>JAYXIM010024600.1:0-16302 GCA_037575425.1 Anastrepha fraterculus | reverse complement strand
TGAGTGGACTATGAATCTACGAACCGAAGAAATTTTTAAAAATTTACGAAAATTTGGAGGAACTGCTCACTTTCACTTTGTCTTACTAACATTTAAAGAGATATAACATTTGTTTATTTTGTTTTTAAATGTAGACTAAAAAGTTGAAGATTTTGGTGGAAGATTTTTTTGATAAAGATTTTTTGGATTTTCGATAATTATTGGGTACACCTCGTAAATATTATTACTATACATTGGTACATATTATTACATACCGGCGGCCGCCGTAGCCGAATGGGTTGGTGCGTGATTACCATTCGGAATTCACAGAGAGGTCGTTGGTTCTAATCTCGGTGAAAGGAAAATTAATAAGAACATTTTTCTAATAGCGGTCGCCCCTCGGCAGGCAATGGCAAACCTCCGAGTGTATTTCTGCCATGAAAAAACTCCTCATAAAAATATCTGCCGTTCGAGTCGGCTTGAAACTGTAGGTCCCTCCATTTGTGGAACAACATCAAGACGCACACCACAAATAGGAGAAGCAGCTCGGCCAAACACCTAACAGAAGTGTACGCGCCAATTATTTATTTTTTATACATTGTACTGAATTTTTAAAAAAATTTTAACTTTCAACGTGCTTTTAAAATATTTTGACTTAAGATTAAGAAATATCAGAAATGTTGTTTTACTATATTTGGTCAGTAAACTGAAGAATTGTCTATTACCATTTTCGTGCATTTTAAAATGTTTCGAGTTTTTTCAGCTGGTGTTTTATTTATATGTACTACTAGAGGCTGAGCAGAGGAGCTTTACTTCTATTATTCTTCTAATAAACGAGCGTAATTATTTGCCTGCAATGTTTACAATAATTAGTTCATCTAAAACCTTGGCGATTTCCGACAGAATGTTAGAAGTCATGAACAAACCTTATACGTACAATATAGAAATTTATATTCTCCATATGCTAGACCAGCACTCGATTTACCTCTCATTAACATACGACAGTGAACGAAGGTGAATTTTGTTCTCTTTCCCCACACCTGCTATGAATAGTTAAGTTGCCTTTGCGACAACATGCATGCACATACATATACACTCGTATATAAGTCTGAAGGTGTGAGTTGCTCAGCTGTCTGCACGAAAACTCATTACTCAAAGTTTTATATTTCATTATTCCACGTTAAGGGGCAAATGGCAGGCCCCTAAGGGAAAGGCACTCGGACATATTCATAGAGCATACCAAATGTTTGACGTGTTCTGAGCATAATGCATGGACGAGTGATATATTTATATAAATATGTATGCACGTGTATATGCATTGTAGTGTTGCTGACTTTATTTAAGTTCATAACAAAAAAAGTTTAAGACTCTGGCTATTTATGACACTTTTGTGTGTTGCACAATTTGAAACTATTTTTTAATTGATTTTAAGTCTAGACTTTTGAAACAACCGCCCCACTTTGACACCACATGAGTTGAAGATAAATTTGCGATAGTGGGAATAGGAATAGAAAAAAAATTTAATTATTAAGCTTTGTAAAACTTTTGTCTTGATTGGGTAAAGTCAGAAATATCTTTGAACTAACAACATTAGCAGGCTCACCACATAATCACATACACAAGCATGGGCTGATGTACGAGGATTTGTGCACATCAGTTTGTGCACTGTGATTGGTGATGTTAATTTTACAATTTCGGGATTGATCCCGGAAGGTTATTTTATTTAATGCCAATTTTAGTGATAATTATTGCTGTCACCATTTCTGGATATCTTTAATGTAGTCCCGAAACTTCGGGACGAACCCCAAATAAATTATTTAAGAGCCTATGTTAAAAAAAGAGCTAAACACATTTCAACCCACCATGTTTGGTTATTTAATACACTTGAAATTAATTAATTTAACTTTTAAGCGTTTTAGGAACAAGTGTGAAAAGATACTGGAAAATTCCACGTAATTAAGCTTAGATTTAAGAACGGTGGCCATATTACGACGACATAGACATAGCGCAGCGAATAAAGATCCAGCGGCTACGTTGGCTGGGTCATGTCGTCCGCATGGATACAAACGCTCCGGCTTTGAAAGTATTCGATGCGGTACCAGCTGGTGGTAGCAGAGGAAGAGGAAGGCCTCCTCTGCGTTGGAAAGATCAGGTGGAGAAGGACTTAGCTTCACTTGCTGTGTCCAATTGGGGCCGGTTAATACGAGAAAGAAACGACTGCACTTTGTTAAACTCGGCCAAAATCGCGTAAGCGGTTATCGCGCCAATTAAGAAGAGAAGGCCATATTAAAACCCGCAGTTAGTTTTAAGAGTAATTTTTCGCTAGTGGCGTGATTCTATTATTATGACAAGTGGTTATTTTCAGCTATAATTTTAAAATAAATGTTTGTGATTTTGAACCTGAGTAGGCCATGTATTAAAATGAAATTCGGTGTTAATAGCAAAATAATTTAAAATTTTGCTTTATTTTAATTTTATAGCGATAAATAGCAATGGATTCAATTAAGATTTGCATTTTCGTTTTGACTGGTAATGGCTTAAGTGCGAAGCAAATTATATTTTAAAAGCATAAAGAAAAAGTTTAAAAACATAAATGTACTCTAAAATCGCATGCGATCAAAAAGCAACCTAATTTAAAAAAATGTACTCCCATTTTTTTCTATTGTAGCTAAAGTCTCTAATAAGAGTTTGAAAAATTTTCAGTTATGGGTTGTTGCAATTCATTTTTTTAGCTTATTTTGCCTTCTCGTCGTAATCCACACTCATTCCACACAACACCTATCGAGGTCACAGTGAATACGCAATTTTGCACACTCTTACGAGTGCTTGTTTATTCTTCCGCGCCAAAATGGTAAAATTTCGTAGTTTTGGTTAAAGCGAACCGCCTTTCAACAAAATGTAATTTCTTACCTGCACTCCAACTTGAAAAAGTGGACAAATTAAACCGAAATGCAAACCATCTTTGGTTGGTTGGTTGAAGTGGAGATTCACCAGGAATGCAATTAGCATTTCCGAGGCATTGTTGCCACATCATCGCTATCAACAAGTTATAGTATACCGGTCATTCCTTCAGTACTACATGTAAAATTTGCTTTTTGAATCGGCTATAAATAAAAAACTAATTAATATTTTTTTTAACTTGTTTTTTTATTTTCAAGATTGAACATTGTCATTTATGAATGAAAAATAATATCGTTCAAATGACTGCCACGACTGGCTTTACAGTTTACATTCGACCAACCCAATTTTTAAACACATTTTCGATTGTTTGGGCTCCAATTTCATGAATGGCAACTTCGATTTCGTGTTTTAAAACATCTATCGTCTCTGGATGGTTCGCATAACATTTGTCTTTAACGGCTCCCCACAAAAAATAGTCCAACGGGCTTAAATCACAGCTCCGAGTCGGCCAATTGATATCGGAGTTTCGGCTGATTATTCGGTTTTCAAAAACGGTAGCCAAAAGTTCGAGTGTAACTTTGGAAGTCGTCCATGTCATCCTCTTCAATTTTTGGAAACAACTCGTTGAGCATGTCACGGTAACGCTCGCCATTTACTGTAACCGCGACTCCTCGCTCATTTTCGAAAAAAAATGGCCCGATGATGCCGCCAGACCAGAAACCGCACCAAACAGTGACTCGTTGTGGATGCATTTGCTACTCTACAGTAACGTGTGGATTTTCTGAGCCCCAAATCCGACAATTTTGCTTATTGACGTAGCCACCGATGTGAAAATCAGAAAAGAAGAAGAAGACTCAACACTTTGGAAATAGGTTTTCAATATTTCCCAATTTTGTTCAAGCGTATAGCGTCCCGTTTCGTAAATGTCAAACCTTTAAGTAAATTATGAACACATTTGACATGTCACTTGTGTTACCATTCTTAAAAAAATAGGTGGTTCAAAAAGCAAACGCTATATGGCCCACCCTGTATGTCCAGTATGTACGATCGAGAAAGCTTACAAGATTACTGTACTCGTATACATCTATACAAGCCAGCTCTTCGAGGTTTTCAAAAATCGGTTTACTAAAGGATAACATCCCCGCCTTCTATAGGGCATGAGCTTCACAGAGGAAGTGGAAGATATTTTCCTTTTTCTCCGGTTTATTACAACTATGATAGAATGAATTGTAAGATATACCCATTGCGGCTATCTCGTTTGGACCAGAAGCCAGTTATGACTGTCGTAAGTCTCCAGGCATCCCTTCCTCTCATACTTGTCAATGCTGACAATTGTTTGCGGTTGTAGGAGGGCCATAACGTTCTGCTAACTTGGCATGTCATCTGGTCTCTCCATCCCCAATCCACGATTCAAGAATGCAAGAATGTTACCCATGACAGATCCCCCTCTTGCCAGTTCATCCGCTTTTGCATTTCCTTCAATGTGGCCGCCGTAGCCGAATGGGTTGGTGCGTGATTACCATTCGGAATTCACAGAGAGGTCGTTGGTTCGAATCTCGGTGAAAGGAAAATTAATAAAAACAGTTTTCTAATAGCAGTCGCCCCTGGGCAGACAATGGCAAACCTCCGAATGTATTTCTGCCATGAAAAAGCTCCTCATAAAAATATATGCCGTTCGGAGTCGGCTTGAAACTGTAGGTCCCTCCATTTGTGGAACAACACCAAGACGCACACTACAAATAGGAGGAGGAGCTCGGCCAACCACCTAACAAAAGTGTGCGCGCCTATTATTATTATTATATTTTTTTTCAATGTTCCGATGTCCAGGGACCCAGATTAAGGTAACTTTGTGGTTGACACTCAAGGTGATAAGGCTATTTCTGCTTTGTTTCATTAGTTCAGAGGTTGTTGTAGCCGAATCCAGTGCTTGGATTGTAGCTTGAGTTTCCAAAAGAATAGCGATATTTCCCTTAAAAGAGAGGTCTGCAATTAGTAGCCTTCAAGCTTCTCCAATTATCAGTACTTCCGCCTGGAAGACACTGCTGGTATAAGGGAAATGTACAGATATGTCAATACCACAACCATCAATACTGCCATCTGTATAGACTGTAGTGTTGAAGTTTTTTAGTGATAATCCTTTATTCCATTCCTCCTACCGTTACCATTGGGACGATGTCAGTACTCTCAGCAGTTAACTGAGTTTTTCGCAATAATAGACTTGCATGACCATAAGTTTTTTCTTTCCAGCGACCATTAATGCACTCATAGTTGCCTTCTTCTTGATATGTTCATACCCTCTAGTCCCGACGTTTTCGGTATTTAATTTATTTTTTCGGCCTTTGCAAGAGTGACAGCACTAACTCACATCACATCGCACCGTTAATGCTTCCCGTTTTCCATTTGCGTACAGCTCAAAGCAGTCAATTCGCCCTTAGCTTGAAAATAACATAAGTTAAATAGAATATCTCTTACCATCGGCTGGTAAAAGTCTTAAACGACGCACACAAATGCTGCGAATAGTGACGGCTCAACCCTTCCAGCAGTAAGCAGCCAGCTTGTCCGCCTTGCCTCCCTTGCAATCTTTTCGCCAAGCATCCTTTTACGCATTTTCCTATGCCCTCTTGCATTTAACCATTTAAGGCTTGAGGTTCAAAAGTCACAAGCACATTAAATTTCTTTGCGACGGCTGCGGCGTTTAAATTGCCGCGATTTTTGCATTGTTTACTGGTGATGTTATTTAGATTTTTGTGTTGTTTTACTTTGGGATTTAACCACCACGCCAGAGCAACGGCCATTTCATTAGGGGCTATTAAATGGTACTTACTGTTAATAGTATAGACAATTGTTTTTTTCAGCGCCTTGAAGAATGGCTATGCCGCAGTCAAGAGGATCCCAATTGAGCACAGCCAGCGAGGTTATTAGTTAAATTCCGTTAAGAAGATTAGTTAATTTAATGGAAGCAAAATTAGTGCCTAGGCGGGTGTTGTCTGTGTGAGTGTTTGTCTTGCAATATTTTGCGTACACTTTTGAGTATTTGTTTCGGCGGATTTTGCTCTGAAGTGTTCCGCTTGAATGGGCAATTGGGACACGACTACGCATTTGGGCATTTATTTGGGCTTAAAGCCTAATTATCTGCGTTGCATGCTTGTTATTGGATGGAAAGCAAACACTTGATAGTAAATTGGGCTATTAATATTGCATCATAAACGAATTTAATAACAAATGAGGAGATATAAATTTTAATGGGTATGTGTTATATGTATGTGTATGCACTTGAACATTGGAAATGCTATAGAAATACGCATTATTGATACTTAAGCCAATAATCTAGTGATTTTTAACTGAAGTTCTTAATGACTCGAAAAATGCTGCTATTTTTGTTGAAGCTTAATTCCGCTTTCTGGAACGCCTATGATGGGAAGGAGCATTAGTCGAAATACTATTGGCTGATTGTTCATGAGCTCGAGCACCTTAAAGTAAATAAAGTTTTTGTTTATCGCACTATTACTCGTTACAATTGTACTGGTGGCATCGCGAAACGTCATGAAGGTGTTCATCAAAAGACTGCAACGTCCCCTAAAATGCTTCAAAAGGTGAAGAAGCGACTTGAGCGAAATCTCCGTCAAAGTGCCAATCAAATGCCGAAAGAACTGAAAAGCATCCGCCACATACTGAAAAATTATCTCAAAGTCAGAACTTACAAGAGGCGCAAAAGGCGCATGATCTCACACCAAAACAGCAACAAGTCATATTTGAGAGAGCGAATTAGTTGCTTCGCATGACCGAAAGCAGTCGGCTTCCGAACATTGTATTTTCTGACGAGAAACATTTTCAAATTGAGCAATTTTCAAACTCCCAAAATGATAGGATTTGAGACGCTGCTACCGCAGATGGGCTCTCCCAATAATTTTCATAGAGCCTGGCGTGAAGGTAAATGCGAAATTTTATCGGCAGAATTATTCTGGGGGTTGCTTTGAAGCCGTGGGCAGACAAACATTTCGGTGGCAGACCATGGACGTTTCAACAGCACTCGGCCACCGTCGTCCAGACAATGGCTCTCAAATTCACCAGACGCGAATTCAATGGATTATTCTTTTTAGAAGATTTTGGAGAGCAAGGTCCGAACTAAAGGACTCACCAGTCTCGAGGCGTTGAAAAACGTCATTGTTCGCGAGTGGGCCAAAATATCTGCAAGTCACATTAGGGCAGCTTTCGATTCGTATTTGAAGCGTCGCAAGGCCACAGTCAAGGCAAATGGTAGTCATATCGAGCAGAAGTACATTTATCCTTAATTTGGTATTATTTTCACACATTTTTTGCTTTGAATTAAATACAAGTAATTTTCCAAACTAAATTTATAGCCTTTTTAATGGGTTGTACTTCGAGTGCCGGATCCTGTATATTTGATGCCATCACTCCTTGTATTGGCACTCCAAAGCTTCTGCTCCTTAAGCTTAACCTTTGGGATATTTTAACTTACTTTCTGTAGCTGAAAGTAGTGAGTGTAGATTTGTGAGCAATTGGTCGCATCACTCACTGGGTTTTCGAGATTAGGACATTCCACGATATGATACACTCTACTGGTAAATGCGATTCAGTTGTTGAATTTCTTCTTTTCATAACCTTTCAAGTCATGTCTAAACCGGTTAACCCATTAGTAGTATGGAATTCACGACCACTACTGATGGGTTAACCGGGATAGGCATGATTTGAAAGGTTACGAAAAGAAGAAATTCAACGCAGTTAAAAAAAATGAGCTGCTTCGTCGACGTTAAACAAAAGTGAAAGGGGTTTTATATGAATACTTTTGAGGCGGAAAGATAGTGTCATTAGAAAATTTTTCATAAGCGGGGCATATATTAAATGGGTTGGGTACGTATTGCTGTATGATACAATATTCTGTTTACAAAATGCTGTATACAAAATTCTGTATTTCAGAATTCTGTATTATAGAATTCTGTATACGAAATTCTGTATTTCAGAATTCTGTAAAAAATATTCTGTATAGCCGAAATGCTGTATTGACGAAATTTTGTATTGTCAAAATTCTGTATTGACGAAATACTGTAAGTAAATGATAAGAAATTCAACAAATTTTATAAAAAAAGGGCGCAGTTTTTTTCTTCAGTTTCGATAGAATCCACCGTATTTTTGCGTAGAACTCCTTTTACCCAAAGATCCAAATAAAGATTTCCGTATTTTAAGATATTTTTTGTTTATTAAAAAAAAAGTTATTCCAAAACTAAATTGGATGATTAATTTCTTTTATCTACCAATCAAAAAATTTAAATTTATTCTATTATGTATGAAATGATTTTATTTTTATTTTATAAAAACACAATTTGAAAATTAATTTTGCGCCACCTTGTACTTTTTGATGTTCCAATCAGAAAAATTTGATTTATTCTACAACACACAAAATAATTTTTTTTTACTTTATAAAAAAGTTCAACGAAAATAAAATTTAATGATTAATTTTGCGCCACCTCGTACCTTTATTTATGTAAAAAATTCAAATTTATTCTATTATGTATTGAAACATTTATTTTTTGTTTTATAATAAAGTTCTGTAATTTTACGCCAAACAAAATGTTTTAATTTATTCTACTACATACTTAAAAATATTTTTTTTAATTTTATACAAAGTTATTCAAAAACAAAATTGGGTGATTACTTCAGCGCCACCTTGTACCTTTGGCCTTGATTTATGTAAAATATTTAAATTTATTCTATGTACTATGCACAAATTTTTTTTATTTTATAATAAAGTTATTCAAAAACAAAATGGTATGATTAATTTTGTGCGACCTTGTACATTTTGGTGTTCCAATCAAAAAATTAAAATTTAAAATACTATGTCTAAAATGATATTTTTCATTTTATAAAACAATTTTTCAAAACCAAAATTGGGTGATTAATTTTAGCGCCACCTTGTACTCTTGGTTTTTATGTACCAAACAAAAAAATCAAAATTTGTTCTACTATGCACAAAACGATTTTTTTATTTCAAAAATATGTTTACCTGTTGGCAGAAGTAAATTCAAGACAAAAAGAAATAGGAGTATCCCCCTGGGATCGAATGAAGCACGAAGGGCTTACTTCATTCAATGCTATTTGGCCTACGTAAATTATCGCTTCAATTCTAATAGTCTATGGTATTTATTACGCACGCCCACTAGTATAAAATATCATAGTAAAACGGCATAATTCGATTCACTCCCGCAAACAATACGTATTATTTGAAAATTGTATACACCTTTAGTTATGCGTGTGCATGTGTATGTGTGCATGCAAGTAATATTGCTAATGGTACATTTCAAATCGCCCATTCAACCGGTTGTTAGATATTATTGCCATTTTGTGGTTAAATAACAAATGCGGAAACCAATCTAAGCCTACTATTCAACACAAACGCCCACACAAGTTCGAGGTCCTTGCACTGCGACCTGAATGCCCCGGTAATTTGAGTACAAAACAAAAGCGCTAGTATTTTTAAGTACGCCACGCATAGACATAAATAAGTTTTAGAGGAATAACAATTGCTACAACTAACTGATAAACTGTTTTTTTTTTATGTACACGCGTTGTTGTTGTTGTATATTTAATGCCCATAGCGTACAGTCTTAATACAGATACATTTGATGTTTGCGCAAATTTATTATTCCAGCGTAGCTACCTTAAATCAAAAAGGTTTGTGTCATGTACGCATGTGTGAGTGTGTATGTGTGGCTATGGGCATGCACAGTTGGTCGTGGGCACTGGATATATAATACTTTGAAGTAAATCAAAACTCAAATTGCTCTGTATTTAGACCACTTTTGCCTGGGTTACAACACATGCACATGCATATATTTATGTGTGATTACGGCCAGCTTTTGTATGTGGGTGTGCATGCTGTTCATAAGTAATAGCCGTCGATTGAAGTAATCAGTGGAAATATATTATATGTATGTTAGTGCAAACAAAACATATCATTTCAATCAAATATCTAACCAAGCACGAAGGATTACCAGCCGTACAGCTACGCCCCATCAATCCGGGGTGAGACTTATTGGTAGGTACATTATTAATTTTCATTTTATAAAGTTTTTCGCATATACGTACTGATAACTTATGTGTGCATGGGTGTACATGTGTACTATATAGGTATATAATAAATATAAAAACTAGTTTGTAAGCACTTCATCGCTTAACTTCTTCTCTTTCTCAGCTCTAACCACTTGCACGCGTTTCCCAATAAAGGGTGTCCGAAAATGCAGGTAAGATTTGATAAAGTGGACATTTTGCTGTCATTTCTTATGCCATAGGATTTGCCCCAGAAGATGTCGCATCGCTACAAAGGCTTTTGGGATGAGGCATTAATGGAGGACGATGTTGGGCAGGTAGATGGAGGGGGCAGTCAGTCTTTAAACAAACTCATTTAGACCATTGCTAATGTATTGCGATACTAAAGTAGCAGTTTCTCTGCTACTGCTTGTTAAGGGGTCCCAGTGATCCAGAATAAGAATATACTGTCAACTTTTTGGAAGGATATTCTCAGTATTTTCGGTTCTACACCCGTTTTAGCAGGTAGAGTCAGATTCGTCGCACGGCCACTCTCAAAACTTGAAACTCAATTATCTCGAAACGACTTTTTTAAGCCTAGTGTTGTCAAAAAAATAAAGAAAAGTATTCAACCGAATCGTTTGAAATTTTAATATTTGCTGTTCACAACATCAATGGCTATCGCCCATACCAGAATCATATTGGAATTTCAGTTACTTCGCATTTTTTTATTAAAAAATTGAAAAAACTCGGCTTTTAGAGTGTCAAATTTAAAACCGCGCCATTTTGTCAAATGTTTTCTTTTTCTTTTTATTCTAGACCCGTACATAGCTACAGTCATACAGAATAATAACTTTTTTGGTTTTTGTATTTCAGGTAAATATGTATATATATATACTAGCATTCCCCAGTGGGCTTCGCACCACCATACATAAAATGTTTTTTTTATATCGCAAGAAATTTTTCATATTAAGTTTTCTTTATAGAACTCGTAAAATGTTTAAACAGTTTAATTAGTTGATTTTTTTCATTCAATATACTTTCTAAAGATGTCACAATAGCCTTTTCTGTAGGTACTTTTTTAAAATTTGATTGTGGTGGTCACCTATATAGGTACTGGTAAGGTGAAAGAGCCGATAAAAACTTGTAATTAAACTTTGATTCTTTAATTTCCATTTCAATTTTTTACGCTAAATAAATTATGCTAAAATAAATAAAGTTAAAAATGTTTTTCCAGTTCCTTGAATGCTCCAGTTTTTATTATATTTTCGCCCAAAATTAATATTAACATAATACACTTACAACCACAACAGTACAACAGAAACGCTCATAAGCGGCTGTGTATTTGTTATTGTTTTTCCCATACAGGCATTTCGTATGAGAGGAAACCATTACTCACATAAAATATCATAACTCAGGAACGGCTGCACCCCCTTTTCTGCCATTCGATGGAGTACATATGGCAACGCACCTCCCCAAATACATATAATTTCACAATTAAATCCAGTAGTGCTTTACATTTTTGCCGAAATGGATACTCATGTGGTTCAAACACATCCTAGGGTTATCCAGGTCCACGTTTTGGTCTATATCTCGAGACCCTAGTTACGGAACGGTATGAAAAATACTCTATACTATAGAATCATCAGCAGCTTTCATTTGCTACCCATATTGTACAAACACATCCTAGGGTTACCCGGGTCCCCGTTTTGGATTATATCTCGAGACCCTAGTCACGGAACGGTATGAAAAATACTCTATACTAAGAAATCATCAACAGCTTCCATTTGCTACCCATATTGTACAAACACATCCTTAAGTTATCGGGGTCCACATTTTGGGCGATATCTCGAGACCCTAGTTACGGAGGGGCATTAAAAATACTCTATACTATAGAATCATCAACAGCTTCCATTTGCTACCCATATTGTACAAACACATCCTAGGGTTACCCGGTTCCACGTTTTGGATTATATCTCGAGACCCTAGTCACGGAACGGTATGAAAAATACTCTATACTATAGAAATCATCAGCAGCTTCCATTTGCTACCCATATTGTACAAACACATCCTAGGGTTACCCGGGTCCACGTTTTGGATTATATCTCGAGACCCTAGTCACGGAACGGTATGAAAAATACTTTATACTATAGAAATCATCAACAGCTTCCATTTGCTACCCATATTGTACGAACACATCCTTAAGTTATCGGGGTCCACATTTTGGGCGATATCTCGAGACCCTAGTCACAGAGCGGCATCAAAAATACTCTGTACTATAGAACCATCAGCAGCTCCCATTTGCTACCCATATTGTACGAACACATCCTTCAGTTATCGGGGTCCACATTTTGGGCGATATCTCGAGACCCTAGTCACGGAACGGCATCAAAAATACTCTGTACTATAGAATCGTCAACAGCTTCCATTTGCTACCCATATTGTACAAACACATCCTAGGGTTACCCGGGTTCACGTTTTGTCCTATTTCTCGAGACCCTGGTATCCGATTCTTAAAATTTTAAAACACAAACCATCTACTGAATAGTCCAAACAAAGCCTAAAAATTTGGTTTGGATAGGTTAGCCCGTTCTTGAGTTATAAGATTACCAAGGAAATGTAACTTCTTTTTATATATATAGAAGATATATATATAATTGGGTGTACACCCCTTTTTGGGTGTTTGGCCGAGCTCCTCCTCCGATTTGTGGTGTGCGTCTTGATGTTGTTCCACAAATGGAGGGACCTACAGTTTCAAGCCGACTCCGAACGGCACATATTTTTATGAGAAGCTTTTTCAAGGCAGAAATACACTCGGAGGTTTGCCATTGCTTGTCGAGGGGCGACCCCTATTAGATAAATAGAAGAGCCAAAATGGACAGCACCGTCCAGGACCAATTTCTCGAGAGGTCAACTTCACTTCAAATTTTTTTTTTAGATTTTTGTATGTAAATGAAGTTACATAAAAAGCCTAAAAAATTCAAATATCATTAATTTAAGTATCATTAATTAAATTTTTTTTATTGCAAAATAAAATTCCTGAAAATACCATTTTCGAGCTCTAGACCACCGGGACCCCTTAAACAATTTAGTTTGAAGTACAAACCCATTAGTCTGGCTGGATTTTATATCCCTAAGGTTATCAGTATTATCCAAGAACGATGAACCAAAGTATATAAACTTAAAGGTAAGTCACGCATGGCCGTAACAGAGAAGATGTCTGGCATACTCTTCCTCCTCTGCATTCGTGTAACTTCTCAATAGCCGAAATGAGGTGCCTTCAATCTTTAAGATAGAAGACAGTGGCCTGCTATCAAAGCAATTAACAAAGAGACGTTTCTCCGTGATCGATTAAGTAGCGCCTTTGAGCGCCTGACTTAGCATTTTGCCCAAATTATTCTTTTAGTGTTACAGGCTTCTGTGCTCAGGCTACATGTCAGACTATCATCGCATCTCGTGTTGGCTGAAGTGGCAATTCTTCTTGTGGCACGTCTTATCAAATTCCCGATCCCCAAATGTCGTTATCGGAGTCCAACCACCATCAATTGCAGACGAAGAGCTTCAACTGCCTTTTGAGACCCGTGTAACGTTGACTCAATTACGGTCTGGATATTATAGCAAGTTAAACTCCTGCCGTACTAAACTCCTAATGGTGCTAATCACCTATTCACACCACCTAACCACCTCTTCAACCCACTCACCTAACACTCCGCTTCCTCTGAACCCAACCTGTCGAAACAGCACATTCCGTGGGTTCCGTAGGCCCACCGTTAGATGAGTTACACGATGATGATCACCAGACTGGCAGGTCCTAGTGAACTGCTACAACAGCAACAGCTACATTTATATATATAAAATGCTTGCGGAAAGTTTCACCAAAAGAGTGCCCAGCAGGTCTTGAACATCATTCGCCCGACATTCTTATCCATATCCATATCTCCCACATAATTTAGGTAATTTATGTTTTAACAAATAATAAAACTAAAAAAATGTTTTCCAAACTCATAAGTTCGTATGCGGTTTGTGAGACACCCTTTATTTGTGTACCGAAAATATCCACAAATACGTAATAAAATATCGAAAGTTTTTCCATTAAACACCCGCTGGTGCAGATTATGCTTAATACCCGAAAACTATTTATTACCATTCTTGCGCAAATGCAAACTTTAATGACGAAAGTGATTTCTCGAATTAACCTTAATTGTCTGTCAGCCCACTTGCGGTTGAATTGAGTTGGCGTTATGGCCAGAAACGTTGGCTTTCAAGTGCTGCCAATAAGTTTGTAAATAATTTGGTTGGCCAGTAAGTGATTGAATGAGTGACTGATGGAATGACTGAGCTTGACTTGCACAAGTTAATATCTTTGCTTACCAGCTTTTCGCCCAACGAAGTATGTATGTATGTGTATATTATTTATATTAACGAAAAGAAATTAAAGAAAGTTACAATTATGTGATTGTTGTTAGCGAAGAGCTTTGACTTGCGGTTGCTCAATAAGTTATGTGATTTGGAACTCGGAGTTATTAGCCTACAAACTAATATTTGATTTCGACTTATAAGCTTATAATCGTATACTAGTTTCGTTTATATTACTCTTTTATGTATTTGATACCCATAGTCCCATATCAGGTATCAAGTTAATAACACGAAAGCATACTGTTAAGCCACCTCTCTAGGGTATGTAATAGATCTCATTTGGGTGCATGAAGCTTATGAAGGCTATTTTGTATTTGTATTTATAGCCTACTATTACAGGAAAAGTGAGAATTAGTTCAGAGCTGTCAAGCAGAAGTTAATGAATTCATAGACCGCTGTAATTCCAATTCGATTAAGCAGTTAATTGATTTTGACACATTTCTGACACTAAAATTGATTTACTTTTTTCTACTTGTACATGTGAAATTATACATATTGAGAAGGTATGCATTTAAATTCTTCTTTTTTATTTGCCTATTCCATTTAAAATATGTTAGCGATCAAAACATTATAGTCTTATACGAATTTCAGAAATTTGTCAGTATACATCTCTTAACTTACTTTAATTAATATTTGTTTTCAGTGGATAGGATTTTTACGTGACGGGTCACAAACCTAGCGCACAGCCAGCTATCCTGGGTTGTTTTCGTCTTCTCACATCAACTGGCTCTCGAACGGGTGCTCCGAAGCTACCCAGAGGATACTTGGGCTAAGCCTGGAAGTTATGCGCTGCTTGACCCATATACAGAAGAATCGTCGTCCTGGCAACTCCCAAATGAATAGCAATCAGTGACATTCCCCACTTGCGTGAACTTCTACATATGGATATATCCTCACCTCATCTCACGTATGGTGCCGAAGCTTGGACGATGACAACATCCGAAGAGGTGCCCTATGAAGAGTTTGAGATAATGATTCTGCGGCAGAGTTTTGGCCCCGTACACGTTGCACTGTCTACACATTGCGTGTGCAACACATGTTAGTAGTAATTTATTTTGAATATGCCTACACAATAGCTCTAACGCTCGATCGTATATACTAACTGTTGCACTTAAAAAGAGAATTTCGGAACTGCTATCTAATTTACGTAAATATAAAGGGTGGTTAAGTTTCAAAGGCCGGTCTTGATGTTGGATAAAATTCAATTTTTTTAAGAAATTATTGTCATTTCTCTTTATTATGATAATACTGATATGGCTCAATTACGTATGAAACAAAATATTGGCCAAGTACCCGCCGCGGCTTCGGCGGCACACCTCCATCCGATGGTCCAAATTTTCGATGACGCTGAGGCATAATTGAGGTTCTATGCCATTAATGTGCGAATTATCTCATCCTTTAGCTCTTGAATTGTTGCTGGCTTATCGATGTACACCTTTTCTTTTAAATAATCCCACAGAAGGAAATCCAACGGTGCCGTTGACGTTTAGGTGTGGTTCACATTCAACATCAGCCCTTGAAATTTAACAACCCTTTATATTCGAAAAAAGCATATTTGTCATTTATTCAATGGAAACTTTTCCAAGCTGCCTATAAATCCATACAATCTTATGCTGCCCAAGTGCAGGTGAGGTCGATGAACTGCAAAAAAAAAAAAACTTTATAAAACGGGTCTTAAGCATAGGGGACTTCCAGACAAACTATTCAATTTTGCTGGAAACCGCAGCTGAAGAAAGCCACATTGGGTCTTCACATTAAATATCATATATTTTTAAAATTTTATATGGATATAAAGAACGCAGACTCCCGCATAAATTGTCATAGTAAGTGATACGAAAAAATCACTTTCTGGTATAAACATCTTAATGAAATGGGCTCGGAATTCGGATTAACTTTCGACGAATGCATCAATAGTACGTAGTGAAACAGCCTTTTCATACAGTTGCTGTCAGAATTAAAGGC
>JAYXIM010024594.1:600000-1059924 GCA_037575425.1 Anastrepha fraterculus | reverse complement strand
ATGGTAAACGCAGAAAATATCTGAATTGTTGTCCTAGCGTGGTAAGTAAATATAGAAACCCTCCACTCGCGTCACTCGCGTGGTAAATATCTGCAATTCCGACCTCTTGCGGAAAGTAGAATTTGAAATGACCTTATTATCAGAGAATGTTAACATACAATATAAAATAAGTGTTGATTTATCTTAAACCATTCTTTTTTTCTGAATGCAAATACCTCCTATTGACATGTACATACATATTATGTACTTATGTATATTATCATATACCATCATTTATTTACATATAAAGTATACGTTCATTTATGTACATACATATGTGTGTAATGAAAAACTTCATGAATTACTTTCAGAACTTTATTAAAATTTATTCGCGTCGCGCGCATGCACAAAACCTTTTGTTCACAACGCAGGCGCAGAAATAAACGCTCTGCGTATTTATCCTCCCCACGTGACTCGCCATCAATTCTCGGTGGAAATTTTTTTTTTTTCTTTTTTAAATTTTTTTTTTAATGTAATCGTAAAAAAATTTGTAATAATTTTTATGTATCCGCTTATCATTTCAAAAGTAACAAAATGGTAAAATAATAAGCAGTCGAAGAAATAAACGCACCGGCGCAAACTTTTTTTTATAAATTTTATTTTTTAAAATCGTTTTTTTTTTTTAATGTAATTGAAAAAAAAATTATGTAATAAATTTTACGTATTCGCTTATTATTTCAAAAATACGAAAATAGTAAAAATTTAATTGGTTTAATGTCGAGGTGAGAAATGTGTTGTGTGTTGAGTTGAAAGATATGTGGTGTTTCTAATTTTTGTGTGGGCAAAAGTCAGTGAGGTGTCTATAAACTCGGTGTGCTAAATGACCTTATTACAAATCTTTCAAATCTCAATTGTACTAAAAAAAGCTTACAGTAACATTTGCACCTTCTCATTGCATTAACATTCTCTGATGTAAGTACACAGCGTGTACAGCGTACACAAAAGTTGTAGCATGCATTTGTGCGCTTCTGTGTTATAATATCAACAATTGCGCGCGCAACCACCAAAACAAAGTAGATGATGACGAGTGCTGGATCATTATTAAATTATTGTTATCTTAATTTAAAAATAACTTTTAATTCTTAATAAGCACATGATCGCTGGTGATCTTTCTCATTTCTACTTATATTCATCAAATAAATAATTATTTTTCAGTCATGTGGAATATTCTATAAAAACTTTATACTCACTTCTGAGGTAATGCTTTCGTATCCCATTTCATATTCATAAATCCATTTCCGACACTGGCCCACTTCAGCAACGATTGGTCTGCCATCAATAATATCGTCGAGAAGAGTACACTTGGGGTTGTCAGTTTGAGCGTAAACAGCGCGAATTTCAGCAAAACTGGCATTAGCTAATTTTTCGTGGTAACACCT
This sequence comes from Anastrepha fraterculus, assembly GCA_037575425.1. NCBI lineage: Eukaryota > Metazoa > Arthropoda > Insecta > Diptera > Tephritidae > Anastrepha > Anastrepha fraterculus. The sequence continues at coordinate 1,058,506 of JAYXIM010024594.1, read as the reverse complement.
AGTTGGGAATAAAAGTAGATGAAAATGCGAAATAATCAATGCGTCATAGTTTTATTTATACAATTGTGCTCAGTTTTAAGTAAACCAAAATCTTGTAAATATTATTTAATTTAACAAAAAGTTTTTTTTTATGAGGGGGAGACTAGTAAGCAAGTGAGCTATTGAAATAGAATATGTTTTTTATTTCTTTGCTTTTTCTTTAAAATTTTAGAAAAAATCAAACAGGCGTGTAGAAAGAATTAGAGGTGGGAGTATATAGAGTGGAATTCTTGCCGAGATACGTCAGTTTCCTTTTAGTTTAAACATGTACAAAGTTTGCTAAAACGTACTTCGCAAAGCTAAAAGTCCACTATGAAGTATAAGAAGTTTTCAAAAATAAATTTTTTGTTTTAATTTTTGTTTAAATTTTATTTGTATTATCATGAAAAATGTAGTAGAAAAGCAACAATAATAAATGTAACTACATCAGCTTAGTTTATACCTCAAAGCATACTTTTGCAAATCAATCACACGTTAAAGAAAATAAAAGTATTTTTTCCCCTTTATTTGTTCATTCAACATCTTAAGCGACAATTTGAAATGAGTATTTACTTGGGGCTTACACAAGCAAGTTTTCAAGTAATTTGACTTTCAATTCCCATTGCACTCACATTTTGTTAGCAATGCACTCACATTTTTGCAAGTGCATCAGTTTAATACAAATTTCCTTTCAAGTTGAAGTTTGATTTCGTTTAATTTCTACAGCTGAGCACAGTTTTGACAAGCAACACTAACAGCGTAGTGATAATTTTTCTTCTTTGGGCACTCGAGCGGAAGTCAATACATTTGTCCAAGATAGTTTGGTATAGAAAACCGGCGAAATCGGGGAATAACCACGGCCCACGCTCATATAACGCTAATTTTCAAAAAAGCCAAAAACATATTTTTCGGTTATAGGTAAAGCAAAATTAATCACATTTGGTATAAAAAATGAGCACAAGAAAGTAAATATAAGACAACGAAAGCACAAATTAACTGCATGAAATATGACTAAAAGTTCGGTTCAGACGGAATTTAGCACTTCCTTATTTATTTAATATTCCACTACATGCATACACATATGTATATATAAGTACACACAACAAGCGACCTTTTTCACTTGTGTTATGTAGTGCAATCACTGACATTCAAATAACTTTGAGCATTTCTACACACGTTTTTGAATTTATGCTCACTTTGTAATCACTTTCCTTTGCTTGTAATACACTTAACTCCCCTTCAATTTTTTCCTGTAACGATCACCACGTACATACATACATATCTACATTCGTATGAACACTTATGCACCCATAAGTATTTTCCAGCTTACCAATGTTCCGGCGTAAAACTGATTATTGTCTGCGCAAAATAATGCAGCGATGAGAGGATATTTGTAAATCCAAATAATAGTAATAAAATGTATTGAAAACGTCCGAAGTTACCACATTTCTCCAAAACAGCATCAAAATCCATCGGTGGCAGACCCATCTTGTCGTTGTTTTTGATGTCTTTTGCTTTCGCACTTTGCTGATCCGTCTAAGTGCTTGTCCTTACAAACACTCTGCTATGCACGCGAAAAGTTCGAAAACATTTCCGGAATTCAATTCGAAATTTTGAAGTCTCTATGTCAGCTTTTATACACTTGTGCCGCCAGCTACTGACTGCTGCTAATACAGCTAAAAAGACGCCGGCACATCGGTACGTCGGCGCTGCTGTCGACGCATCACTCACAGTGATACCTTGATAGCTGTACTTCCAATTAAATACTCGATACTTCTTTCCTGAAGTAAGTAAAGTTTTTGGTTGCCTTTATTTTAATTTGATGCTTTGTTTCGATACTTGTTTGTTGTATATGGCAACGGAATAACTATCACTCATCATAAACTCATTCTACTATATCTGAATATATAATTATGTGTGCCCTTTATTGGGCATTTGGCTGAGCTCCTCCTCCTATTTGTGATGTGCCTCTTGATCTGTGGGAGAAGATACTTACAGATTTATTCTGCATTCTGAACGGTGAATGGTTTTTTATGAGGAGCTTTTTCATGGAAGAAACACAGTCTTAGGTTTGCCATTGTCTGCCGAGGAGCGATCGCTATTATAAAAAACCTTTTCTGTCATTTGGTGCTTCATGTCCAAAGAAAAATTGTCTGATTTTTATAATTTAAATATTTTACTCGACTCTTAAATAATTTATATATTTGATCAGTCCTAGACACTTTGTTCCGATAGCAGAGTGAAGTAAAAGTATCGATAACAAGGTGGTGATCACTAATCATACATGCCCACAACGCTTACGTTTATGATCACTGCCGCCTAACATCTCACTTGTACACATCGTACACTCTATTGCTAGGCAGAAAAGTACAGCAAATAACTTCTTTAAACACAAAAAAAGTAAGCGCTACTGAGCCAATTTGTATGGCGACGTTTTAGGTAAAAGCTCAAAATCAACAGAATTTTATTTGCTATTTTTACATTGCCCAAATCGTTTATCTCTTTCTATGTGTGCGCTGGTACACGCGCGAGTATGTGTTTTTAGTATACTTGCTTTGCAATTAAATAATTTATTTATTTATTTAGAAATTCTTTGTAACAAAGCGCAGCCAAACGCACACCCGTACACACGAATAAAACAGGTGCGCGATTGGCTGCGCTTTGTTTCTGTTTTGGATTCGACTGTACCCGATAACCAACACATTGGCTTTCAAGACATGTTGTCTATGGACACCCTCCCATACCTACTCTAAACACGAGACCTATGAATTATTCTCACATCCGTCTCCACTCTCACCCCGGACAGTGCGCGCTAAGATGCAAAAAAGATTACAAATAACTAGAAGATTAGTTAAAAATAAATTTATATCCTTAGCTTTAGCCAAATATAACTCCATGGCCTAGTTTGAATAATTGGATGCTTTACTAATACTAGTACATACCTTTGCTAAGTAGGTATATACATACATATAGTGCATAAATACTTATACAGGTAGCTTCCACGTAGATTGTGCGGCACAGCTACTTTGTAAGAGAAAGTGGGGTTAATAGACGTACCAATCGGAGATTTGCCACTACCTGCCGATGGGTGACCGCTGCTACAAAAAACTACTGTTGAGCGCACCTAATGTAAACCCCTCCATAATCCCACGAGTATAGCGTTCACGCACCAGCCCATTCGCTTACGACGGCCGCCATATGTACTGTTACGTACAAATGCCCATCGCGTGCACTCTACAAATATCGTTTGATTATTTCATTGTCATCCTAGTATCGTTAGACCAAAAATAGGTAAAAAGTCATTATCCCAATCTGCTAATGGTAAGCGCATTTCCAGCATTATTTTCGAAGAAACCAGGTACAATGACTCCACCATGCAACAATTGAGTGACCATCCGTAAAGTGAACTGATGTGTGTCTTGATCGTGGCAGTCAACTAAACTTTTTCGATTTACTTCTTCATTCCGGTCACAAAATTTTCCAAAATTTCGAATTTGATAGGCTCATCATTTCCGTAGTAGATTTGAAATAGTTTTATACCATTCTTCAGCAAAACCGAACTCATTTTATAAATTGTTGACATTCCATTGGAATCTGCCAAAACAAAACATTGCTAGAAAAGAACTCGAATAAGAAAGACTCTGAATATATATAATAATAATTGGCGCTTACACCCTTTTTGGGTGTTGGGCCTAGCTCCTCCTCCTATTTGTGGCGTGCGTCTTGATGTTGTTCCACAAATGGATGGACCTACAGTTTCAAGTCGACTCCGAACGGCAGATATTTTTATGAGGAGCTTTTTCAAGGCAGAAATACACTCGGAGGTTTGCCATTGCCTGCAGAGGGGCGAGCGCTATTAGAAAAATGTTTTTCTTATTTTCGGTGTTTCACCGAGATTCGAACCTACGTTCTCTCTGTGAATTCTGAATGGTAGTCACGCACCAACCCATTCGGCTACGGCGGCCGCCGAATATACATATGTATATACAAATTATAAGTACGATTTCGCAGTGTCATGCATTTAGAAATTTCTCAAAACATAATTCTTCACACGCGAACATAAGTACATACCAATCCATATGCTTCTTATTGTGCAGAGTGAATAATAAACACAAGTACTTGTCCCCAAAATTAAGGAATTGCTTTGATGGGTTTTGCAGCCATTTCAATTAAGTGCCTTTATTAATTAAACAAAAAAATTAAAAGCGATTTTTATTAGAATTTGCAATCTATACAAACAAGCATTGTGTTACCCCTGCAGACAGATTTAGTTCTGAAATTTGTTGCCACCAGTTTGCTCAGCATAGCAGCTGGCTCTTTATGCGCTGCGCTATGTCTATGTCGCCGTAAAGATCATTATTCCATCGCCTGCGATACACGCTGTCACCAATGCGCAAAGGTCCAAAAATTTTCCGCAGAATCTTGCACCTCAAAGAAGAGGACACAACCCTACAATAAGGATGAAGAAGAAGAAGTTAGCATAGATGCCAGAATTGGTAAAGTGGGGCACACCATAAACAATTTAACTTCTGAAGCATATCCCGATATTGCAAATATTCCAACAAAAACGTGTAATTGGTTGACCGAGAGAGAAATAGTTTTAACAACATGGCATTACAGAAATTGGCGGAGAAATTAAGGAATACGCTTCTATCGACACAGCACTCGCAGATAGTGCACACTACCTTATACATTTTTTGAATTCATTAAGCTCAGCTAGTTATCACTATATAAACCTAAACTTAAAAATGGCATTTCAATTATATTGTTGTACCTATAATCTTCGACTACCTGCGGTTTGCAATAGCGCACGATTGTTTTAGAATGCATTATCTTTAGAGGATTAGCAGCATACGATATGTTTCACGTATACCTATGTGTCAATTCATATATAAATATATAGGCACAGATTTGCAAGTCCATGGACATTTTCATGTTGCTCTATCAAGTACTGGAAGGGCCAAAAATTTAATGATGAAATGACATAACCAAAAACTTTGTATTTCGAAGTACTCAGAATTATGTTATAGAAAATTATCTCTTTTTATCTGTGCAAATAATAAAATTGTTAAGTAATATACACATAATACAGATCTCGGTTTTTTATTGGGAGGTTGAATTAGTTTTAAAGGTGATACACAGATGGCGCTATTTATCACTTTATCGCGTTGGCAATACTGAATATATATTCATGACAAAGCCTCATCCCTAGGCTTTGTTTATCAGTATCTGTCATTTCGCTGAAGTATAAACAACGCAGTGTTTTCGTGCTCCGAGTATGTCAACTTTCGTGCCGTCGAAACGCAATTTGCGGGAAGCTTTGCTTTTCTGCTTCAAGCCCGTGAATTGGTGCAGGAGGCCTACCCAGACCATACTCCGTCGATTTCAACATGTGAGTACTGGTTTCGACGATTCAAAAGTGGTGATTTTCACACCGAAGACAAGGAGCGTCTTGGCTAGCCCAAAAAGTTCGAGGACGCGGAATTGGGGGAATTGGTAAACGAGGACTCGTGCCAAACCCAAGAAGAGCTTGCTGAATCATTGGGCGTTGATAAATCAACCGTTTGGAAGCGTCTAAAAGCGATGGGAATGATCCAAAAGCAAGGACATTGGGTCCCGTACGAGTTGAAGCTGCGCGACGTCGAACGGCGATTTTTTACGTGCGAATTGCTGATCGAGCGACAAAATCGGAAGGGTTTTTTGCATCGGGTGGTGACTGGCGACGAAAAATGGATCCACTACGATAACCCAAAACGCAAAAAATCATGGGGCCACGCATCAACGTCGACGGCCAAGCAGAATATTCACGGCAAGAAAATCATGCTCTGCATTTGGTGGGATCAGGTCGGCGTCGTATATTTTGAGCTGCTCCAACCGGGCGAAACAATCACGGGGGATCGTTACCGACTGAAATTGATGCGTTTAAGCCGGGCATTGAAAGAAAAACGGCCGGAAACGGTAAAAAGGCACGACAAGGTTATTTTGCAACATGACAACGCTCGGCCGCATGTTGCTCAACCTGTCAAAAAATACCTTGGAACGCTTGGCTGGGAAGTGTTACCCCACCCGCCGTATAGTCCAGACAGTCTCGATTTGGCGGACTAGCGGTTCTCCTCGTACGAGGCTACCAAAATATGGGTTGAGTCATGTATAGCCAAGCAGCGGCCAGAATTTTGGAGAAACGGCATCCGGAAATTACCCGAAAGATGGGCGAAAGTTGTAGCTAGCGATGGCCAATATTTCGAATAAAATATTTTGTACCGTTTTTTCACAATAAAGCCCCAAATCTTCGAAAAAAACCTTTAAAACTAATTCAACCTCCCAATAATATCGCTTATTTTATAAGAAAATGCATACAATTTCGCTTATTTGAAATTAGAATCATTAATGTAACAAAAAATAATTCATTTATTTTTCTCCTAATTTATTCAGCTAATGCTATTCGCATTTTCGAAACCTGTTTCAGCCTTTCTTTCGTGACTGAAACATGGGAAGTAGTACCAGCGCTGATGCCTTGCGAATTTCTCGCCGTCTTTTAGTGTTTCAGGTAGTTTTCTACAGAAAAAGCGATACATTATTTGCGATTTAGTTGGAAAACATAATTATACTTACAGATTTAATGTCTCTGGCAATGCCAAACAGAGTAGTGCGCCGAACATCATTGCAACAGCGATAACAATCGAAGGTAGTGGTTTGAAGTAGTGGCCCAAGAAAATGACATACGAACTGAGCGATGCAAAACCATAACCGATCACATGAATATTTGCCATGCCCCGTCCACGTACAGTTGTTGGTATGAATTCAGCAGCATATTGCGCCTCTGCATCATAACTTACAATCGCACCATAACGACCCAGAGCAACCATAACTGCCAGCAGCACAGCGTTCTGTTCAGGATCAAGAAATGCAATCAAGAAGCCAGTGATCGTTACAACGATTGCACCAACGAAGAGCGAACCGAAAGCCATTCCTTTGCGACCGATACGGTTTTGTAGCAAAATAATTGTTAAACCGCCTGGGATATAGGTAATCGAGGTGAACGAGAACAGCATGAAGGGAGAAGAGCCTAAACCTTCCATATTGCGGCTGAGCACGTCGAAAGCCATTGTAATGATAACGCTTTGATATAGAAATCGATCAAATCATGTTGAGTTGCTGTATTACGAACTGGTGGCTGTAAATCATTTACTTACGATTTTATCAGCAGTATGGTGGTGAACTTGCGCAGCCTCGGTGTGCGGAACATGCCCCAGAAAGTGTCTTTATTGGTATTCAACTTAATCTCCTCGGCCATTTTTGTTTCATAGTATCTTCTGAATTGCACGAATATCTCCTCTTCAACCACGCGCCCGTTGTATTTAGCGACTCGCTTCAAGCAATTAATGGCACGATCGTAACGTTGTGTCGCTATTAACCATTGCGCGCTCTCACAGATGAAGATCGGGTAGACGAGTACGAGCAGCGCCGGCAAAGAGGCCACATAGAGGTAATAACGCCATGTACCCACCCATATGGCGTACCAGGGTGACATAAACAATCCAAAGCAATAGAAAAAAGCTGTTATGATGTTAAGACCGAATGTGCGTTTTTTTGGGCTCAAGTACTCGAAAACTGCGGAGAAATCAAATTAGATTGTTTGAGGTACATACTTTGAGTGCTACTTTTTGGTGTTTTATTTACCCATTATGTACATGAGATAGAATATGGTGTCATTTGATAGGCCCGACACAAATCTGTATAACGCAAATGTCGGCAGTGAACTAACGAAGGAAGTTAAAAAATCTCCTGAAGCACCAGCGAGTGTGGTACAAATCAGCGCTGGGAGGCGTCCGATTTTGTCAGCCAGAAAACCGAAGAATATTGTACCAACGATAGAGCCCACAAAGAAAAAAGATTGCCCCACAGCAACTTGGTACGCATCGTCACACACCCATTTGAGCTGAAAATGCAGTAAGCAAACAATTTTTATTGAAATTAAGTCGCGCTCCTATTGTTGGAGTTAAGGTCTATGTCTTCAAGAGCAACACATCGCAAAATTCGAGATTTTTTTGTAATCAAAATAATCGTCCGAATAAGTCGACAATTGAAAGGTTTTTGAAAAAAATTCAAGAAACTGGTTCTGTTGAAGATAGAAAAAGGACAGGCAAATCCAAAACAGGACGTTTTGCGGCGAATATTGTACTAAAACGCAAAATGTTGCTGAACAACCTTCAGCATCGATATCTCGACGTTCTCAACAATTAGGCATTCGGGATTTATTAATCGACTCTTTGGTGGATTTTACCAGTAGATGTGACATTTACATGTAGAATGACATGACGAAAAATAGTGAAACCTGAAAGATTCTAAATGATTACATTTGTTTTTTTAAAACAACATCTAGGCGCACCTTTTAAGAACCTTTTATTATTGAATTATCAGAAATTAAATCATTTTGGAAAGCCACTTTGAACTTGCCACCATTATGCTATAAGGTTTTGCTTCTTCTGGAAAATGCTATCCAATTATCAAAATATTGCAATGCGACACCGTCGATGAATTGATGTGGAATTATGAATAAAATTATTTTTTTTCTGCATGAGATATTTGGTTACTGTGATTCTGTAAATAGGTTTTCTTTATATGGTTTCTACAACATTTTTTTTTACGAAATGAGTCAAAAAGATGGCGTAATGAAGAGAAAGAAGTGTGTAATGGAACCTTTCTATATATTCTTTCCTAATCCCTAATCCCCTAATCCTAATACAATTATACGAAAATAAAGTTTAAATATACCAACCAAAGAAAAAAGTAGTATTTTGTCTAGGGTTTCAAACCAGAAAAAAATAGTCAAATTCATTTCATCATCATCATAAGGAAATTGTTTTTCTCGATTTATTTTATTAATTTCTTAAATCAAATCTCTTAGTACAGTATTCCTTTTTAATATATGCACAATTTGCTTTGTAATTGAATTATAAAAGCCGGTAGCCTTCATATTTCCAACGATACAGTTCTAAGCTGAGGTGCATCTATTTTGTGCCACTGTGTAGACTCTGACTTCAACTTGTGTTCTGAGCAATCCAAGTTTTATTTGCTTTAACAATCCAACTCTTTATTTTATCCCTATTTTCACTTTACACATGCAAAAATTCAATTTCAACCATTTCTGCGGTTTGTTTCTTCAAACGTAAACCTTCCAGAAATGTTCTTTTCATCACTGCAGCAATGTCTGCAGCACCTATAAATAAATCATTGCCTCCACAGGGCATAGATGAAAATTGAAATTTGGAAAAGGTGAGCCAAGAAGCACCCAGGGATTGTTAAAATCTGGGGAAAGTAAAAGCGTAGATAGTCAAGAAGGGAAGGAAAGACGTAACAGAAAGAAAAAGATAGGATAGAATAGGGACATAGATGGCTAGACCTCTGAGCAAATCTGAAAATATCCTCCAGTTTTAGAGAAGGAATATTACTCATTCCCAAGACATCAGAACGCAAAAATTCGTAGCCTTGCTCTAGCAAAGGCAGGACATTCAGGGAGAAGGCATAGATGACCTTGTTTCAAAAATGATTTGTTGCATTTGTACATTTATATTTTAAATATAAGCCGTTTTCTTTGAAAGTGTTGTAAGTATATTTTATTTTACTTGGAGATATTTAAGATTTTGCATTTGAATAATTTGAAAAATATGGATATATTTTTCAGCATTAAATTGATTTAAATTTATAATGTAATCATTTTTTTAATGTGATTTACAAAAATTTATACTTTTAATGACTTATATATGTATGACACATATACTTACATCTGTTGTTATGCTGCGGTAATCGCGATCATATGCGTATATCCATTCTCTGCACTTGCCTACCCCTGCAACCACTGGTCGGTCGTCGATGATATCATCTAGCAGGGTACAGTGAGGATTTGCCGTCTGCTCATAAATGCTGCGTATGTAAGATATGCTAGCATTGCCCAACTTTTCGTGGTAACACCTAACAACGATAACAGTATATAATGTATGTATACTTTCCACTGGGCACCATGGCTGGTAATAATAATACGTATACGTGCATACACATACATAAAATCACCTCCAACCTAAGGGTCAAACATATGTATGTACTCAATTAATGCTGCGGTCAGTACAAATTTTGAGTCGCGCTATACTTAGTTGGTATAGTTGGATTGCATTTTCGTAACTAGGGAAAGGAAAACTATTTATATTAACCAAAGTTTGATCTTCAAAATGTTGCTTACCGGTGCTTGTGTGAGTTACACCATGCGGCAAAAATTAGCTTTTTTTGTCATCCAGGAAAAATTGTATATGTGCGTGAAACAATAGAATCGGTATACTCAGTTTTTAAAACTCAAAAGGGGGAAAACGTAGGCAGAGGTCCCCATTGCGTATACCTCATTTCATAGGAAAAAAGTTCGACTACTTTTTCTCGTATTTATTAAGCAGTATCAAAATGAAGCTGGGGTATGATACCTATGTAGGTATAATAATATTTTTTTTCGTTTAAAATAATTCATTAGGAAATTTCAAGGATATTTAATGATATAATTTTTCAAAGTATATTTTTTGTCCTGACAAAAAGTAAATAAACATTTGCACACGATTCAAGAATTAAAAACTTGCCATGGCTTTGGATTTTCGTCATAAAGTAAGATTGTGCTACGTTCACGCTGTGCAAGGCGAAAAGCTCTTAACTTAACTTAAAAGCTTAATTGAATACTCTTGAATTTTTGTAGAATATTTGTAAGTGAGTAGAAACTCGCACAAACTTGGTATGCAATAAAAAATCATATTGAAAAATGGTTGATGTGCTCTTTAAAATTTATGTATGGTTTAAAGTACAGACATAACCAGGCTTAAAACAAGTTGAGAATATCAGGCATGTTCTACAAATCGTTTTTGGGCAATATTTTCGCATTTTCCGTTTTCAAATCGTTTGACATGTCCTGTAAATCGTTCCGTTTTCGTTTTTTTTTCGAACATCAGCAAATCGTTTTGTCCCCTGTTCTGGAAATCGAAATCGTTAAAATTTTCCAGTTAAACTTTCGGCAACTTAAACGTTAGCGGTTTGTGGCATTCTTATAAACTGTTTGTTGAAATAAATTTATCAAAATGTGAGTATTTACTCAAAATAACTGCATATATTTATGTAAATAAGAGTGTTTATTTAAAATATTTAAAACTTATTCAACAACTTTTAGGGGGAAAAACAAGAACTCCAAGCAAGAGCTAATTTTAGTCGAGTTTATGAAATCTCATCCAGATTTGGCGAAGAATTTTTCGAAGGGCGACAGAGTTGCTGTTGAGGAAAAGCTGCTAAATGCAGAAGGGCCGCCCCAAAAAGATGTTAATGGATGGAAAAAAGTAAGTATTTAGTCAAATATTAAAATAAATATTTTTGAGTTGTCTTTTTTCAAGATATGGTCTGTAAAATAAAGGCAGTAAATTTTAAATTTTAGAAACACAATTTAAATTCATTCTTACAATCATTGCGTTTATGCTAGAAAAACCTTTTCGGTTAAAAAATAGATGCTCGTTCTCAAAAGGTTTAATCAGAGCCACATGTGTTCCATCAATACACCCTATTACTCCTGGGATACCGAATTTTTCTACAAAATGAAGTTCTGATTTTCTAGAATTCTCTTCAGACATTTTCAGCTTAGTCCACTTAGGACACAGAACATTTTCCAAAGCATTGATTATTTCGGATAATATTTTTGAAACTGTGCTTCTACCCATAGCAATATCTGTATCCTTTCCGACGGAACGTTGATAGGAACCTTCTGCGAAAAACCAAAGACTTGCTGCCAGCTTTAGTAAAATAGGTATGGACGTTTCTTTGACGAAAGGTTTTACTTCATTGAGCACTTCTGAAAAAGCGTACTTGTTTAGGCGATAGTTGGAAACAAATCTAAAGCAGAAAAACTTAATGAATCCAACAAAGTATAACCATTTCTAATCTTACGTAGAATCCGGTGCACTGAGAGGATTCGAATGGTATTTTAAACGCCGCCTATCTATTCTACTTTGGTAATCTTGCCCCTGTTCGTTTAAGACATAAGCTGCCATAAAAAACATGATAATTTTTTAATTAAATCCGTTTATTTTGAAATTATTTCGTATTTTATGCCAACGAATTCGTTTGTCATTTGGTTTGTTTAGTTGTCAAAGAGAAATCAGCTGTTTCGAACTTAAATTCGAATTTAAATGAAATCGGACGAATTACAGAACATCCAAAGCAAAATCGTACGAATTGCCATTTCGGATCCGAATCGAAATCGCGCTATTTTCAGAACATGCCCGTATGTGTATTTTTAATCTCGGAATACGCGAAATTATTTCTCAGGCAGTTAAAAAATCGGGCGGTCGCTGTAGCGGAATGAGTTGGTGCATGACCATTTGGAAGTGCGCAGGTTCGAAAATGAAAAAAGAAAAGTTTTCTCTAATAGCAGTCGCCCCTCGGCAGGCAATGGCAAACTTCCGAGTGTATTTGTGCCAGGAAAAAGTTCTTCATAAAAACCATTTGCCCTTCGCAGTTGGCTTAAACTGTAGGTCACTCCATTTGTAGAACAATAACAAGACGCACAAGACAAATAGGAGGAGCAGCTTGGACAAACACCAAAACAACAGAAGTGTAGCGCTAATTATTTATTTATTTTATTTTGTTGAAAAATTTTGAATAATTAAAGGTAATTTTAAAGTTATCACTGATTTCTCATATCGGTTAGAGATATGACTGTATTTTATAGATGACAAGATGGCACTTTTTGTAATATGTTTTAAATTTTTTATAAAAATTTAACTCATACATAGGTAAATGTATAACTATGTATGCACGTACACTTGCTCGGAATACGATATTTTTACTCACCAATGTTCTGGCGTAAAACTAATAATCGTCTGTGCAAAATAATGCATCGATGAGAGTATATTTGTGCATCCAAATAACAACAACAACATAAATTGATAGCGTCCATAACTGCCGCATTTCTCCAATACTGCACTGAAGTCCATTTTTCCAGTTTCTAGCGCAATATAGAATTTTGGTTTTTTCTCTAATGAAAAAAAAATTAATTATTTTACACTATTTTTTAACCCTGTATTAGGAGAGGCTCTGGGCTTTCCAATCGCCAAGTCAAAACCATTTGACGGCTGCTACGGTCTCAGTTTTGCATTTTGGATAATTTGTTGTTTTTAGCTGTTCTCAGCTCTCCACTTCTGTGGGAGCTTATTAACTAAGACCCAATGGAAATATTTAAATAAATAGAATTCTTTATTATGCATGGAACATCAAAATGAACGGCCTGAAATATTTGCTGAGACATTTTATTTGTGTTATATTTCAGTATTATCTGTCTACACTGTTTGTATTTGCATCTGTGCATGTAAAAATATATCCAAACATATACACACACAAATGTATGAGTACGTGTAATATATGTTTGTTCTTATTGCTAAGCTTTTTAGGGTTGCTGTAAAAACCATGTGTGTCATCTGGCTTATCACGAGTGCTCATACTCCGCTAAATATAAAAGAATATTCTATACTATATTTGCTTCCCTAATATCTTAAGGCGTTTGTGGTGCAAATAATCCTGCATAAATATTTTAATCAAATAGTAATAACGAAAATGTGGCGAATAGAAAGGTAAGTGGCCTCTTCTCCAATTAATTGCTTTTATGATATTTAGGCATTGCTAAGTATTTTCTTAAGCTGCACCAGCAATGCCCAGGTTGGCTCTAATGCCAGTATCTATGAACATAATTGTATTTCGATTTGGATTTGTATACCATCTGTCCATTGCTTCCTTTCAGCTGTTACGACGATTTCCCCGGAGTGGTTTTTTGACTCGATTAACAGAAAAGGGATGGACGCAGGGAGCCATATCAGATGAATTTGATGGGTGTTGGATGGTATTCGTTTCGTTCTTGGTAAAAAATTCACGAATAATAAGGGCACTGTGCGAATGTGCGTCATCATGGCGCAAAATCCACGAAATTTTTTTACACAAATCCTTCTGTTTCTGGTGAAGTACTTCACGTAAACGACTCATAACGGCCAAATAATAATCCTTATTAACTGATTGATCTTCTGACAAAATTTCGTGGTGTAAAAAGCCGTTGTGCTCCATAAAAATTTTTTCATCGCTTTCTTTTTGCCAAAAGGCGACCTGTGTTTTTCCCCAATAACTATCGCACTAGCCCGAAATATATTTCTAAAGGTCACACACAATTGAGAAAAAAAGACATCTTCAAGTCGGCATTATCTTAAATATGTCATCTCACACGAGGGTCCGTCCACGAAGGTAGCGGAATCTCGGCCATTTCGGCTTTCAGTAATCTCTTATCTTCATGAGAGATAAACGCAGCAATCATAATCGTCGTGAGGGACCACGGAAGCTTTAAGGGAGACTGGGAACTAGGCCTTTCCGGTTTCAAGATTGGAGACCCGTCCTTTCTGGCTACCTCCATTCATTTACTTCCATCACATTTACCTTCGATTCAATCATATATGTACATATATATTTCATTGAACAAATATTTAGTTTCTCAGTACTGTCAAGAAAGCATAATACATAAGATTTGAAAACTTATTGTTATACAAGAAAGATTCAATAAATCAAGAAAATTAAAAAGAAGACGTGGGAAGGTATACATATAGTACAATTGGTAAAATATACGGAATGTTGAGATATTTATGGTTAACGCAGCACTTAACACCAATGTTACTAAGACTATTCATCGCAAAATCTTATTTGCTACCAACGTTGTTGTACGGCTCTGTGCCAACACTGTTAGTCAATGCAATAAAGAGCTCAATGTGATTTACAAGTATAATAACATTACCAGGTATATAGGTATAGCAGAAAACGGTATGGGCTCGCAAGACAACCCCGATATCACTCGATGATATGTTGAAGTTCAAGTGCCTTATACTGGTTCTCAAAGCCCTTAAGCTCAAGGCTACTAAATATATTTTGCACTTTAAAACAGCATTACTTAAATATTACTCACGGTAAAGGATAATTTGTCTCTACTTCATTAAATTCTTGTATTCTTCTTTATTTTTCTTCAAATCTTACGCTTCAGGAATAATCTAATTTAGTTTTAATATAATAAATTTTAGATGTTAAGTTGAAATATAAATTTTAGTTTTTATGTTTTTTATGCATTATATTGTAATACTATTAGGATCTAACACTAAAATATAACCTGTGGTTGTTGTGTTAGACTAAATAAATAAATGAATAAATAAAACCACGTTTTGTCTCCAGTAATTATGCGTTTAATAAATCTTCGGTTGGACTCAGCCTTGGAAATAATATCTTTGGCGATATCGATGCGGTCCCCTTTTTGTTCGAAATTCACGGCCTTTGGCAACAACTTGGACTCACGACCTTTTCTGAAGCGTTCATGGCACTTCTAAACGCTTGTTTTCTTAAGATATCATTACCGATACAGTTTCCCAGAAATGATGAGTCTATGCATCATGAAATCCATATTTAACGCAAAATTTATTACAAACTCGTTGTTCCTAATTTAAATCCATTTTGTAAAACTGTACAAAATCGAAAACATGTCAGAGGTCTTGAAGAAGGCGCAACTTTTTCAAATGTCAAGCAATGGCGATACGATTTTAGTAGAAATGTTAATCAAAGATATGGTAACCTAACAGAAAAAATAGAACTCAAATCAGTTGACTAGAACGTCACCTGGCGCTTGTTCCGGGAACTTATTGATCAGGGTGGTATATGCGTGTGTGTATTCGACGAAAGGGACAAATTGACATTTATAATTAGCGGCACACTATGGCACAGATAATCTTACACAAAGTGTGAAATGTAAATGTTATTCGAGAAAGTTGAGTTCACTTATTTGGATTGTACTGAAAAAGTTGAGACCCACATTTAACTAATTTCGAAATAAGAAAAGTGTAAATAAAAATAAAGTTCAATCTCCAAAACCGCACTACCGATTTCAAAGAAAGATGGAACAGTTTCGACTCCGATAAGTCGTGCTGTTTTTGAACCACCAGTAAGCGTAAAAGTTTAGTGAAATGATCTGTAAAACCTAGAGTTGAATCACCTTAGAATTTGGTCTGCTTTTTAATTTCAATCTATCCAGATTATGCGATGAGCTTCTTGTCCAATGAATGACATGCGTATTGATGCTGTCTTACAGATGAATGGAGCCTTTTACTCTCTCCCATGAGCGCAAACATGGTGAAAAGGTATTTGAGAAAGTTCACATGGAATTAAAACTTTGGTACAAAATATTTTTCAATATGAAGTCCGAGGAAAGGTCAGAAACAATTTTCAAAGCGGCAAATATACACCATAGCAATTTGCGAGACTGAAATATAAGTTTCATTACTTTGTCGACTCAAAAGAGGTTAAATAGGGTGCCACATCTTCATATCTGCATAGGCTTAACTTTCACGATGGAAAGAATTTTCAATATATTTGCCGAAGTCGAAATCAAATTATAGTTTTTTTTTCATTTTCATGCCTAAATATCTTTATTTGTTGATAATTTGTTTTCATTGAAAAATATTTTTTTTTTGTTTTATTTTAAGCGTTTTTAGAACACTTTCAATGTTTTTTATTTCCATTTATGTGCAGATATACAGTTATGTATCTGAATATGTACACAGGGGAGGTTAAGTGGATGTATGGTGATTTTTTCTTAGTTGCAAAGTTTTACATTAAATATTTTATTTTGATATTGTTCATGCTTTTACCAAAACCATATAAAGCAAACTTTATGCAAAATTTAGAAAAATTCAAGAAATTTTCATCTAAATTTTTAACCTTTTAATTTGACTTTTAAGAAAAAAAAGTAAAAAAAAAATTAAAACTGAAGTGGATTTTTTTAAATTTACTTTGCAAATAGTCTTGCGCATTTTCTTCCAAAAATGAGAGTTTGTCATTGGTGTATGCATATTTACTTTTTATAAATAAAGTATTGGAAGAAAATCTATAAATATGCATTTATTTTTTTGTAATCAGAATTCGACATTGACAGTTAAACCTGGAATTCCCGCACCCTTGTCCGAAGACTAAGGATTGCGCTCTGTTGTTATTAGTTGTCGTTGTTTTCCATCATCTAGACATCAAGTTTACTTTTCTATTATCTAACGTAAAATCGATGCCACTTTTATGAGGGATGTTTTCTGCATCTGCGTGATGACTTTAGGATGTAGGCTATTTTGCGGCATATATTTTGCTTTCTCCGTGTTGATTGTTTCGAAAACGTTTGTATCGAATGTTTTTTAAGAGATTGAGAAGGTCAAATGATAATGCAAAATATGTATATCAAAAGGAAAATACACACAACCTCTAGAGTCTAGACTATACGAATACTACGCTGCGAACACATAACTGTCGAGCAAAAAGACGAGCACTACAAGTACTTGGGCATACGCCAAC
Organism: Anastrepha fraterculus; assembly: GCA_037575425.1. NCBI lineage: Eukaryota > Metazoa > Arthropoda > Insecta > Diptera > Tephritidae > Anastrepha > Anastrepha fraterculus. Next base: position 1,041,064 of record JAYXIM010024594.1, on the reverse strand, counting down.
ACAAAACAATAGAGCATAAAAATTTAAAGAAAATCATTATAGATTACCACCCATCTCCATAAAATTTGCAGAAGTAAGCTAAACGCCCGTAACCTTCTAAACGTAATCAATACCTATGCCATACCTCTTCTACCTTTAGTTGTACATTTACGGATACAGATTTAAACAACCTGGATATGAAAATAAGACAACACTAACCAACCTCTGATGAAAGAATAAATATCCCAGAAAACTAGGAGGAAGGAGAATCATAAACATAAAGATTTTACGCGCCCGTCCGATACTAAACCTTATAAGAACTCAGCACCCAACTCTGAACTAAGCGTTAAATATAGGGTGGGCCATGTAAAGTTTGCTTTTTGAATCGGCTATAAAACAAAAACTAATCAATATTTTTTCAAACTTTTTTTTTATTTTGAAGATTGAACATTGTCATTTATGAATAAAAAATTATATCGTTCAAATGACTGCCCCACGACTGGCTTTACAGTAGGCCATTCGATCAACCCAATTTTTAAGCACATTTTCTATTGTTTGGGCTCCAATTTCATGAATGGCAACTTCGATTTCGTGTTTTAAAGCATCAATCGCCTCTGGATGGTTCGCATAGCATTTGCCCTTAACGGCTCCCCACAAAAAATGGTCCAACGGGCTTAAATCACAGCTCCGAGGTGGCCAATTGATATCGGAATTCAAAAACGGTAGCCAAAAGTTCGAGTGTAACTTTGGCAGTGTGACAAGTTGCACCGTCCTATTCAATTTTTGGAAACAACTCGTTGAGCATGTCACCGTAACGCTCGCTCATTTTCGAAAAAAAAAAATGGCCCGATGATGCCGCCAGACCAAAAACCGCACCAAACAGTGACTCGTTGTGGATGCATTTGCTTCTCTACAGTAACGTGTGGATTTTCTGAACCCCAAATCCGACAATTTTGCTTATTGACGTAGCCACCGATGTGAAAATGAGCTTCATTAGAAAAGAAGAAAAAGACTCACCACTTTGGAAATAGGTTTTCAATATTTCCCATTTTTGTTCAAGCGTATAGCGTCCAATTTCGTAAATGTCAAACCTTTAAGTAAATTATGAACACATTTGACATGTCGCTTGTGTTACCATTCTCAAAAAACTAGGTGGTTCAAAAAGCAAACGCCATATGGCCCACCCGGGTAAGCAACATTTTAATATTCGACCGAACTTGGTTCAGTCTTGGTTCGTGCGACATCTTCTATTGAGATGATTGAGCTTTGGCTTTCACGTCATAACCATAAATCCACGATTCGTCACCAGTTATGACCCTCTGCAGCAAATTTGGGTCGTCGCGGACAGAGTCCAACATCTCTTTAGCAATGTTCATGCGATGCTGCTTTTGGTCGAAATTGAGCAGTTTTGGTACGAATTTTGCGGCGACCCATCTCATGCCCAAATTGTTGAAAAAAAATCAATTGGCAATCGATATGTTTAGGTCCTCATCAATTTCTCTAACGGTGATTCGACGATTGGCCAACACCATTTTCTTCACTTCATCAATTTTTTCGTCCGTTGTTGAAGTGCTCGGGCGTCCCCCACGCTTTTCGTCTTTCATATCTTCTCGGCCTTCTGAGAACATTTTGTACCACCGATAAACGTTGCTTTGGTCCAAAGTAGCTTCTCCGTATGACACAGTCAACATTCGGAATGCATCCGCGCACTTAATTTCGTTTTTTACCCAAAATTCTTTGATCCATCTTTTTGAATAGGTAAAAATCGAAGACGAGCCGAAACCCGTGCAAGCAAAGCAGCTGTCAACAATTAACTGAACATTCAAAATGGTTCGGCCATTTTGAAAGACATGAGTACCAACATATCGCCACAAAAAAATCAAAATTCGAATATATGTACGTAACCTGCGAAAATGCAAAATTCGCGATACTTTTTGAACACACCTCGTCTAATTCCGTCTTCAAAATTGAGAGTTATGGATATATATATGTTCGACGTACTCGTCCTAGGTAAGCGGGTGCCTGCCTTAGCGACCTCGTCAACTCTCTCATTTCCCTCTATACTCTTGTGCTCTGGTACCCTGCAAATGGTGACCTGTCTATTTCAGGGCTCGTCCATTTTAGATCCACAGGGTTGCACGCACTCCGAGCTAGTCATTACAGCCGTTATTGCTTTAATAGCAGCTTAACTATCGAAGAAGATATTTGTGCGGGGTCGAACGGACCTTTCGTTTAAGTTACTGTGACCAAAAAACCTTTGTGAGAATTGTCCAGTCATTCTCAGTCTTAATGCAGATCTTTTGGATGAGTTTCTTACTACTAATTTGATTGGAGAAGTCTTTTTATTGGAGTTGTGCTCATAGCGCCGGAAAGCATACGTAATATATATGTATGTACATAATTCGCAGTGAGAACTGAAGTTGAATCCAAAAAACATCTTTGAAAATGTTTTGCTGATTGGATTATTCCCTGGTTTATTATTTCACATATCCAAGCGTACAGCAAAACTGAATGAATAATGTTTGTTTTACTAACCAATTTCTTCAATTATTAATTGCAAAATAAATATTTTCAGCAGAACTAAAATAAAATTAATGGTTTAATTAATATCGGCCGCCGTGGCCGATTGGGTTGGTGCGTCACTACCATTCGGAATTCACAGAGAGGTCGTTGGTTCCAATCTCGGTGAAGCACCAAAATTAAGAAAAAGTTTTTTCTAATAGCGGTCGCCCTTGGCAGACAATGGCAAACCTACATGTGTATTTCTGCTATGAAAAAAAGCTCCTCATTAAAAATATCTGCCGTTCAGAGCCGGCTTGAATCTGTAGGTCCCTCCATTTGTGGAACAACGGCCAAACACCCAAAAAGGGTGTACGCGCCAATTATATATATATAATGATTTACTAAAACTCCGAGGCTAGAGATTAGAGTGCAAATATAAATGTCAAATAAAGGCTCGAAAAGGTAATCCGACCACACTGGAGGCAATACTTCTAGCGCCGCATTAAAAATACTTCAAGCTTTAGTATACTTTTAGGCAGTAAAGTGGTGTTAATTACTATGAAGCTGTTGTCATCGTTCTTACTACGGATGAGTGTGATTAATGCCCTATTACAATGCAGTCGGCATCCACACGTTTAGAAAAATTTAATTCTGAGAGAAATTAATTTTAATAATATGTTTCGCATTTTGAAATTCATTCGGAATTCACGTAGATACAGGCAGACTTACATACATGTATTTATTTTCTACAATAATTTTATTAAGCTGAATTCCTTATGAATAATTTATTTCCAATTTCGAAAACATTATAAAGGGTGGTTAAATTTCAAGGGCCGATGTTGAATGTGAACCACTCCTAAACGTCAAGTTTTTGCTGCATTTCATTTGACATTTTTCAATTTCAGACTAATTCGATTTAAACCATGGAAAGCTATACAATCGGGCAGTGCGTTAAAGTTATTCAGGCTTATTATGAAAACGGGCGTTCAAATTAAAATGCATATCGCGCACTTCGTGATTTTTTCGGTCAATTTAATCGTCCAAATGTACGTGGTGGAAAAGTTTGAGCGAACCGGCTCTGTAGGAGATGTGAAAACACCAGTGCATGCTCGTACAGCTCGTACGGCAGAAAATATGGCTGCTGTTCGCGATAGTGTGGTTGAAGAGCCGTCCACCTCAACTCGCCGTCGAGCTCAACAATTGCACCTCTCTCACCTCGTCGTAACATTGTGCATAAAGACTTGCATTTACAAGCTTACAAGGTGCAATTGACTCAAGAACTAAAGCCTCTTGACCATTTCAAGCGTCGTCAATGGTCAGGATGGGGGCAGGAAATGGCAACAGTGAATGACCAATTTTCGAAGAAAATCATCAGTGATGAGGCACATTTTCACTTCAGTGTATTCGTCAATAAGCAGAATTGCCGCATTTGGGCGAATGATAATCCAAGAGTGATTGCCGAAAAACCAATGCACCCACAAAGAGTTACTGTTTGGTGCGGTTTATGGGCCGGCGGCATCATTGGGCCGTATTTTTTCCAAAATGAGGCCGGTCAGGCAGTTACTGTGAATATGTTCGCTATCGTGAGATGATAACGAACATTTTATGGCCCGAATCGGAAGATATGGATGTGGACGATATGTAGTTTCAACAGGACGGTGCCACTTGTCACACAGATAACGAAACAATGGCTCTTTTGCGCGAAAAATTTGATGGCCGAATAATCTCACGTCGCGGCGATGTCAATTGGCCGCCAAGATCATGTGATTTGACACCGTTGGACTTCTTTCTTTGGGGTTATTTGAAAGAAAAGGTGTACGTCGATAAGCCAGCAACAATTCAAGAGCTAAAAGGTGAGATAATTCGGCACATTAACGGCATAGAACCTCAATTATGCCTCAGCGTCATCTCATGGAGGTGTGCCACCGAGGCCGCGGCGGCCATTTGGCCGATATTTTGTTCCATACGTAATTAAGCCATACCAATATTATCACAATAAAGAGAAATGACAATAGTTTTCTAAAAAAATTGTATTTTATTCAAAATCAACACCGGCCCTTGAAACTTAACCACCTTTTATAATATGTACTTTTATACATATATATCTAATCCTTTATATACTAGTCACTTAATGAAGCAAAGCGCTGCCTAATAACAGCACATCAATAATTTAAATGTCATCACATTTCTGCCTCTTCTCTGCCTACTCAAGAGTGCTTGACGGAGCGTGATGCCTATGATTGTGACAAGGTGAACGTGCATTTGAAATTTCCGTGCAAATAAGAGTACGTATTTAAACTAATTAAATTATAGACTAGAAAAGTAGATGAGATCTATGCATAAACATACAGTCTGTCTAATGGAAGGGTTACCGGCAAAATCCAAACTTAGAGTTCCGTGTTGTGTGCCTATGTACACACCCTATAGATCCAATAATGCTATGTGTATCTTCAGAAAAATATTTGAAGGAGTCGAAGACGTTGATAAATAAAGGGCGCAAGATCAAAGAATCATTGATTTGTTTGTGACAAAGCCGAACTTATCGTTGTGTGAAGCTGAAACAATTTTTACGTGCAGAAGATCTAGGATTTCGAAGCACATTGAAAAAACTGCATTGAAACCTTTTTCAAGCTTTTTTCACTGCAAGTCCTTAAATTCGAAGAACACACTCGAGCTTGACTTGTTTACAGTAGCACAGAAAACAAACTATGTGACATATCACGCTGAAATTTGCCATGTAAGCTTATAACAGTCCTACCAAAAAACAAAAAATTTATTTTTGCCATATGTCATCCGCGGACCGTTTTATTGATAACGTCTCGTTCATATTTGAGCAGAAGGTATATAATTATTCTGAGCGCCGTACGGATAAGGAAAAGAGTGCTCACTTCTGCAAAATTTCAACAAGTGGAATTTTACAGTACAGAATATGACATCATGAGATTTTCGTACCCCGTGCTCTTTAGAAGTAGGTTTACTATCGTCTACATTTTTATGCCCAACCACTGTATACATGTATAAGTGAACTACAAACAGTTGTACAAAATGCTAGCTTGACAAATTGAATTCTGATTTTAGAGTTAGGGAACGTAGATATTTATAGCCGCACGCAAACCCTCGTATTATATGCATTTATATTCATATTTTTTTTCATATCATATCATATCTTCATATCAATATTGTGCTATTGAGGTATAACCTATGGGAATACTAGTAATTTCTCCATATGCATTTAAGTTGCAATATTCATTCATAATTTTTAAATATAGTAATTCAAGGCTCGATAACATTTCTAGTATTCAAAAGCTCATCAGCAGCCCAATAATTTGTTATTTTGTTTTTAACCTTTTATTTGTTATTTATTAATTAACGATATCTTAAATCAATAATTTTCAACAACAACAATCAGCAAATGACTGTAATTTCAATTGTGTAACAAAATTTATTTAGCATTTGTTACGAAAACCAAGTTCACTGATTCTATCAGAAGCAGAAATATTAATTTAAAAGTGCACCTCTTTTCAGCTGCGTACTAGGAATTAAAGAACACTTGTGTATCTACATAAGCGCACACAAGGTGTCTGGAATATTACAATTACACACATTTTAAAAACATAAATTTTTAAATATGATTTGACTTTGTGGAAAATTCTCATACTTGCCTTTTAAAGTAAGCAAATTTAGCTGTAGGCACACTTCATACACTTAAATAGGGTTAGAAGAAGACTAACCCCAAGGGCCATATTCTTAAATTTTTTAGATTTTTATGCAAATTCTGCATACTTCTTCTTCGGTTGCGTTGGTGGGGCTGGCGTTCCACACACATTCCATGCTGACGAATATTATACTATATAAAGACAATAAATACTTCCACCCTTTTACCCCTGTATGAAGATTTACTACATTGCAATGATGTAGGAGGATCGCTAAAGCTCATGGGATTTAACAAGTGCTGGCTGGCGAAAAATTTTACTAAGCGCTTGCTTACTAAAGCGGCAAAAATCGTAATTGTTTGAAGGGAATTTTAATTGCTTCATCCAAATCTCCAAAATTAAAATGTTCGCTAGTGGCGGGGGATTAAACTAAAATGAGCCAAATGGAAGTGGTCTTTAAATATCGGTGCAGAAAAATCCATTTAATATTGTAATAATTAAAAAGTGAAGAAATGGGAATTTGTAATCGCCTTCCGAGGGATGAAACGAATAGCTTTTCCAATCAAATAAAAAAGCGTTTTCATCATCTGCTACTCCATTAAACCTTGTACTCGTAGTTATGCACAAATCTATTCAGCTACGCTTCCCGTTTCACTTAGTTGATGGATTTTGCGATCAAATTTAGACAGTGTATAACGGACATCTGGGTTTGAAGGGAATATTTACTTAGTCTTGAAATTTAACCACAGAATAATGCACAATTCAACATCATGATGAAATTGCCAAATTAGTGCTCTATACTCCAAACGTTCTGTACTTGCGTCCAATTTTTAGTCCACATGGCCATACCGCGGATTTCACAACTCGCTTTTAATCCATAAGCTAGTATCTGAGAAAATTAGCCGTCAGAGAAGTGGAAACTTATTTTAGAATATTGTTGTCGTTCTGGACGATGTGCGAGAAAATCTATGATAGTTGACAAAACTCGCAAATTGAGCCCCATTTATGCGAAGGTGTTGCCTAAAGTTGTCCAGCAGGATGCAGGAATACATTTGAAAATAAAAAGGAAAATAATAAACTGTTATTTATTAGCAGTGACTAGATGGCTTCGGAACAATTAGATCAAATAATTATGGATTGCAATACTTTGCTTCGGAATTTGACGTAGTTGACCACTTTTGCTCGGTTAAAATTAAGCACAAAGGTTGAAATATCCGCTAAGCATTGAAAGTTCAGTTTCGCACTACCTCTTTTATACTTGGTTTTGTATATAATTTAAATCTCGCCGTTAGTTGTCGCACTATATAATTTTTCAGCTTCCCGTATTGTTATGGACTCAGGGCCTGAACGCCTGAATAGGAAATGCTAGGCAGTTTTACCGGTGACAGCTCCGGTATGTTCTTCTGTAAGGGAGTCTTATAACTGTATATGAATCTACCGGCCGGCTCATATTTCGTCATCCATATGCCAGTGCATTAGATTTACTTAGCCAGATTCCATACGTCAGCGGCTTTGCCTGTTCTTTCATTTCCACTTAAACTAATACGACGGTGAAAAATGGCGAGATAGTTGACCAGCTCCACCAGCTACTTACACCTCTGTAAGTTTATATAATATATAATATATATATATATATATAATTGTGGTGTGCGTCTTGATGTTGTTCCACAAATTCCGAACGGCAGATATAATATTTTTTATGAGCAACTTTTTCATGGCAGAAATAGGTACACCCGGAGGTTTGCCATTGCCTGCTGAGGGACGACCGCTATTAGAAAAATGTGTTTCTGAATTTTGGTGTTTCACCGTGATTCGAACCTACGTTCTCTCTGTGAATTTCGAATGGTAGTCACGCACCCACCCATTCGGCTACGGCGCCCGCCGTACAACTATGAATTTAACCCTTCATTGAATACCATCAGACTTCTGGTACAGAAGGCTTGATGATGCATCTCTTCTTCTAGCTATCTTATGGATTTTTATATTTACATATTTAGTTGAGTTCGATTAAAACAACTGAACTCAACTTTTATTAAAATTTAAGGGCTGCATATAAACGTGCCTATATAGTGTGTGATATCGTGACCTAAGAGCTGGCGAAGTAATAAGGGAGGCAATACGTAATTGTCTCAGGCATGCGATCGTGCCGCTTTTCGAACACTGATCACTGTAAAAGTAATCATAGACAACGACAAAAAACAAACAAATTAACAATATATTGTGTGTACATATTAATATGTGTGTCAAAAGTATTCGAATTGATAGCCTGTAACTTGATAAGCCAAAATAACTGAATTTCCGAGATTCATAACTTTAACAAATACCGAATATCTTTTATTATCACTTATGTAAGCAGCAGTTGTAGCCGAGTGGGTGTGTCGGTTCGCTGAGACCCGGGTTCAATGTCCACTATATTTACGAAAAATTAAGGGTGAAAAAAGTTATTTTTAATAGTGACTGCTAGTCGGCGGGCAATGGCAAATCTCCGTGTAGATTTCTGTCTTCTAAAAACTACCTGCCGTTCGGAGGCGGTATAAAATTGTGGGGCAAACAGCTCAGTACTAGGCATGTAAGTGCTTATAGAAGCGGCTTTAAATAACGAGACTGACGCTATAAAATACTTAACTTAAAACTTCAAGGGAATGTTTCTATTGTAGGTTTTTTAAAACGGATCGAGAGTAATCACAATGAGAAAACAAGTAAAAGGGGCTTAGCATGCGGCGAATAAAGTAAATTGTCACGTGGGATGCCCTACTTAGCTGGAGGTCTCTTGATAGACACTGTAGTATTGTTTTATCTTATCTGGTGATCCAGTGAAGGTGTCAGTTCAAACCACATAGAGTAGCAATATTTTGTGATATTGACGGGAGGACGTGTCCGGGCGGAAATTATTCCCAACATCTCCTCTGGAAATGATTAATAGGAAATTTTAATTTTTGTATTTTTGTAAAGGGTGATCAGTTTAGAGGTATCGGATCTTAAATTGAATTAAACCACAAGTTCAAATTGGTTGGGAATCTTTATTATTTTTGTGTAGAACCATTCGTGGCATTTATTTTTTAAAGATAATATCACGTAAACACCACATTTTAATGACTCGCTGGAGGAACTCGGTCGGTATCTCGTGAATAACTTTAGTAATGTTGACTTCTAATACCTCAGTTGAAGCTATTTTATCTATAAAGCATTTAGACTTTACATAGCCTCACAAATAAAAATTCAAAGGCGTGATATCACCCCATCTTGTTGGCCAATCCACTGATCCGAGAGATAAACACTGAAACTACGACGCAATAAATACATTGCTTCACGGGCTGTATAGCAAGTAGCGCCGCTTTGTTGGAAACAAAAGTTGTGGAGATCGCGTGCTCATCTTTGAAGAAATATGATTCCTCCAGCTCATAGGCTGTACCAAATGAATGGCTTCGGGTTGCTCTTCAGCCCAAATACGACAATTTTACTTATTGACGTAGCCATTAAGCCAAAAATGGGTCTCATCGCTGAAGGGTTATGCACACCATAAGTTAACCGGAACGTACGATGAACACTTTTCACAGAGCGTAATCCAATTGTACCATTTTTAAATGTTTTTGAGGCGTCTTTCCATGATGAAATCTCAGTGAGTACTGAAACAATTACTAACCTGATTACCCTTCATAACTGCATTTTTGGGTTATTTTCACATTATTTTTTACATTTCATTTAAAATAGGTACATCCTTGCCTATAAAAACTTGTGTGCAAAAAAACTGTTTTCTATAACTGTAACTATCTGTTAACTATATTTAATATAATATAATAATATACTGGTACATTGCACTTTTAACTAATTTGCCATAACGTTTCTCTAATCCGATGTGAATAAAACTGTACAATATGAATATCATAAGTTTAGTCTGAATCAGAAATTCTAAGAAACATTTTGAAAACAACTATTTCAAACATGTATCATCTAGGTGAGCTAGAAAAATTTTAAGCAATCATAAAGTTGAAATATTTTAAAAATTTGTAACTTCAATAAGGGGCATGAGAGCCAATTATGCATATAAATATAATAAAATTTGAGGTATATATTTTTCCGATACCTAAAGGGTAGATTTGAACAAACTTCTAAACCAGGATCACTCCTCATCTGCCCAAAAATATGACCATGAGATAAATATTTATTGCCTTCCTCTTAGTCTATAACCGCCAGCAGGTACTATGGTATATCAAATATATTTATTGTCCGCCGAACTGGACGTTTTCAATACCTCAGTTGAAGCTATTTTTTATCTATAATTCTTTCGTCTAATGTTGCCCTCAAACACTCTAAGGGCCGCCGCATCGAATGTTAAAATAACGTAAAAGAAGTTGCAGAGGCACATTTTACGCTGAGGCTACAATATACAGTAAAAAAAAAACTATTAAGATGTTTTCTTAAGGCAAGTTTTCTAATCGGCTGTTTTGGCAAAGTAACCATATGTATTGACAGATCATTCAGGAGAGAAGGAAACTTTACTTAGAGTGTATTATTTGTAATATAAGTAGTTCAACAATTTCGGCACCTTTAACTTTTTATTCTTACCTATTCGAGTACTATAGTGATTATGACCACCACTCCTTCATTCATTACCTTCAGGCTGCTGTTGTCGTAAAATTCATTTGGAATAGTCAATTTATAAATGGATTTAACGTCGAATAATCCTGGCTCTTTTTGAGTGAGAAAATTATAATGGGACTTTGACTATTGCACATGCCATGATTCCATGCCTTGAATATGACTCTGATAAGGTTTGATAGGATTGTGTAAGAACCGCGTAGCTACTGCAAAAACTTAGATGCTTGAGAAAAGAATCTTACTTGTAAGATGGTTGATGTGAATGGCTTGTTGTGAAGTGTTGGTTTGATATCCGAGAGGCTGAGGTTGTTTGATACGCAATAATATCAATGATATCGCATGAGGAGAAAGAAATAGCGAAACAAAATCTTGCAATGCTTGGTAGGATCACATGCAATATGTGCAGCAAGTTTGAAAAAGTTTGATAAATAAGTTTCATAAATATATAATTTACTCCGCCAATGGAATAAGATTTTTTTTTTGTGATTTAACTAATCTAAAATGATTATTACTAAAATTGTGCTCAGAAGCAAGCGCTCAGTTTTGAAAATCATCCATTAATGAAAGGTTGATGTGGTCACTCACCGACTTTGTCCATTTTATTTGTCCATTACACTTTTCCATACCAAAATTAATATAAATTTTACTCAAGTTATTTCTTGCCTAGACAACCGAATGAAATCATGGAATAGGTATATTAAATTTTGGTAAATATTCTTTAGAGGAATATTGTATTTTTGCATATTTGAAGATTACCGTGATATGGAAGGTGGACATATTTAATGTTCTATTTTCTGAAGTGTCGTTTAGATATCTCAAGTTTTACTTATTCTTTCGTGTGCATGGGCGAACGTTTGGGTATAAAAATATGAAATATGCAAAAGTGATAGCGTGTTTTGCTCACTTTCGAGCTGCATTAAGAGATGGTGGGTGAGACGTTTCGAGAAAATGCAGCCACTAGCATTGATATTTAAAAAAGGCGTTTCAGTGATTCCACACATAAACACAGGCATAAATACATGTATATGCATATACAATACATATAAATTTATTTGAAGCTAATTATACGCCGATCATGACAGCGGTGACAGTATAATAAAATGTACAACAACAAAGCGGGCAGTAGCCAGATCACAGTTAAGAGTATAAGCGAACGGAAGTTACAGTCGGCGCTTTGCGGATGTGGCGAATGAGCGAATAATCTAAATATAACAGTTTATTACGTTTTTCAAGAAATCGCGCGAGTATACAATGTTTTGTTTTAAAATATTTTCTTTTAATTACTTAGGAGTACTTCATAGGTTTTCTTGTCTGAGCGCTGCAGTCAGTAGGAGGACTTGTTACTGCAATTTTCTTTGTATATCACTACCTACCAGTTGTAGTACATTTGTACACTGATTATGAAAATTCCACGCCGCAGATGTTTTGTTTACTCGCCAGCGGCACTGACCACTGCAGACTGCGCCCTCCTTCCCTCTGCCCGTATCATTGCAGCAGAAGTAGCTGTAGTTACGCACGGGAAAATATGGTTTTCGCTCATTATTCTTTTCTTCTTCTTCTGATTTTTCGGTCGCTTAGCATTTTAGCTTTTGTTCTAGCATCAGATTGTTATGATGTGCGTATGCGAGAGTTGCAGGTGGGAGGGAGTGTAAAAAATGTGTTGTAAAAAGCCTGCAACCCCATGATACGCGCATCTACCGCAATCACAGTTAGTCGCTGCATTCGCTAAGCTCTGGTGTGTGATCGCGGTCGTTCGCTAGGCGTTTATAAGCTTTGTTGTGCTGTGTACTCCTGAACTTGAAACAATTCATTAGAACATAACAAGGAAAAAAGATGGTATTTTCACTAATTCATATTAATTACGGTGATTAAAATGCAACGATATTTTAAAAATGCAAATGAAAATCAAGAAATATTTACTTATGTGTGTGAAAGCGTACGAAAAATACTGAAATCACGAATGTGTGACGAAAAGTGTGTAAATTTGGAATTGAGTTAAATGGTGTGACAGAACTCGTCGGTCATAAATTAGGTGGGAAAAAATATATGATATGAACAAACGAGGGCAAGTAAAAATAAGAGAAAAATAAATTTAAGCGCAAAAATAAAAAGAAAGCAATTAAAGCTTGAAAGATTATTAAATAGTAAATCAAAAAGTGGTTCCAATAAATTTTAATATTTCAATAAAATCATAACAAAAGGTTGATTAATAACTAAAGTGATGTAAAAAAGTGTATAAACAGTCCACAAAACCTACTTTGGAGCCTAAGCATTTTCGAGAATAAAAGGGTATCGTATTTGAAATGTCGCACTCGGTGGAATGCGTCAAAAAGTGATGAAATAGAAGATAATGCATATGCATACTCACTTTTTCATTTTCTCATCAATTTAACGTTAAATGACTTTAAGTTACCAAAAGATATAATTCCGAAAAATATTTTTAAATATAATATTTCCACCCATTCCATGACATTAATATGTACTCGTATATTAAACAAAAGCTATTGAAAAAAGTTCTTGCTTACTTTTCACAGTAGTTGTTCTTGCGAAAAAAAACATATATTTGTGTACTTTTATAGCACAACTTAAGTCGACGTTTTCCTCTTGATTTTCTCGAAATATTTAATTTTTAAAAGCTCAATATAGCACTAAAGTTTTCCGCGATAAATCCGAATGTATTGGCTCAAAGCAAAATCATTTAAAGTCACACAAGTAGTTTTGTGAAAAATTTAGAAATATTTTTAATTTATGTGAGACGCTATCCATAGTAAAAAATTCCAATTTTGTGAAAAATATTTAATTCCAATAATCAGTTGGGACCGATGAGAAAGATAAATTCAAGCAATTTAGGTCCGATAGACTTATTTATGATATTTTAGTGGACTTTGTCTCAACCCTCCCTATTTAGCCTGTGATATTTACTTACCATATTACATTTCATATGATATCGTAAGATGGTAAACAACATGGTATTACTAAGTAAAGAGAAACGGGAACATTTGCCTTTAAAAACTCTTATAAACAGTGGCTCGGTTTTCATTCAGTTAAACTTCTGTAAGGCGTAATATTCTTTACAACAAGAGTAGACCCGGCGTATGAAAGTGATATAAATAAAGAATATAATTTTTTATTTTTTTTTATTTTTTAAATATTTTTACAATAATAAATTTTTTTAACAAATAACTGCTTAGCAGCGCTAGCACAAAAGGCCTGCGGCTATATATAATTTTTTAAAGTTATTATTTACTTAGAAACAAAATAAAACCCTACTCCATTCAAAAATATTTAAACAAATGTTTAGAAAATAATTAAATGCCAAACAAGGGTTAAGGACTTGTAACAATTATGTTAGATTAGCTGCGCGTAACGGAAGGTTAATGAGTAGAAAAAAGCGATTAATCCGGTTTCAAACTGGTTCAGGTTCTAGTTCACAAAATTCTCCGCCACTAGGATCTCGAGCCACATATTGTTTAGGTACATATGTCCATATGTCTGCGAGGCTGTGGTACATTTTTTAACTCTGACATAGGCCCCTGTAAAAATTTCAGAATGTTAATTTTTTTCTTAAAAATCTTAATCAAGATATTAGGATGACAAAATAATGACTTTTAACGAAGCTTTATTCTATTTGTGCTATTTAAAGTGGACGAATACTCGACAAGTTTTTTACGTAGAAGAAGACAAGAAATATTTAAAAAAATTGTCAAAAATGAACGCTATTTTTGGACCACTTCAAGCTTGCACTTAATGAGCTATTAACATGTATACATGGAAAATTTCTAACAATTCTAATTAAAAAGTCTAAAATTTTGATGGAAATTTGTTGAGTCTGTTTCTAAATATGCCAAAAGTCTAAACTTGAATTAATATGGTTTTTATTAGAGAATTAACTATATTTGGAACTTTGGAACTATATTGTGAAAACTTGTCTACAAGTCCCTGGACTATAGTTATTAAATGCATAGTATTAAGGAGGGAGCCTGGTTTATAAGGTCAAAAAAATCAATTTTTTGTTTTTCGTTTTAAGCGATTCCTAATATATTTCAGAATATTCACACAAAGTTACAGAGCTTAATTCTCAATATTTCCGTAGATACAAAGCCAAAGGTAGGCGAGCGTTAGGTAGGTACGCTGTGACCGGACAGCTATAGTACAAACTTTACCTTCTTTTCTCGACTTTTCCTTTTTATGATTTCTTTGAATTGGCGTACATGAATGAAAAAAACTAATGCACCTTTTGAAAGGAATCATAGCTTGTTCCCTTCAGTATTAAATTCTCTTCTATTTGAACTAACAAAATAGATAAAAAAAAATTTTTTTAGATTTTTATACCAAGTTGAAGTGAATGTTTTTTTAATAAAAAGGCATTTCTTTCTTAAAAACCTCCAAAAAGTTGAAATTTTGGAATTTCTTTCAGTTTCCTTAGTTCATCTAGAATAAAAAATCATGATAATTAGAAATCCATTTGAATTTTTTGCTTTAGATAATAATTACGAGCTGTATCTTCTTCGCCAGTTGGAAACTCCAGCGTAGCAGCGCTCTACTAATTTCTATGTTAAACATTTTTTTCAACTTATTTTAACCCGTACAAAAATTTTTTATACTTTTTAAATGTTCATTAAAAGATAGAAAAAACTTTGCAGTGCTAAATTAATTTTTTCCTTAAAAACAAAAATCGCAAAGAGATGCAATTTTTAGACCTCATAAACCAGGCTCCCACTAAAGGGTATGCTGTTTTTTTTTTAAATAAAAAAATTCCGGCTATATAACTTTTCTTCGACGAAGTCTGTTTTTTTAAATTTAAAGGCCGTGCGGACTATCTACATCAACATTTTTAATTTATGCTGATCAAAAAAATTTGTTTCTACCCAATATGTGAATATCTATAGAAGCATCTACGTAGTAGTATTTCATATGCCGATTTTTTGTAAATGGGGTACTTAAAAACTTTCAAAAAACCAAACTTATAAACAAATTACGTAAATTGTGTTCATCTATGCTGAATATAATTTTGAATATGTAAATAAACTTTCTACCTGTGGGGATTTGTCGCGCTATAAGGCTGGCAGGTTTGAAAAATGTGCTATAGTTTGGAGACAAATTCCTTTGAATGTTTGGTACTGTGCGCATCGGCCTGAAGTGAAGTTTTCAGACATGTATCCCACTTTCAACCTTTGAGTATGTAATTTTTAGGGTATTAGAGCATCTCTTAAGTAAACAAAATAAAATATATATAGTTCTAATCTCTTATCTCTCTCACCTGCAATGGTTACAATTTGAACTGTGGTACACTTCTTAAGCAGGAAATCTTATTTCTATTCCATGCGCCGCATAGAAACGGGATATTCTTTCGTTTTTCTTAACCCTGGGCGTGCATTCGATGAACAACAACAATCGTATTTCACTTCGTATCTCTCCTTGAAGCCATTATATATGCAATATGGGAAGGGATGCGTAAAACTGAATGAAAAATAGATTTTAATTTTCAACCGTTGTTTGATTCTTATTTAAATTAAAAGTTGTTACTCGTTTCGACTAATAAAGCTCGCAGATGGAAGCAAAAGAGCGAAGCACGTCCGGAGTTAAAAGTTTATTTCTCGTTTTACTCGTGGATAAGTCAAATATATAAGTCTAATAATTAGACAAAATCTAATAATTAGAAACAAAATCTAATAATTAGAAACATCGGCGGCCGCCGTAGCCGAATGGGTTGGTGCGTGACTACCATTCGGAATTCAGAGAGAGAACGTCGGTTCGAATCTCGGTGAAAGATCAAAATTAAGAAAAAAGCTTTTTCTAATAGCGGTCGCCCTTCGGCAGACAATGGCAAACCTCCGAGTGTATTTCTGCCATGAAAAAGCTCCTCATAAAAATATTTGTCGTTCGGAGTCGGCTTGAAACTGTAGGTCCCTCCATTTGTGGAACAACATCAAGACGCACACCACAAATAGGAGGAGGAGCTCGGCCAAACACCCAAAAAGGGTGTACGCGCCAATTATATACATATATATATATCGCTCGAAGAGTTAATAAAAATTAAGTTAAATGATGTGCAAAAACTACGTAGTAGATATTTAATGCGTTGAAAACCGATAGTGCAAAGTTTACGAATATGTTTTAAAAAGTTCCCAAAGACAAAACAAAAAATAAAAAAAATAATATGAATAATATTTATATTTATATTTATATTTTAAATAAAAGTGTGTTAAAAAAGCACGAATATGTATTCCTGCAGATAAAGATGACATTAAAAAAAAACAGCAAAGGTTTCATATGATTAAGAGTTCCTTGAACTCATAAAAAATCAACAAAACTCAAAAATTGAAGTGTACATTTTAATAAATTCTGTCAGCATCGATTGAAAATAATGAATTAAAATATCAAAATAAACAAAAGAATAAACAAAATAGTTCTTCGTGTAGCGCTGCGAACCTTTTTTTTCGTTAATTGATACGAGCAAAAGCCACCGCGCAGCAACTGTCGAGCGCAGCAGAACAACTTTTGTATTGCGATAACAAAATTGAAAACGCATCTGCAGGCAGGCAATTTTCCCAGCTTAAAATACGTTTACAAGTGCTACAGTTCAAATTGAGTCCGAAGTGAAGCGAACAAAAGAGTCGGAACGGGATAGATTTTCTCAACCTCGCTTCCCGTTGGAGTGAATGCAAAACGCTGTACCGGTCTCACCAAAAATGTTGGAACTCGATAAAATCTTGGAGAAATGTGGTGATTGTCATCGTTTGCAGGCGCTCATGTTGTTGCTCTTCTGCATAATCAATTTGCTATCGGCGCTTCATTACTACTCACAAACGATCATAAGTTTCGTGCCGAAATATTGGTAAGTCACAAATACATACATACGTACATATATATATGTATACGGTGGTTCCTTCGGGATCGGGTGACTTAGCTGGGCTCTAAGGTACCGTGGGGGTCGGCAGGTTGCGATAGCCTGATAGCCTATAGTAGCAGGTTAGTTGTGAATAAGTTTTAAACAAATAAACAACCCCCGACAATGAGTGCCAGGAACGTAGGGTGCGGTATAAAAGCCAGCAATTCCGAAGACGTTTCTGTGTCACAGGCGAATCGACACTGTCTTATTAAATATTATATGTGTTCCCATCACCATGTTTGGTGAACATATTCAGGAACGACGAGAGTTTGCGGCTACTTGGTCAGCGTCTGCTCCTGAATTATTATATAATTCGACTCTTGTATATTTGTCTGTATTTATTCCGATTCCTTTATGATGGTACATACAACAAAAAAAATTTGAATATGCTTGGGCACAAGAAAGCGGGTATAAATGTACACTCTCTGATTTCTACATCTGTTGATTTGTTATTGTGTTGCTCATTACACATATATTCACTTTGCCTAAACGGCAGAGCAGCGCAACGGATTCGCCAGGTGGGGCTGCAGTCGAGATAATTCGTGATTGTGTTGCGATTCTGCTAATTTTCAAAACGTAAGTATATTTTTGGCATTAGTTAAATGATGAGAAATATGCTTCTATAAAATGGTCGAACAGTTCGACTTCAGTGCCACCGAGAGGGTTAGGATTGAAAAGTGTGGTGGTGCACCGACCTGTGAGGCTACATTTCTGCCATTAGTTATAATCGAAGGACTGACTGTTTCTCGCACATCATGTCATTCGCTCTTGAGAAGTTAAACTAAAGATGGAAAACCTTCAAAGGAAGCATGACTCTTGCTATGAAGCACATCATGAGTACATCTCCCTCTATTTCTTTCCTCCATGGCATCATTCGACCTTTTAATAGTATGACACAATTTTATCCCGTATTATTCACACCTGTTTCTTTATCATTGACTAATAACAGATCTCAAAAAGCAGTATCCATCATATTTTCAATGACAATAACTACAAATGCTTTGTGCGCCAACATTGCCTCCTGCAGCGGCTCAAGTTCTTAGTATTCAATCTTATTTTTGCCTCCAAATTAAAATCCTTTTAATGGATTATTCCTGCTCTTACTAGATGGATTCACACAATTGTTTGAATATCCGCCGAGCTGTTGGTTCTTTTGAAGTAATGTCTCTTGTATGTTCTACTGCGAATAGTCTTTTGGGTTTCTTAACAAGTAACAAGGCAGCAAAAAAGCAACAAATCTCATTTATTGCTCCGAAACCATATCGAGTAGAATCCTTCTTTATTTTTCATTTTGGGATAGCCAGTGGGCCAGTGAAAATATTTTTGTGGGATTATTTCAAAATATTTTTGCTCATCAACATTTTTTTATTCTCTATTACTAAGTATTTTCAATCTCTTTTACAAGGTGTACCGATGGTTATGCGAATCCTATGGATGCTTATGCGGAAGCCAGTAAACAGGCGGGTTCTTCATGTCTTCCCCATCGATTTGCAGCTGCTGATGATCCAGCACATGCCAACGTCTCAACAGATTTTTTAGAAGCATGTCAGCAATTTGATTTTGAGTTATATATGGGTTATCAGAGCTTTACAAGTGAGCTGAATTGGATTTGTGATCGCGCTTGGCAGGCAACTCTGGGGCAATCGATGTTTTTCGTAGGCTCGGTGGGGGGTAGCTTGCTCTTTGGTTTTCTAGCGGACAGTTTGGGCAAGTTTTAGATGGAATGAAGTTTACTTTATAAAGGTGATATAATAATCTAACTGTATGCATTTCTTTACCCCAACAGGACGTCTTCCTATTTTGATTGCTGCAAATGTGGTGGCTATGATTGGTAATACTCTGACAATTTTTGGCACGACGTTACCTACATTTTCACTATTTCGCTTCCTTTCCGGCATGGCGACGGACAGCAACTTCGTCATGATGTATATTTTAGGTGAGTGATTATTTCTTTGTTAACGTTGGTTGTTGGTACACTAAATAATAGCTTAAATCGAGGTCGCAGCAATAATCCGTGTAAGTAATAATCCGTTTGTTTTGAGTTTTTGTGATAGATGCATGAATTGTCTGGCAAACAAGTAAGAACATCAAGGACAAAACGTAGATATGTGGGCGGGTTTCTCAATTTCAAGTTTTAAAGGAAGTATTGTCACGAAAGACATTAAAAATGTTAAAACTATTCCTAACGAGATTTTAAAATTTTGGGCGCTTCATTTAATTTTATCTTTTATCAATTATCAATACCCTTTTTTCGAAATTTTCAAAAACCTCCCCTGATACCTATTTGGTACCATAAAGGAAAGTTTTATTGAAAAGGTATCACATAGGAATATACAGTCACTAACACCTTATTTATTTATTTAAATTTAGTCAAAAAGCGCAAAGGTTCTTATTGACTATGGACTTAGTGATTAAAAAGAATACGATTATATTAGCGAACTAGATGGTGCAACATAGAACATAAATGATTTTTAGTTATTGTAAAATCTAACAATATGGAATTCGAGATCTCATTATATTCGCGTAGAGTTCGAGCAAAAGGTGCCTTGGACTTGAAAATCGTTTTGAAAACCTTGAAATAAGGGTAAGAGCTTCGTATAGTTCTCGTCGAAATAAGAAAGTTAGTGCGTTGCAAACGAGACGTACAATCAGTGTCACCTTGAATTAAATGAATCCAATTAATATCAAGCGGGAGCTATAAGAGGGATATGGGACAGACTGTTTCAGAGATCCTAGGGCATATATAAGAAACATCCACCATTTGTGGAACAACATCCACAAATAAAGGGGTTTTAATTAGAGGTGGTATTTTGATATTCAAAGAAATATGCTATTTTTTAATATATAATACATGATCAGATGTTTATTTCATGATAAAGAGGAACGTATGCCGTAAATAGAGGAAAATAACATCAGGCAAATGACTACCACGACCGCGTATACAGGACAATATCCTTTTCATGAATAACCGAATTGCAAAGTGACTGCCCTATGTCCTCCATAGCCTCACGAATTCCATCTTTGAGGTCTTGAATCGACCCTGAGCTGTTGGCGTAGACCTTCTCTTTCACGTGGCCCCAAAGAAAAAAGTTACAAGGTGTCAAATCACAAGATTTGGGTGGCCAATTGTGATCACCTCTTCGAGAGATAACACGGTCCGGAAACTTTTCCCGTAAAATATCAATCGTTTCGTTGCTTGTGTGGCACGTACCGCCGTCTTGTTAAAAATAAACGTTCCGGCCATAAAAAATCGTTAATCATCTCTCGATAGCGCAATCCATTCACCTGTAACACCTGTTTTTGGAAAACCCTTTATATATATATATATACAGGATGGGCCAAATAAGTCCTACTAATGTTAAGCATGAATTGAATTGAATTGTTTTAAATTTAATATCGAGCCCTACAGGACAACACAACGCGTCAAAATTAGCGAGTTTTTCTATTCTTGTCAACGAACAATTGTTTTAACGCAGCGTAAATATCGGCATATGTCGGATGAAGCGCATTTCCATTTAAATGGTTATGTCACCAAACAAAACTGTAGATTGTGGGGCTCTGAAAATCCAAGGGCAACACACCAACATCAGTTGCACCCATCTAAATGTATTGTTCGGTGCGGTGTTATGGCCACTACAGTTATCGATCCATATTTCTTCGAAAATGAGGATGAAACGCCGGAATCGATTTCAGGAGCTTCTAACAGAACATTGATTGAAAACTTTTTGCGGCCAATGGCGGAGCAGTATCCTAATTTGTGGTTTCAACAAGATGAAGCAACTGCGCATACTTCTAGGCAAACTATGGACCTGCTGCATAGTAGTAGTAGGTCTTATTTGGCCCACCTTGTATATCTATACTAATATTATAAAGAGGAAAACTTTGTTTGTTTGTAATGAATAGGCTCAAAAACTACTGGACCGATTTTAAAAATACTTTCACCATTCGAAAGCTACATCATCCACGAGTAACATGGATTATATTTTATTTTGGAAATAGGGCTCGAGGTATAGGTCAAAACGTGGACCCGGGTAACCTTCGGACGTGTATGTACAATATGGGTATCAACTGAAAGCTGTTGGTGAATGCTTTAGTACAGAGTATTTTTCATACCTATTGATGACTAGGGTCTCGAAATATATGCCAAAACGTGGACCCGCCGTGTCTTTGAACCGAATTAAACCAAACTTACACACGTTGTTAAGTAGGTATTGAAGATGATTTCCGTATAGTTTGAATACCTATTGGTAGATAGGGTCTCGAGATATAAGTCAAAACGTGGACCCGGGTAACCTTCGGACGTGTATGTACAATATGGGTATCAAATGAAAGCTGTTGGTGAATGCTTTAGTACGGGGTAATTTGCATACCGATTGATGACTAGGGCCTCGAAATATATGCCAAAACGTGGACCCGCACATTGTTAAGTAAGTATTGAAAATTGAATTTCGTAAAGTTTGGTTGTAATTCGGAACACTGGCAACGCGTACAGCGTTCTTTTGAATCAGCCATAATGTCGCTTATTTTTTTAACGCTTGGGGCGGAACTGAACTGTCAAATTGACAGTGTGAGTTACAATGTGTCAATATTTCTTTCTGATTTGGATGCCATAAGGAAAAAACGTAAGTGCAACATGTAAAAATTGTTTGTGAATTTTTTTGGAGTGGATTTTGGAACAGTGAATAATTTCTTACGAAATTTGAGAATTTAATGTGAAATCCGAATGAAATTATGTGTTCATGGAAAAAAATTTTTTTTTCGTTTTGTTTTTTTGAAAAATATAAATGGATAATGGTTAAAAAAGCTCCAATGCTTAATAAAACATATAAATTGAAACGAAAAATTCATGGATGATCAGGAAAAAAGACGATTGTTTATTCATATGCGTTGATTTGAAATTTAAAAACAATCTTCTTTTTTCCTGATTTTCAATTTATATTTTATATTTACTCAAAAACAAAGCGCTTGAATAAAGAATAAAGAAATAAATAATATGAAAATCATATATTTTCTGTTCTTAACCATATCTATTCTATTTTAGTGTGCCCAGCGAAGGGGGCCGGGTTTGCTAGTATATATATATACTTATATGTGAACGTATTATATATGTCTCTTGAAATACTATTGATTGAAAATTCCTACCACGATTCGAATGCAACTTTAAAGGAAGCAAACATCTCCACGATTGCAGTAGCTTCTTGATTTAAAATGGCATACATTTCTGGCCATTTACTAAAGTAGCCAATTACCACCAACACACATTTGTCTCCTTGATTGCTAGTGGGAAAGAGTCCCCTACATCCCGTACATCCATACCAATCCGTTCGAATAGGTTCCCTAGATTGTACTGTTGCATACGACCTTGTTGCATGTTGATTACATTTCTTTACCCAATTAGCCACGGATTATTGACAGCCAACCCAATAGTAGCACCTCGTAATATTTTCGACAGTTTTGGTTATTCCCAAATGTCCACTAGTAGAACCATTGCGCAATGTTCCAACTATCTCAGCTATTTTTAGGACCAAAAGCAACTCATGTTTAGTCTTATTATCCTCACTCTCCCACACACAATAATGACCGCAGCCAATACGCCTGGGACAGAGGGCTCTTATCTTCCACATTTTGCCAGTCCAGCCGGGTTCCACCCTCTTTGTCTTCTATGACCTTCACAGGGCGCACGTCGTTACGCTGGTCTTCTTGATCTGATCATCTATCAATCTCAAATCTATTACATGGTCTTTGCTTTCCACTCGAGAGCAGTGCTGCATTCCAGTCTGCATGGATGTGTTGACAGAGCATCGACATTCCTTTACGATGGTCAATCTCGAAATAATAGCTTTGCAGTCGCACTATCCATCGCGCTATCTTTCTTTCTGGATTGTTAAACTGACCATAGGGCCGCATGATTAGTCCAGAAATTCGTAAAATGGCTTAAAACGGAAAGCGGCAAAATTGTAGTTATCCTTATTGGGGCTATAAAGTGCACACTTGCTCTTTGATTAGAACTTTTATTTTTATAATATTTATCGGGTTTGCCGATATATGTAACACCCTTTCATTCAAAATGGTTATCGAACTTGCGGCGATGGATAAAATATATGTATGTACTTTTCAATAAAGCCAATGTTTGTTATTTTATTTCATTTTAAACTTCTATACACCTAAAAAGCACCCTTTATTGTATAATATTAGGCTTCACCTTAAATTAAAATTAATCTCGTTACTCCGTTTAGTTAAAAAAATTTAGGAAAATATATTCAGATTTAGATATGTACATTAAAGTGGGTGAATTTATATGGAACGGGTTTTCTCGGCATTCTTCCCTAGCAGACTTGGATTCCACATGCAATTCTATAAAAAAGTGCCGCAATTGAGATAGAAAATTGAAATAATACATCTTCTGTTGAAAAAAATTAAAATAACTGTGAATGTGCGGTAATTGTAATAGGTCAATATTAATATTTATATCAATGGACTTATTTCTTTAGAATTTGAAGTAGAATCCGAATCTGCTGGAAACGATGCCGAAAAAAAAATTAGCTCGCCCTAATGTACATATACTTTCAATCACTAACTAACATTTTAATTGTAATAATGTATCCGTAATTCTCCCCAGTAATGGAGTACTTGCGTCCCTCACTGCGCACCGTCGGTCTCAGCATCTGCATCGGTTTATTTTACTGTCTCGGCTCAATGGCTGCGCCATGGATTGCTGTACTGTTGCAGACCTGGCGAGGCTTCCTACTTGCCACCTCGGTACCCTTCGCTATTGTGCCGCTCTTCTACTTCATTGTGCCCGAGAGCGTACAATGGCTGATCTCCAAGCAAAAATACGACAAAGCTGTAAAATGCTTAAAACGTGTAGCAAAGATCAATGGACGCGTGGTTGAAGAATCTGTCTACACGGAATTCATAGATGAATGCAAACACAGTCAAGTACATACGAAATCTAGTCCAAATCTCTTTGGGCTATTTGCAACGCCACGCTTACGACGCAACACGCTCATTTTGTTCTTTAAATCGTAAGTCAATTTATTGATTTATACACATGGATTTTTATACGACTCAAACACATATTAATTAACAAGCAATACGTTTACACATGTGTGTTTATGTGTATTTATCGCAGCATGGTCATCACTTTGTGCTACGATGCGGTGTCGCGCAATGTCCAAGGTCTCGGCATATCGCCATTTGTCATGTTCACATTGAGCGCTACGGCCATATTGCCGGCCTGTATACTGTTGATCGTGTTGCAAGATCGTATCGGTCGTAAAGCGATGGCTTCCATGTCATTACTGTTAAGTGGCATTTTTATATCAGTCACTGGAGCGATACTCTTCTGTACGGAGCGTAGTAGGGGCGATAAAGGTGAGCGTTAGTGAAGTGATGTGAATAAACGAAATAGCTGTAAAAACTAAATTCCGTTTCCTATTTTTGTTTTCATTGCAGATGTAATACTGGTTGTGATTCTGTCGGTTATAGGACGCTTCGGCGTCACAGTCGCCTACAATTCTGGTGCTCAATATGCCACAGAGCTGATACCGACTTGTGTGCGCGGCCAAGGCGTGGCAGTGGTGCATGTCATGGGCTATGCTTTTACATTCTTCAGCTCGTACATATTGTACACGCGCTCCTTCTTTCAACCCATGCCGGAAATTATATTGGGCATACTTTCACTTTTGGGCGCCGGATTGTGTCTGCTGTTGCCTGAGACACTGAATAGGTGAGTAAAGTGGCTAAGAAAATATGATATTTATTGCGAGTATGTAAAGTTCTTTGTGAAAAAGTAAGAATGAAAGCGAACGCTTCTTTGTATGACTACTCTATAAAATTCCAATAATCCTTAATTTCGTAGAGCATCAGCTCGTTCATTGTTTCATAAGTTAGTATTCTGATTTACTCTTCTCTTTTTGCTCTAGAACTCTACCCACTTCGCTGGAAGATGGCGAAAATTTTGGAAAAAACGAACGTTGGTATAATTTCAGTTTCCTGGAGAAACGCACACAATCGGTTGATGTTCTGGCCACGAATACCGGTTCACAAACTATACGCGATAATACGGGAGGTTATTTTTAGGATAGATAAATATTTTTTAATTAGTTTTTTAAGTGTTAAATAAACAATAAGTGTTAGTGAAATTCATTAGTAAATTGAATTAACATTGACATTTGAGTCTTTTGCACCAAGAAGGTGAATAGCAGAATATGAAAGTCTGTAATTTGTGGGCTCATTCGTAATTTAATTAAGCTCCCACTGGGCAGATTTTTATGGGGATGGAAGAGGAAAGGTAAGCGAAATCGCTATTTATTTTATTTTATGTCAAATTACTATATTTTTTTGGGCTCAAATACAGATACTAATACATAATGCAATGAATTCATTGAATTTTTTGCAGCATTCGAAAATGTGCGATATTTAAAGGGTCTTTCAAAGGTGAGGCCCAGATGTCAGCAGTAAATAATTCTCAGGCGGCCAAGTAGACATACGTATGTACAATTTTAACCATGGATACCTACATTATACAGCGCGTTAAAATTATTGAAACTTATTATGAAAATGTTCGATCTTTAAATACAACATATTGCAAAATTCTTGATTTTTTTGTAGAAATAATCGTCTAAATGACTTGAAAACTTAGAGGTTGGTAAAAAAATTTCAAGAAATTGGTTCTGTCGAGGATAGACTGGCTTTTTGTGAAAAGTAAAGTATATACGAATAAGTCAACAATGATCCCAAATCTGGTTTGACAGTCTGTTCACGTGCTCATGATGGACATTTAAGTGATCTAATTTTTTACATATAATTGTGAAGGGCCGTATTTTGAATAAAAATAATGAAAGTTGAAAGAATCTAAATTTGTACCCGTTTTATTTTAAAACAACACCTTGGTGCGTCTTTTGAAATATCCTGACACAACTAAATTGTTTTGTCCCTGCTCCCTTTTTAAATATTTCCGTCTTTAGCCACTTCTTTTGCCGTATAAATCTTTGATTACTTGACTTTTTATATTTTAGTAACAAGTCACTATCACAGACTTCCAATTGTAAATTTGCCAAATATTAATTTTAAAAATCACAATTCGACCAAATGTAAAAAACCGCGCAGTCCACAACAGAATTGCGAAAGATTAACATAGTTGCGGCATAGAAGTAATTATTAAGTATCACGAGCAGTTATTAAGATGAATTTTTGCCACTGAAATCCATACCACTTGGCGCGTTTCCATGCACCTTTTTTTTTGGCGGTGAGGTTGGGTTAAAAATGCCTTCGCACCATATAGTAACTGTCGCTACTACGTGTGTGGTGATTCCACTAAAAATATCCCTCCTCTTCTCTTGGATTTTTCCCTCCACCCCGGGACTACTTCCGCATTGCTTCGAGGAAGAGGGCCAAGACGGCGTCCTAAGAAGGACACTTACTTACTCACCCTGCGTCCAGGGTCGCCTGTTTTGAGAAACCTATTCTCAATGCTCTTCAGCATAACTTTCCATTTCACGCTTCTTTTTTTGAATAATATTCTTCACAAAATATGCGATGGCATTCCATTTTCCTTCGTCTATCAACATTTTCTCGATAATTTCTTCAGGTGTAAATACACCAATAGCTTGCAGACCTGTTTTACCTACGTTCCACCTCTCGGATTTAAAGAAGGTGTGCTCCGCATCATCATACTCAGTATCTCTATATATGTAGTTTGGTTGGCTCACTTTTCCCATTCGCCACAAATACTTGCGAAAGGACCCATGCCCGGACAAAAACTGTGTGAGGTAATAGTTAACCTCACCGTGCTTTCTTTCTACTTGCTTTTTTAGATCGGGTATTAGTCTCGCTGTCCACCTACCACACCGCCTCATCACCTGATTTAACTTCCTTTTCGCTTCGTCAGTGTTTCGGGTGATTATTACAGCTGCAATGTCATCTGCGTATCCCACTAAATGCACATCCTCAGGCATCTCTATTCGAAGGATTTCATCGTAGCTTATATTCCAAAGTTCAGGTCCGAGTATTGATCCTTGGGCCGCACCTGCTGTTATTTGTTTAGTCTTACACCCTTCTCGCGTTTCGTTTAAGAGCACACGATTGCTTAGATAGCTACGAATAATCTTCAATAGATAGCGGTCTATAAGCTGACGCTAATGTTGGGTCTCCCTTTCCCTTACTGATTAGTACTAGTTTTTGTTTTTTCCATATTTCTAGAAAAAATCCTTCTTTTAGGCATGCGTTGTGCATGTTTAGCAGCAAAAAAGTGCATTCAATTGCCAATAGTTTCAATATTTCCGCAACTATGCCATCAGGTCCTGGCGCTTTATTGCATTTCATTGCTTTTGCAGCATCCATAAGCTCTTCTTCCGTGAATGGGACAGGTTCCATTGCTCGAGTTTTTCCCTCTCAGCACAGTGTGTTGGGAAGAGTTACACACTATTTTGCTTATCACTTCGGTTTCCATAACAGCAGCAGGGGATTTGGCTCCTGGCTTTTTCATAACGATATTGTAGCCCAAATCCCATGGGTTATTGTTTAGATCGTTTTGTAGCTCTTCCCATTTGTCTTTTTTGCTTTGGCTTATAGCATTCCTCAATTTTTTCTGCTCTTTTTGTATTCTTAGGATTCTGTTATCACCGGGCCCAATCTTCTGGCTCTAGTATACTTTCTAGGCTTATGGATGGACATATCTCTAAGTTCTGCGATCTCATGTGTCCACCAGTATACAGCATTTTTTTTTTGTTCTTATCTATTTTAGGCGTAGATGCATTGCAACCTATCGTAATGCATTGCATTGTTGTCTTGACTAGTGTGCTTGCTCTAATATTCGTACAGATCGTAGTTTTATTTTCGTCAATAGTTGAAAGGAGCGCCGCTGGGTGTAGTTTGGTTATGTTCCATTTGCGTGTACTTTTATTTAGATTTTCACGCACTCGTTGGTTTTCCATTTCAATGCAAAACGTGATGTATTTATGGTCACTCCCACTGTAATCTTCCAGGACTCTCCAGTCTTTAGTAAAGGTGACTATGCTTTCCGATGCTAGGGTTATGTCGGGTGTTGTGCCTTCACAACCTGGCTTTCGGTACGTAGTTGTTCCTGTGTTGAGTACCACTAAACCTAGTCTGGCTGTCATGCCCAGCACTCGTCTACCTCTTGAGTTCGTTGTCGCCGAGCCCCATACGGTTGCTTTTGAGTTGAAGTCTCCCGCTATTATTAATCGCCCCTGTAAACTAAGGGCTTTGTCTTCAATACTTTCCAGTTTCCGGGTGAATTCATCTATATTGTTGTTCGGTGTAATGTAACAGCTTATCATAGTGAATTGGCTGTTTTCAACGTAGACGAAACCATCGCCTGATCCTTTCGCGGTTATTACGAAATTTGTGGCTCTAGGCAGCCAGATGGCGGTAGTTCCGGACTCGTCTTCGATCTAAGCTTTCTCGGATTGAGCATATTGTTCGCTTATCAATACTGCTTGAACTCCTTTTTCTAAGATCATCTGCTCCATTAGCAGGTCTGCATTTTTACTCATGTGCATGGTTGCTTGAAGTATAATCATATTGGCATGTTTTTTTGTCATCGGGCATTCGCCCAAACCTGACATATGCTTTCTCTGGCATATGCTGCGATTGGCATTAGTACATAGGCAGCATTTGGGCTCTTTGATGCACTATTTCCTTTTCGCTTCTGTCTAGTCCTTTGCAGCTTGATTGAAGGTGTTCGACACCGAAGCACCGGTAGCACCGTTTCAGAGATGTGCTAGCTCTCATCCTTGCACTAACCCATCCGCTTTTGATATTATTTTGTATGAACAGCTTTTCTGCGCTTTCAAAAGCCGAAGCAGCCTGGACATTTGCGACGAGTATGGAGAAGCTGTCATAGAGGAGTCTACAGCACGGAAATGGTTTGCTAAGTTCAAAAACGGCGACTTTGACGTCGATGACACGTCCTGTAGCGGAAGGCCTTCTGAATTTTATGAAGAAGGTCTCAAATTGCTTTTGAAAGGGAATGGTAGCCAAACCAGTCGGGAATCGGCAGAAAAAATTAACTGGGATTATAAAGCGATTCTCAATGACCTTCATTCAAAGAGATTTATCGAAAAATTGGGAGCCTGGGTGCCTCATGAGCTCAATGAAGAAAACAAAGAAAGTCGCATTCAAATTACTTCTCAGCATCTCGCCCGCCATCGAGCAACACGCAGTCATAAACAGTGCTTATTGTACCGAATCGTCACGGTGCAAGGTCTGGAGAATACGGCGGATGCCGCTCCCTATCAAACCATGTAAAGGGTGTCACCTTCTATAACAAAGATGCCCCAAAAACTGGATCAACAAGGTCTTTGACACCAAACCAGGCATTTTTTGGCGGAATGGCATCAACAAATTGGTCGAAGGGTGGGAAGAGATTGTGAACAGCAACGGAGAATATACATATAATTGATTAACTTATTGATATAACTATTGTTGTTTGCTTAAATAAAAGTTTTACTGCCTAAGCAACGTACCTATTCCTCAACCTAATAGAATGCACGTAACAGAGGGTAAACTTGTGCAGACAAAAAGCAACTTTCTGTTTACACACAGCAGGAATTTGTGTGGGTTTTTACTGATAATTTATGGTATATGCAACATTAGCTTAAGGCAATAAATATTCCTTGATTAGTAAAATTTATTCACTGGAAAAATAAATTTACTTATTTGCTTAATTTTTATATATCTGAATTTCTATACAACTTTAACCTTATACATTTAATTATTTGGAATCACATTTTTTTTTTTATTTATTTATTTATTTATTTATTTAAGAGTCTAAAACATAATCAGGTTTATACAGACTACTTTGAACTAGTGTAAGCTTACGTTAATACAAATAATTAAATTAATAAATTAAAAAAAAAAGAGTTTAGGAACTCATACAATTCATTCTTTGAACCATTAGTGTTTATGTTTTTTCCATAAAAAGCCTCCATAGACTTCGCTTACATTTATATTATATTATATTACATTGGCTGAAGGAAACGTTTTGAAATGTGTAGGCATAATATGGAGTGCTAAGTGTAAATCTGTCAGTCATGCTGAAATATTTTATTATTCTCCATGAGAACAATTTTTATAGCCCAAGCCTCTAACGAGATTATAAGAACTTAATTCGAAGATATTTAAATGTTTTTTTTATTACATAGCTACGTAAATCACTTAAACACATATGAACGTGCTCAGAAAACTTCTCACACTTTGACCAGCTACACCCAGAGCTGTCAGGGCTCTTGGAATTTATTTTTAACATCTGAAATATTTTAAATGGCATTTGTTCCTTTTTTTGCATAGTAAGTATATATGTATGTACATATATATGAATATATTCACATATGTGTTTACATCTGTTGCTTTTTTACTCAATATTGCAACATACAGATATGTACGAGTATGTTCAGTACATGATTCTGTTGCATGCCACATGCATATGCGAATATATGTACATAATCTATTCGTCTATATTTGTCGCCGTGTTGGCCATTCATTGAATGGGTTAGCCATGAAAGCCTGAAGTTTTCAATATACTTACACACATAGCTTGCTGCAACGTCTTCGGTTACGACCTGCAACTTCTGGTTGTTCGCGAAAAGTACATTTTATCATAGAGTTGCCTTTCAAACAAATTCTGATTTTCTGAACAACCAAAATTCTTAAAAACTGCTGGGTGTGTTTTTAGTTGTTTGAAATTTCAATATGAATGTCAGTTCAAATAAAAACATTTTATTGATATTTGTGTTACCTTAAATTGGGTGGTAGCTTCTTTTGAGACACACATAAGCTCGTGACCATTTGTGATGCAGCAGGCAGTTTGCAATTACTTACTCCTGTCTTCTTAAGGTTTCCTAAGGAATCCTAATATTTTGAAATCTGAATTGCTCAACTGCCGGATAGTGACAGAGGAAAGATTGCATAGTTTCCCATTCCAGCAATTTTTATAAAAATGCTTCCAAATATTGCTACGTAAGTAAATAAAGCAATAGGATCATAATATTATATTCTGGATACATGCAGCAGTTCAGCAGTTTATGTAGGAAACAACGAAAGAAATGTTGGTGGAACATTGTAACGCTCTTCTTGCCTCTGATGCGGGCAAAAACCGAGGGATATAGCTGAGTAAAATTCTACTATAAGTCTCTAAATGCACCAAAGTTCAAAGTGCAACTTAAAAGACAGAAATAAGTCAAAACCGATAATGTGTAGTGCAACTTAGATATACTGAAAAAAAATTCAGTAGATATTAACGGAATTAGCCTTTACAATGATCCATCGGGAAAACTTCCAAATTTCCGAAATTTATTTCCAAAATTCACATTCTCTGCTCCAAACTAACCGAGTTCTTCGTTTAATTGTCTACCTGATAGGCTTGTTCAAAATAAGTTTTACAAATTGAACTTCAATTGCATTATATTACTGAAGAAGCCATCGCCGCTGTAGAAAATGATCGAGGATCCACTTTTGTCGTTTTAGGGATAATCTTAACAAGCTGGACTCTGTCCGCCTACTGCATCCCACGTAGAAGATTTTCAGGAAAGATTTTTGCCTGCACCTCAAAAACATCCAGCTGATGCAGGAATCAAAGTTATTGATTTATATGAATTATTGCCGCAATTTCTCCAGATTTAGCTTCCTGCGACTATCTCCTGTTAACAATTATGAAAAAATGTCTCAGCGGTAAGAGATTCGGATTGAATGAAGTATTCATCGATGAAAAGACACCAACTTTGCGAGACTCGAAATATCATATTTTTCGTAGGCTGTAAATTAAGTGACACAAATTAAATGGAAACGGTAAGAGTACAATGAAAAGGAAATAATTATTTTTGTGAGTAGATGCTTCCTTACGCGAAAAAATCGTTATATATGCTTCAGAAAAACATAGGGTGCTTAGTTTCGCAAGTATATCGATTTTCGTGTGTAACATTGGCTGTCACACGTGCAATCAGTAACTCATTGAGCCACCTTCGCATATAAAGCCAAGTTACAATTTAATGAATATTTTACTAAGCTAAGCTGAGTTCGTATTAGTAATAGCAACCCTGCATGGGTACATCTTCGAAAATATTTCTATATAGGGTCCGGCACTCGAAGTGTAACCAATTAAAAAGGCTATAAATTATAGTTTGGGAAACTACCTTTATTCAATTCAAAGTAAAAAATGTGTGAAAATAATACAATATTAAGAATCAATTTACTTTTGCTCGTTATGACCACCTTTTGCCTTGACTATGGCCTTAAGACGGTCCAGAAACGAATCGCAAGCTTCCCAACTGTGACTTTCAGGTATTTTGGCCCACTCGAAGACAATTGCTTTTTTCAGCGCCTCGAGACTGGTGAATCTTTTAGTTCGGACCTTGCTCTCCAAAAGGGTCCAAGGAAAATAATTCATCGGATTCGCGTCTGGTGAATTTGAGAGCCGTTGTGTGAACGTTATGATATTCGGCACGTTGTTTTTTAGCCATTCTTAGTTTGAAAATTTTTCTCGTCAGAAAACACAATGTTCGGAAAGTCACCGCTTTCGGCCAAACGCAGTAACTCCTTCGCTCTCTCAAGTCTGACTTGTTGTTGCTCTTGTGTGGAATCATGCGCCTTTTGGATATTGTAAGGCTAGACTTTGAGATCATTTTTCAGTATGCGGCGTATGCTACGGTCAGATATATTCAGTTCTTTCGCTCAAGTCGCTTCTTCAGTTTTTGAACCATTTCCCGTGACGTTGCAGTTTTTTGATGACCACCTCCATGACGTTTCGTGATGCTGCCCGTGCATCAGCTGCTCGAGCGATCTGAAGTTGGTTACACTTCGAGTGCCGGACCCTGTAATTTTCCCAAAGAAATCACTGCTTATAAATTAAGGTTCCATATAGTGAAGCAATGCAAACAAAAAAACCTAAAGACAAAAGAAACACAAATAAGAATCAACGAAAATTTGCATGGAAAATTCATACAAAGCGCATATATGAGACATTAAGTAATTCACTCACAGCAAATGAAGGCACTAATGGGCCGAAAACTGACTGCCGATCAAAACTCACGTGTATGGACGTGAAGGCTTGAGCTGTGTGCACTTGCATATTTGTATATAAGTATGTACATAAGTACACGAAAGCATGAATGTGCGAATGCTGGTATATGGTAAGTGATACGCTGTAAATGTGTAACTAAACGCAGTCAGCCAGCCAATGTTGGCCTTAAAAGAAGCTCCCACTGCTGGCTAAGAAGAGGCAATAATTGTTTGCAAACTCAACGTTGGTACCCGACAATGCCAGTGCCGGCTGCAACAGGTTTCTGTTTTGTTGGTTGTTTTCATTTTTGATTATATTTGTTTTGAGTTCATGTTTTTGCTTTTCCTCCGTCTTCGTTTGGCTTCTTCTCAACCCGGCACTTGCGCCTGTCAAGTTTTGAGGAGTGTTACTGATCCGCAATGGAGCTTAAGAAGGTGCAAGTACTGCTCTAAACTACAGCTACACTTGCTCCAATGCTGCAACATAGATCGGCTGAATGCAACAAAGCTCAGTTTACCTGGTTCACTGGTACTTGGCTTAGCTTTTTAACCGGTCGTATCGCAAATTCTGATTTCAAATTCATTTTGACCTTTTTGCACTGTGCTGCCATTTTGGCCAATTGCTTTTAAATAAATGAAGCTCATTGCATTGATTATTGTGGCAATTGTTGTAAAATATAGGAACTTATCTATGTACCATAATTATATGTACATATACACATACATACTTATCTATTCTACATGTGTAAATGTGTGTGTATAAACCTAAATGAGCATTTATACCTTCTTCATGGATTTTAGTGGTACAACAGGACAACAACAATCAACAGCAATTACCATAACAAAAAATATTGCATTAACCCTTTGTTTTCATTTTCCATATACACACATAGGTGGAAGAAAAAAAATTAACTCGTTCTTTATTATTTATTTTTAATTCAATTTGTTAGTTGTACAGTTTGGGGAACAGTTTGAAACAAAAAAAAAAAACCAAGAGTTAGCAAAGTATTGAAAAACTTGATAATACAAAACAGAAATATCGTTCGAGTGCATTTTTTTATTATAATCTGGTAGAAAATTTAATGCCATTTTTTTAATATGAATTCTGGCATATGTATGTCCGCCGCGATTACGAGTATTAATTCATTCGATCAGTTAAATTTTTGATTAATTTTTCCAATAAATTTGAATAATAAATTTAATTCGCCGTAGCCGAATGGGTTGGTGCGTGACTACCATTCGGAATTCACAGAGAGAACATAGGTTCGAATCTCGGTGAAGCACCAAATTAAGAAAAACATTTTGCTAATAGCGGTCGCTCCTCGGCAGGCAATGGCAAACCTCCGAGTGTATTTCTGCCAAAAAAAGTTCCTCATAAAAATATCTGCCGTTCGGAGTCGGCTTGAAACTGTAGGTCCCTCCATTTGTGGAACAACATCAAGACGCACATCACAAATTGGAGGAGGAGCTCGGCCAAACACCCAAAAAGGGTGAACACGCCAATTATATACTATATAATATATACATTAGGGCGGGTCGATTTAAAAATCGCTCATTGCTCTGTGAAAATCGTATTCTAGGGATCAAAATAAGAAACTTTGCCGAAGGAACCATACCTCTAAAACGAATTCTGATGTCCCCCAATTTGGGTCGAACGAAAAATCCCACTTTGACCCATTTAGAATGCTGCAATCGAGTCCAAATGTATGACCGACCCCCCCTAACTTTGGACGGCCGATCCACCCATGCCAGTGGCACACCCCCTGGAACTCCCCGGGGGGGTTCCCCATACAATCATTTCAAAATATCACAATTTTTGGCCTTTAAATGAGAAAAGAAACTAAAAAGTTCGACCCAAATTGGGGGACATCAGAATTCGTTTTAGAGGTATGGTTCCTTCGGCAAAGTTTCTTAGTTTGAGCCCTATAATATGATTTTCACAGAGCAATGGGCGATTTTTTTGCCTCCCCCGTTTTGCGATACTTTATTTTGGACAGCCAATAAGTTTGTATTGGTTGTAAAGTGAAAATAAGTTGCATTAGATTTCATTCACTTCCATTTAATGTCCGGTTTTGGGGTCAATCCAAAAGTTTGCTCAGATCTTCTTCTATCTGCGAGTTATTATGTATTAACTGGTCAGGGTAATTTCTTCATTTAAAAAATATGTGATGCATATATTTGTGTATCACCTCTCTGAATGATGCATATTCATTTAATAAAATTGCTTGAAACTGTATTCGGGGTTTCCTGTAAAAATTTAATAAAATAAATTTTGCACTTCAGAGAAAATGAAAATTATTCAATTGGAGTTTGCGAAGATTTATTTTTCTTACAGATTTGGTTAATAGTTTAGAATAACGCATAACTTCTTTTCCAAAAAAAAAGTATAAATATATTATTTACGAAATATTGTACAGAGTTACGCAAAGGGTTAATTTTTCTGATTTTTCTGACTTCACAGTAGTTTTAGTGGCTTCACGGTACTTTTTTTTGTCGAAAATAACTGTTTATTTGTTAAATGCGGTATTTTGTTTTATTTTATTTTTTATTATTGCCATCTCCTATTAGAGTCAATTTATTTGCATGTTAAGCAGCTACATATGTAAGCATCTAGGTATATCTTTGTTGTTGCTTCTTTATCTTATTATTTTTATATTTACCTCAGCAATGCACATATGCATCCTCTTTGATTGTTATAAATAGTTGGCGACAACATTCATTTGCTATTATTGTTGTTATTGCCGCTTCTTGTGTTTTACATTTTCGATTCCCTTTATTTCTTTCTTTCGATGCAACATTCAATTATTCTTTGACTTAAATGCTATCGCTTGCCCGCTACAGCCTGGCATCTCATCATTGTGAAATCACTTTGTTGGCTATAAAACGCAATAAATTTTGTTAAAAATTTATTTGGCACATACAACACGACGAATTACCGTGGCGGCACTTATGTGTAAGCTAGCCCCGTAAGAAAAAAATCGTTTGTCGCTTTATGTGGAGTTTGAATCATGAGCACATCGCATTCCCCTTACCTTTTCCTTATAAGCAACTGCTTAAATTCACTCAAAGTATTCTAGGAAGTATCGGATTGGTTCGAGGATATGCCAGGAGAAACCCTTTGGATTAAATTTTGGATAGTTTGAAATCAGTCGTATATATATTATTGTAGGAAATGAAAAAAATATTGGTGCCACGTCCACAAAAGCCATTAGAGTAGAACATGCTAATGTTCCTCATTTACCTCATACCAATCGTTCACGCATTACGTAGAATACTTTCCACCCTGTATATCGTTTTGCAATATTGATATTTTGAATTAAATAAGAAAACGCATCACTGCTGAGAAGCGGTTTTTTGATTTCCATGTGTTTATTCTCACTATTTTAAAAGTAATTTTGTGCGTGATTCACCTTGAGTTGATGTCAAATGGATGACTCGATTCAGCTCATAAAACTCATTGAAACAAAAGAAAAATCACAAATATTTACCTATTTCTTACCTTTGGTTTTCGTTTGGTACAAAGTTTCCTCCATTGCGGCTGAATCAATGTGTGTTTAGTACTCACGGCAGACTTATTAAGTCAAAGCTAATTTTTCGAAGGCTTGTTTACATTACCTTAACATAGAAATTTCTATTGCAGCAATAAGATCCAATAAAAACTTAAAAAAGCATTTTAGCAACAATTTACATTTCTTTATTTAGTAAACATGTTTTACGTATCTGCTGGGATTTAAGTCCATTTCTCGAAGGATTAATACGAAATGAATTCTACACTTAAACAGCATTTTTTATTTTGATTTAATCTGAAAATTTGGCTTTTTGCTAATAGATATTCACCTAAATTTTGAAGATTGTTCATAATTTTCTCATTCTCTAAATTGAAATTTTTTCTAAACATAAAATGTTTGGTTTTTGAACCAGTCCCGCCCAATTGAAAGGCTGCCGTAGCCGAATGCACACGACAAGTTTTTCCTAATAGCGATCGCTCCTCCGCAAAGAATGCCAAGCTTCCGAGAGTATTCCCCCGCCGAGAAAAAGCGTCTCATAAAAACACTTTGCCATTTGGCAAATTGTAAAGAGAAAGTACTCGAAATCATATAAATGAAAACGTTTGCTAAAGAAGTTATCAGGAAATATTGTTTTTGTTGTGCCGAAAACGTGGGCAAAAGAGGGCCGTTAAGTTTGTTAACCAGGCGTGTATCACTTTTCGGCAACGGATTTCCAGATCGAGCCAAATCGGAAGAGGGCGAAGTTGTTTAGTGATGCTCTTCCGATGCCTATCGAAATTTCGCGTTGGTAGAGTCAGGCCGAGACAGCACATCCTTTGCACATCCTATTACGCAATTATAATACATTTTTTTTTAAATTAAAGTGTGTAGTTTTATTTAAACGAATTTTGATTTAGATCATATACTGATTGTCGTGTGTTTCACCTAAGAAAAGAAGATTCCATCTTAAGGAACGAATTATGAAACTAGATAAATTCAAATCCAATGTCAGTCAATATCCAAAACTTTTACTTGGATTAAAATAGGTCTTCTGAGAATGGAAAAATATCATTTTGTGGGAAACTTATGGTTTTTAAGGTATAAGTTGTCAAAGCTTTTGTGAAATATACCTAATGTTGCAGAAATGGTTAAAATAGGTGCCCATCACATGGTTGGTTGGTTGGTTAAAGTGGTGATTCTTCCAGAATCCAACTAGCGCTTCCGCACCATTTTGTTGCCACATCTTCGTTACCAAATTGTTTAACAGTTATTTACAGCAAGACTATATCCAGTCTGTGCGGTTTAGGAACCTTATTAGGTTGTTGACGTCTAAGCCAGACAGTTGCTCGAGACTCTCGAACAGCGGTTTGCCCAGGGTTAACAGTCTGTCCTTCCATAGAGCAGAGCGTTCACAGAGGAAATGAAAGATTGTCTCCTTTTTCTCCGGTTGTTTACAACTGTGACAGTATGTATTGTGAGGGATACCCATTTTGGCTGCTTGTTCTCCGATAGACCAAAAGCCAGTTATGACTGCCGTTAGTCTCCAGGCGTCCCGTCGTTTCATTCTTATTAATGCCGACGATTGCTTGAGGTTGTAGGTGGGCCATAACGTTCTGCTAATTTTGCATTTCGTCTGGACTTTCCACCTGCAGTCAGCGATTCGGAGGTATTTTTGGGAAATTGTGCTCTTGACTGCACCTAATGGTGTGAGTACCGATTCTGCAAGAGCGTTATTCATGGCAGATCCCCCTCTTGCCAGTTCATCTGCTTTTGCGTTACCTTCAATGTTCCGATGTCCCGGGACCCAGATTAAGGTAACTTTGTGGTTTTCACTCAAGATGGTGAGGCTATTCCTACTTTGTTCCACCATTTTGGAGGTTGTTGTGGCCGAACGCAGTGCCTGGATTGCAGCTTGGCTATCCGAGAGAATAGCGATATTACCCTTAAAAGAGAAATCTGCGATTAGTAGCCTAGTAGTATACATTGTCAATATATAAGTATATACATATGTGATAAATCCATAGGAACGGTTATGTTAAAAATATAAATAATTAAATTCGATTCATAAAATAACATACAACTATTTTATGCTTTACATCGACTTTTTTCAATTTTTACAACCATTTTTGCCCCTTTTTCCCTTATGTTAAAAATATAAATAATTAAATTCGATTCATAAAATAACATACAACTATTTTATGCTTTACATCGACTTTTTTCAATTTTTACAACCATTTTTGCCCCTTTTTCCCTTACTTCCAAATTGCATCAATGGATAAAGTAGCATCCGAAATCAGTTGTCAAACTTTATACAACCTTTAATTATTAAATTATAGGTGGCGTTTTTTCATAAAATGGAATAACAAGTTAAAATATAAATATTAAATATTTGTAACATGAATTTGAAAAAATTTACGTACATATTGTTTCATACACTTTCATTTCCTTCAAATATTCAAATTTCGCCGATTAGTCGAAGTTCGAAAAAAAGTGAAATTTGTCCCTCTTTCAAAACGAAATCAAGAAAATTACTGATTTCAAAATAGATTAAATCTGATTGTTCAACCTCCCTAAAGTACTTTCACATATGCAGTGATTAGCAATAAATCCACAAAAATTAATCTACCCGGTCACTGATGGCAGATTAGCTGCAAAAGTGACAATCACCTGCCAAGATTGCTTTTCTTCATAGAAATTAGTTTGGTGGAATATTTTAGTATTTTTGGTTGGTTTAATTATTATTAACGATATAAAGAAAAGGTTAGTTACTTTAATAGCACAATTTCTGTATAAAGCAATAGTTACTTTAATAGCATATTCCGCTAGTAATTGACAGTTGGAGGAATTCCATAAACTTCGTTTGCTGAGGTTGCAAAAAATTATGGCAACAATGCGCATGGGCAATTCGATATTACATTTCAATAAGCACTGACAGGTCAAAGCCTCCATGGACACACGCTTTTTCTTTAATATGAAAGGATAATTAATAATATCTTACAAAAGTTTTATTAGAATTATGTTTAGAAGCTTGTTTTCTTTGCCGATGCCCATTAAATTTAGTTTTTACTTTGACGTTTTTCCTTACATTCGTATTAATAATTATCGATAACACAGAAAACACAGATTATTTTATAATCTCGGATTTCAGGAGAGAAATTTTGTATGGGTAATCTCACTTTTTAATTACGGATTGGGAGTTAAGCTCAAAAAAATGGATAAAATTGTTACAATGTGAACCTTTCATTAAAGTCAATTATTTTTCGTCGTCGTAGTAAATTAACTGTAAAAATCCTAAAATTGAAAACTTCTTCGAAAAATAAAAAGAAACTGATTTTTCATTTCTCCTAATATATGCAATTTGTGTGTCTTAACTGACAGTTTTTATGTGAAGACATTTTTTCATTTTCAAAACGCCGCCAAGCAAATGAATCGTTGAATTTTTTTGAGATTGAGACAAATTATGGAAGGTGTAAATTTGAATCAAGGGTCAAAGCAAATTTTCTCTGTTTAATTTTTATGAAGAATGCCCTCACTTTTTATTTCTAAATCTACAACACTCTGAACAAAATTACTTATAATTAACAAAATAAACTGATTTTAACCAGAATTTTTTCACTAGCTTCAATTTTTCCTGCAGGGACGTGCACACGTGAGCAGAAGTGTAGAACACAGAGAACGAGCGTCTGATTTGAAGTTTAAAATTTATGAATGATTTTAACGGTTGCATAACAACTCGTACCTAAGAATAAATGGACATAGCACTCCCTGGTGACTGTAAGCTAAAAATATTACCTTTTTAGTACTGCACTTTTTATTTATTATTTCCAAAGTTGAATCATTTTTGCATGCAAAATGACGCTGCACATTACCAACAACTTTGTAATTGGTAAATTATATATTATGTTTTTGTTTATTACCTAAAATTGTTATCACAACGGTGCGTAGTGGAAATGTTTATTTATGTACAGGGTGGGTCATATAGCGTTTGCTTTTTGAACCACCCATTTTTTGGAGAATGGTAACACAAATGAAATGTCAAATGTGTTCATAATTTACTTAAAGGTTTGACATTTACGAAATGGGACGCTATACGCTTGAACAAAATTGGGAAATATTGAAAACCTATTTCCAAAGTAGTGAGTCTTCTTCTTCTTCCGCGGTTACAGTAAGTGGCGAGCGTTACCGTGACATGCTTAACGAGTTTTTGTTTCCAAAAATTGAAGAGGATGACATGGACGACATTTGGTTTCAACAGGACGGTGCAACTTGTCACACTGCCAAAGTTACACTCGAACTTTTGGCTACCGTTTTTGAAAACCGAATAATCAGCCTAAATTCCGATATCAGTGGGCCGCCTCGGAGCTGTGATTTAAGCCCGTTGGACTATTTTTTGTGGGGAGCCGTTAAGGACAAATGCTATGCGAGCCATCCAGAGACGATTGATGCTTTAAAACATGAAATCGAAGTTGCCATTTATGAAATTGGAGCCCAAACAATCGAAAATCTGCTTAAAAATTGGGTTGATCGAATGGCCTACTGTAAAGCCAGTCGTGGCAGTCATTTGAACGATATTATTTTTCATTCATAAATGACAATGTTCAATCTTCAAAATAAAAAAAAAGTTTGAAAAAATATTGATTAGTTTTTTTTTATAGCCGATTCAAAAAGCAAATTTTACATTGCCCACCCTATATTAACAGCTTATCCGAGTGGAAATGCTGATGTTGCTTATATATATTAGGGCGCAATATTGCCACTTTAGGAATGCGTTATGAATGAGAAATGAGTTATAAGTACGCGAAATGTGGCTTTTCAGTAACAAAGTTGGTAATCTGCAATATTTTATTTTGTTTCCTCATACACAAGGTGGTGCAAAAGTTGTTACCTGATGTTCTTTGGCTGTTATTTGTTTTTAATGAAACAGTTTGATTAGGCTTTTGTCTTTATCTGATGTTTGTTTCATTAAGACGAGAATATCATTTTGGTCAAGTGGTCGGCGTTAGAATTTATGAATTTCTGGCGACAAGTTCTGGTATTCTTGACGGATATTTTGTTTGAAGGCTTCAAGAGTGTGAAGCTTGTTGACATACAAATAAGTCTGGAACGGTTAAGGGGTTAGGGGTAGTCAGAATTTTCAAAAAATCGATTTTTTTTTTTTGTATTTTCTTAAAGTATAATGTTTTAAAAATATTGTGTAAAAATTTGAAGTGAATCCGACAAATACTTTTCAAGTTATTCAACAATTAACAAAGGGCGCTCGGCCGCTCCGGAGCCGATAGCAAAACTTTAAATGCGTTTTTCTCAAAACTATGTTTTTCAAACTGGTGAACACTGTAACTTAAAAACCGCTACGTAGATTTCAATAAAATTTATACAGCTTTTGAAAAACATAAAAAACTTGTGCCTGATCGAAGGATTTTTTTTTTTCAAAAATTTCGATTTTTTTTTAAGAATTAACTGTTGGTTTTTTTTTCTAAAATCTGGAAAAAATTTTCTGAGGCCGCCATTTTGTTCATTTTGAAAAAAAAAGCTTCGATCAGGCACAAGATTATCTATTAATAAAACTAATTTCTCTTGTCCGATTGGTTTTAGATGAATCTGCAAGGACTTGTGATGTTCACCGCAAGGGACTTCTGGAGGAACGGGCTTCACACAAACAGCGATAACTTTTGCAATTATTAATTTTTTTTGAAATTTTGGTGAAGTCAAGTAAAAACATGATGTTTTTATGCTATGTTTTTATTTTTGTTAAATAAATTAATTAAGTAGCAAAAAAAAATTCGTGAAAATCATCATTTTTTCGGGCCTCTGACTACCCCTAACCCCTTAAATTTTGGGATCTTGCCGGCATTTGCGAATCGCAAAAACGAGAGATTTGGTGACCCGAAAGTGCAGCTCCAATTCATCTAGTTAAGGATGGAAAAAGTCGTTGAGCGTGGCTCTGTAGTTAACTGTAGTGGGCTACCGTTCTAGCGTTTGTCTTGGGCAATGAAATTCGCGCAGCGCAAACTCCACCAACAATTTATTCTGCAAAAACATCGAAACAATTACTTCATTTTCCTGAGATGAATAGTGGACTATGTTTTATTGGTGGCCGCCGTAGCCGAATGGGTTGGTGCGAGACTAGCATTCGGGAGTGCGTAGGTTCGAATCCCCGTGCATGAACAATAAATAATAGAAACAAAATTGTCTAATAGCGGTCACCTCTCGGCAGGTAATGGCAAACCTCCGAATGTATTTCTGCTATGAAAAAGCTCATCATAAAAACCATTTGTCGTTCACAATCGGCCTAAAGCAGTAGGTCCCGCCAGTTGTGGAACAACGCACCATTTATTTATTTCTTATTTTTTTTGTATCTGTTTACTTCCGATAGGATGATGAGTTTTACGCACCTTGTACTTGTTCTAAGTTACAATAATGTCCCCCTCTACCCCTATAAGGGGTCATGCGAATACCCCATTGAAGGAGTGCTGGAAGTCTTCTTCTGTCTGATGCTGCCGCTTTTTCTTCTACGTGCTCAAACTTTGTTCCCTTTAATGTAGATTCTTGGGTAACAGATAGAAAATAGCATGGCTTAAAATCCGGCGAATAAAATCGATAACCTAGTACTTGGAAAGTGTACTTGGCTAGTACCTTCTAGTCACCGATGACTGGTTCTCCGCAATCTGCGTTGGCTTATCCTTATTCATTCAAAGAACTCAGCAAAAACGTGAAGGTAGTAAACCTTC
Organism: Anastrepha fraterculus; assembly: GCA_037575425.1. Lineage (NCBI taxonomy): Eukaryota > Metazoa > Arthropoda > Insecta > Diptera > Tephritidae > Anastrepha > Anastrepha fraterculus. The sequence continues at coordinate 997,203 of JAYXIM010024594.1, read as the reverse complement.
AGGTTCAATTTCGGTAGCACTTTCAAATTTCATTACAATTCCTTTGTGATGCCGTTACTCTTAAAATATCTACAAATACAAAAAAACAAAAATACATTAAGTCTAGTGCGAAGGAAAGCTGGCTGCCCCTGAATACTATTGCATTCGTGTTTCTCCTGTAGCAGCATCAGTTCCACCTAATAGTTTTACAATATCTAAAATTTACCATTGGCACTTAAGAGCCTTTTCACATCACATAAAACCACATTATTTAAAGTTTAGTTCTTATTGTTTTCATAATGGGATTCCCATAGCTTTTACGCTGACGTCTGATGCCAAACTCTGTTGGAAAGAGCAGTTTAAAATAAAACTAGCGGAATTGAAATTCATGCCGAAAGGCTCGAAAAAAATACCAACCCGGAGGCGCGGCAACTTGCCAATCCAGATGAGCAATGCCGGAGACTTAATTGAAAAAACCTAATGGCCTTGTTCCAGAAATTCTCAGGGCTGGCAAATAAATGTAAACTTCTGTCAGCTGTCTTACAGTTATATATGTATTCCATGTACTTTCGCATTTAATAGAAAAATATTAGTTGATAGTGTAAACTAGGTGTAATAGAATGAAATGTGTTTAAGTATTTATAACCTTTCAATAAAAAAAGAACCAAAAAACAATAACTTTTATAAATATATTCAACTATAGCAAATTAAAAATTAAAAAACAAATTCCAAAAATTCTCAGAAATATTTTCCCAAATCCCAAAAAAATAAAAAAATAAAATTATAAAAATGTTAAAAAGAATCGAAAATATTTCACTTTAAAAACCATACAAAAATTCTCAGCATTGAATAAAAATTTCAGCTTATTTCTTACTAGCTTTAACCCGCGGCGCCGCTCGCGTAGGAGTAGTTTTGAGGATATGCATATAAAAGTATTACAAACAATAATTTCATAGAAAATAATTTTTATTAATAACCATAATATTACAATACACGGCATCCGTTGCTATGCCTCGTTGAATAAAATCAAAACAACCAATCAGAAAAATATCAGGCAAAATTATTTTTATTAATTTTCTATCTCAAACCGTTTTTGAACTTTGCATTTGGGTCATAGTTGAACAGCTTATGCGGATTATGAAGTCTAGAGTGTGCTATAAATAGTGGGAAATAGGAAAAACTAAGATTTTTTAGATAAAATTTAAGCAAATATTCGATTATTAGTGACGAATGAGAGTGGTGGCGCGGTCTGGGGGCTGTGGGAAGGGAGTTCCATCATAAAAACATGCCTATAACCTTCATTGGGTGAAAATATGAATGTATAAAAATTTTTAAGTCATTTGGTGTTGTCGTTTCGTAGTGATGCGCGGACAACGTACAGACATTCACCTTAATATTAAAGATTATACTCAAGCCAGAAGTAAACCTCCTTTTAGAAGTATTGACGACAATGTCAATACTTGGCACTTGACATGCAATCACTCAAATAAGTCAGATTGGAATATTTGTTCTTTGGGAAGACAATGCCTGTCTGGTACAATCAATCCAATGACAATGGTTCGAAATGCACAAACCCATATCTCAATTAAATGTGAAAATTTGCGAAAATAAGCCATTGGTGCAAAATCAAATCTGCCCTACCAATAAAAAGCAACTCATGAGAAATACTTGCAAAAAAAAAAGACTTAAATGGGCTAGGCAAGCGTTGGCGGTGCGGTATGACACACCAAAATTAGACAACGCGGCAACAGCTGGGAACCCTTTAAGTAGGTTCACGGAAAAATCACCTCTTCCAAAAAAGAGAAAATAAGAAAACAAAACAGTAACAAACACCCAAACACAACGCTTATGAGCCGCCAGCGTGATAGTCAAATAGCCGAAATATTTGCGCGCTGATGCCTTAGGGTGAGGGTGGGTGCACATGCGCAAGGAAACTCGCCGTGTCTGACAATTCGATTTGCTGTGCTGCATTCGGCCGTTTTTACAGTGTGGAGAGCCAGCACTAACACTAACCAACTGACATCGCGGCCCAGAGCAAGTCGTGGTGTGGGGCTTACATGGCTTTACTTGATTTCATTTACATCGCTATTGTTGTTGCTGTTCTTCTTGTAAACTGTTGGCAGTTGGTCTTTTGTTGACGGTGTGGCATCATGCATGCACACAATTTGCCTAAATCGATTGTGTGATTTCCCAGCTTCTCAAGTGCCGTTTGTTTTTCATTTTCCATTTCAGTGTGTTTTTCTGCTGGACCCTTAGCCGCTCCTCAAAACAAAAAATATACAAACGAAAAAATAAAAATAGTAAAAAGAATACAGCTTGATTTGGCTTTGGCTGAGGCGCTCTTCCAATTATTTTCCACTTATTCGAAAGCTGCCGCATTAAATTAGCGCATTGTTAGTATTGGACAATTTAACTTAGCTGCTGGCTAACCCAACTTTATTGTTGTTCAATATATGTATATATGTAAAATACATCTGTACTTGCACATACTTTTTATGTATTATTTAATTTTAGCCACTGCGCCGGTTGGCGGCTTAGTTGCCAGCAGAGATCGTGGCGAGCCACTTGAACCGTTGCAAGTCAAAGATGTTGGATGCTACATAACAGAATACGTTTATTGCTGTTGTTGTTTTTTTTGTTTTTGTTATTACTGTCATTGTCATTGCTATTGTTGTTATAACCACTTTTTGCGCATTGCCATGTGTTTGTTGCAAACACTCGTGTTTTTTATTAATGTTTTTGCGGTGCGCATTGATATCTTTCAGCTGCCGCTGCTTCACTACTCCCGCCTTGTTGGAATGTTAGCATTAGATGCGGTACTTGCATATAAAAGTCAAGAACCATTTGCCTCGCTTCACAGTCTTTCAATATCGAGCGCCGCATCCGTTGCCACTTCGGTTTGTTAACGTTTTGCACAAAATTCCGTTGGCTTGTTTTGTTTATTCGATCATTTCGATTTGTGCTCAGTTTTGCATTTTAGTGTTTCCACGTCCTGGACGAAAAACGCCTTTGCGAATTGAACGCGTATTGAGCGCGTTTTATCGACGGAATTGGACAGGACTTGTGCGTGATCGAAGTCTATCGACAAGCTGTGGCAGGATGTTGATGTTAAAGGTGCCCTCAAATTACATAGACTAGATTTTATTATCCAAGCAAGTGAATTTAAGTTACAAATGATTTATTCAAACATGTATTCGTGCGTGAGTATGGTGAAAGCAAATTACGTATCAAATTAAAGTGCGTATCCCACAATCCCACTTAAAATTGTATATCTATTATCCGAATATTTTTGAAAGATCATACATATCTCGTTGCTGACTCATCATAAAAGCATACCTCACATTTTGACATGGAATCATAGCCCCACACTTTCCGAGAAACTTCCAAAAAAGTGACGCATTTCAATCAGAATTGACAAAAATTAGTAAAAGACTCTTGTAACCTCGTTGGTCATGTTTTCGGAACTGGTGGTCACTGAAATTTAAGGACCAGTCCGTGGATTTGAATGAAGTTTATACCGTTGAATGAAGTTGGTTTTTGTTGAAATTTTTTAAGCAATAAATTTTGGGGGCTTCCTTTTAAATTTAGGAGTAAGCTTTAGTATCCGAATGGATACAAACGCTCCGGCACTGAAAGTACTCGATGTGGTACCAGCTGGTGGTAGCAGAGGAAGAGGAAGGCCTCCTCTGCGTTGGAAAGATCAGGTGGAGAAGGACTTGGCTTCACTTGGTGTGTTCAACTGGCGTCGGTTAGCACGAGAAAGAAACGACTGGCGCGCTTTGTTAAACTCGGCCAAAATCGCTTAAGCGGTTATAGCGCCAATTAAGAAGAATAGGAAGCTTTATTTTTTTTTTAATTTTCAAGAACAGAAAAAGATTACGTCGATTAAGTACTGGACTTACTCTTAAGAAAGAAGCTCTTCTACTTGATTGATTTTGGATCAAACAGTGCGCATTTATGATGGGTTTTGGCATAGTACTACTTGTGAGAGGGATGCAACATCGATGATTACGCCCATATCATAATTCCGGGACTAGAGGATATGAATCTAGGAATAATTTACAAATCTTTTTAAGTAAGAGAGTATAAAAGGTTTGAAATAAAATCTTATTGAAATAATGGAATTTTTTCTTTGTGTCATTTAAAGAATCAGTAAAAGTCTTCTTCATCACCAATTCGAGAACATATGCAATTTTTAATTGTAAAGTGACTTTTTCGTAGGTAGATTTTATGTGCAATAGGTGTAGTTTTTTGATCTCGTAGACATGCTTTAGTATTATTAAACAAAAGCGGAAGTTTACAAAATTATAATAATATTTTTAATTTTTCGTAAACACGACTCTTTATGGATATTACAATTCTTCTGATTATTTTATGGAGTTTAGTAGATAAGTCTTTCATGTTTTTGAAGATTTTTATTTATGTAGATATAGGTATATGCCTCACCTTTTTAAAATACTTTTCAGGTAATTTTTTTTATTTAAACTTTATTTTGAATTCTGTTGATACTTAATTCATGGAATGCCTTTTACAAATATTTGAATTCATTTAAAAAGTGACATAGATTTAAGTATATACTACTGTGGGCAAAAAGTAAGGTGAATTTATTTGTCAAACTTCGCGGGATTAAAATCTCGCTCTAGGTTTTTTTCATGAGTTGGCAGCACTGTTAATAACATCTGGGCCAACTTTCATGTGAATGTCATTATCAGTAATATATTTACGCTTGTGTTTACCAAACGACCAAGAGTGCATTTTTCGATTTTTACAATGTCTGATTTGATTGAGCAGAGAAGTGCCATCAAATTTTGTTTGCGGAATGAAATTTCTGCTGCGGAAACGTTTAGCATGTTGCAGAAGGCATTTGGTGATTCGACCATTTCGCAGGAAAATGTTTATAAGTGGTACAAAGACTTCAAAGAGGGAACGTGTTGATGACTTAGAGCGCTCCGGACGACCATCGACGTCAACAGATGACCAACACGTCAATAAAGTGAAGGAGTTAGTGCTCAAAAATCGTCGGTTGACTGTTAAAGACCTTACTGATATGATCGGAATATCAGAAGGATCTGTGAAAACCATTTTGAAAGACCATTTGGGCCTACGAAAAGTCAAATCTCGTTTGGTACCGAAAACTCTCAATTTCTTGGAAAAAAGTCGTCGCGTTGATGTGTGTGAAACAATGCTTTCAGACTATCAGGACAAGCTCAAATGCATCATTACGGGAGATGAGACTTGGATTTATGCTTACCACCCTGAAACAACCGACCAATCAAGCGAATATCGAGGCGAGGCCAGACCGAAAAGAGCACGACAAAGTCGTTCAAAAATAAAGGTCATGATGACAGTTTTTTTCGATTTTCGTGGTGTGGTGCATTATGAATTCCTTCCACCTTTTGAGCGTTATGCGTCGTTTACGTGAAACAATTCGTCTAAAAAGACCAGAATTATGGGCCAACAACTCTTGGTTTTTGCATCACGATAATGCACCGTCTCACACTGCACTCGTTCTTCGTGACCATTTCGCCAAAAATTCCACGCATATTGCTCCGTGTGACTTCTGGCTATTCCGAAAACTCACGAGACCACTCCGGGGAACGCGTTTCGAGTCGATTGAGGAGATAAAAGCTGAATCGAAGAAGGTGCTGATGGCTATACCGAAAAATGGACTATTTGGCATGTTTCGGGGATTGGAAAAACCGTTGGCATAAGTGTATTTCATCGAGAGGGGATTATTTTGAAGGGAATGAATTTGATTTACAAGAATAAATAAAGATTTTTCGTTTTACAACCAAATTCACCTTACTTTTTGCCCACAGAGTTATATTTATGAATTAGGTATTTCAATATTTGAATCTTTGTGTTAGTTATTTATGGGTTAGTGAGTTAATATATTTCTTCATATGTTATAGATATTAAACTAGTCCTGTTCAAAATATTTTAATTTCTAGTTTTCAGCTTTATATACAAATAAACTTATGGCGTCATTTTTTTAAACGTAAACTTACTTAAGTTACGTAAAAACTTAAAGATATTTACACAAGCTGTCAAATCAGCTTACGTGCGCTATATCAAAATAAATAAAATGACCAAATAAATAAAAGCACGCAATTTTTCATATATTTTTCTTCTCAGTGCAATTGAGCTCGGCCAATACTCCCTTCAAAAAGTAATCCCAACCTCCTGTAATTCGATTTTAACTCTAAACCTAATCACCTGCTCCCCATTAGCTAAACAATGATTTCAACCCTAGATGACACTTCTTATACATATATCATATGCAAAATCCCATTTTTGTTGATTTGAAATCGCGTTTTATAAATTGTTGCGCAGTGTTTCCGATGCAAAATAATTTCGTTTTATCAAATTTTAGTTGATTTTTTTCAGTTTAATACAATAGAATAAATAAACAACCTTGAAAATGGGCCAACTGAAACACGTTACAAGAAAAAAACTCATGCAAAAATCATGTCTCATAAAATTTTTTAATGGTATATTGATAGCATAATTCTCTTACCGCTATCAATTTACACAACAGAGGAATCCAAAAGCAAAATCTCTTTAAGTTATTAAAGCTCGTTCTTGCAGGTTGCTCTTAAGTTTGTCGCATTGCGTTTAAGTCTAAATCAATTGCACTAATTAAATTGTGTCCGGAAGACACTTGTGGGTTGTTAAAGGTTAGGTTTCGGTTTAAAATTGAAGTTGTTACCGATTGCTACAGAATATTCTAAATACTGGCTGACTGATTATAAGCAAAAACAAAAAACTTGATTTAGAATATAGAGTTACACAAAACAAAGTCGCGGTAGTAGTGGCAGAAATGCAAGGCAATACGATAGATATCGAAATGCACTTTGACCTGAAACTCTATTGAGTCCAATTGTGAGCCAACAAACACTAAAACCAAAGTCGACCATTTGAGAAATCTTTAATCCAACTGCATTTTCCAATTATCGCAAATATTTGAAAGAATTATAGATGTTAAAGTTTCTCATGTTCAAAACTAATTTTTCACGTTGAGGATTTTTTTAAATTTGAAAAACATAATCATTGGTATTGAAATTGGAAAAAATGGCGCTTTTCATTAAGGGGGAGCCTGGTTCATGAGGTCTAAAAATTGCATCTCTTTCCGATTTTTTTTTTTAAGGAAAAAATAAATTTAGCACTGCAAAGTTTTTTCTATCTTTTAATGAACATTAAAAAAGTATAAAAAAATTTTTGTACTGGTTAAAATAAGTTGAAAAAAATGTTTAACATAGAAATTAGTAAAGCGCTGCAACGCTGGAGTTTCCAACTGGCGTACAAGATACAGCTCGTAATTATTATCTAAAGCAAAAAATTCAAATGGATTTCTAATTATCCTGATTTTTTATTCTAGATGAACTAAGAAAACTGAGAGGAATTCCAAAATTTCAACTGTTTGGAGGTTTTAAAGAAATAAATGCCTTTCTATAAAAAAAAATTCACTTCAACTTGGTATAAAAATCTTGAAAATTTTTTTTTATCTATTTTGTTAGTTCAAATAGAAGAGAATTTAATACTGAAGGGAACAAGCTATGATTCATTTCAAAAGGTTCATTAGTTTTTTTTCATTCATGTACGCCAATTCAAAGAAATCATAAAAATGAAAAGTCGAGAAAAGAAGATAAAGTTTGTACTATAGCTGTCCGGTCACAGCGTAACTACCTAACGCTCGCCTACCTTTGGCTTTGTATCTACGGAAATATTGAGAATTAGGCTCTGTAACTTTGTGTGAATATTCTGAAATATATTGGGAATCGCTTAAAATGAAAAAAAATGATTTTTTTGACCTTATAAACTAGGCTGCCCCCTTAAATCCTATATGGTATTCTCATTTGAATGCACTGTTCAAAAGTTTCATGAGCTTATGCATGCCTGGCATATTTTAGCACAACAGCAAGTTTAGCCAAATGCTCCATAAAACAATATAGTTGAAACTTCCATGTAGATATCATAGCTCATTTACGACTTTATTTATTTAAGCTTGACAGTTCGTAAAGATTCTTAGCGCGCACTTTGAGGTGCAGCTAATGACCATTTGAAAGCCTGAGTCTGGAAAGTGTTGCTCTTATGGGAAGAACTGGTTGATTCGATGAATGGCTGGGGTATGCCATACGGGTATTTCATAAGGCAAACGAAATAATAACCAGAAGCTCAATTTACTCCATACGTATGGTTGGGAAGAAAATTAAGCCCCAACTCATTCAAGCAAGTAGTATATTCCATGTGGTAATGTCTTATTTACAGATACTCTTTATAACAACAACATTTGCACTGTATCAGTGCGGTGTTATTGGCCCTTATGCTGGGCATTATGGACCACATGGACATGATGGCCCCGGGCCGCTAAGCTATGCTGCCTATGCAGCACCAAATGGACCACTTCCAGTGCCATATGTAGCAGCTGGTAAGCTATTCCGAACATTTTATTTTAGTTCTTCTTTTACTCACGCCAAGAAAATACACTCAAGTATCAAATATCTTCTTTTATAAATTTTCCTCCAGCACTCAAACCGGCAGCACCGGAGCCTTATGATCCTGCACCGAAATACTCTTTCGGTTATGACATTCAAGATGGCTATACTGGCGATTTGAAGAGCCAACACGAGACCCGTCATGGTGATGTGGTGAAGGGCAGCTATTCACTTGTTGATCCGGATGGCACTAAACGTACTGTTGACTACACCGCTGATCCACATAATGGCTTCAATGCCGTGGTTCGCAGGGAACCCATTGCTTACAAGACCGCACCTATAGCACCCGCACTGATTGGCCCTGCAGTGCCTGTGAAGGCACCAGCCGTTGCATATCCTATTGCACCGGTACCCGCACCGGCTCTCATTCCAGCACCTGTGCCCGCTCCCGCTCCACTGCCTGCTGTACCAGCTGGCGCACATTTCCAAGCAGCCTATCCAGCTTTGGCACACAGTAGTGCTTATGCCAGTTATCCGCTCGCCGCTGATCCGCATCACGGATCCTACTATCCGCACTAAAAGTATGGCGAAGGACACGAAATCATTGAAAAATCGTTGAAGGCGACTACTTGGATTTATTTTATGCAAATACTCGTACTCATTATTCGTTATACATATTATTTTCCAGCTTCTGTCTATCAGCTACCTCTTATCTTTTTTAATATACTTATGTACATATTTATACGTACCCACACACATACTTACATATATGAACATATAAATATTTGTATTTTTGCGCATCCGTTTTATTGCTTCTGATTGCTTTTTATGACGTTATGATATTTAATTATTACTCTGGCACACAACAAACATATATATTATATCATAACCATAATCATAATCGCAAGTAACGGTTCATTCAGTATACTACTTATACGAGTACCTATACATATAAAAATAAATAATTTTTATACTGAGTATCGATGAAAGGACGTAGTACATATATATATACGAGGATAGTACATACATATATACTCTCCCTCTTACTCTCTCTCTCCTTTTTGCTCTCTTACGTATTTTCAATTACAAGCGAATAAGATTACAATGTAAGCATAACAATAGAATTAGTTTCGAAAGCGTGTGTGTTGTTGTTTTCTAAGCATTAGTTTTAATTTTGACGACCTTGATTTTTTATACATACATGCATACAAATAAATAAAACTGGTACAATTTGTATATTATATTATAGGAAGGATAATCGCTCAGTTAGTTTTATTTACGGTCGGGCTTGAGGCGTATAACATCGTGACAAAGTGAAGGTGTTTCATAGAAATAGCCTCCACAAACCATAGGTAGGCCTGATAAAATGCTCCTAGCGTTTTTCGCTTTATTTCGACGATGAAATTTACATAAACAGAATTAGCCGATTTTGATCCAATATGCGCGGATTTGTTCGATAGTTTTTGCCCGTTTGAAGGCTCATTTTCACAGGCCCGAGGTCAGTCTTTTACAGTCACTAAGCCTATAAGCCGACTCCAAACGGCAGATTTTTTATGAAGAGCTTTTTCATGGCAGAAATAAACTCGTTGGATTTCCATTGCCTGCCATGGGGCGACTGGTATTAGAAAAAACGTTTTCTATCATTTTTCGATAGAACATGCCTTCCTTTCTATTACCCCGTTCTAGCGGCTTCTGGCCGATCGCCTGCTTAAATTTAGTCAGTTCTTGAGAGTGGAGGTCCGAGCTGGTGGCAGCAGTTCATTCTGGATGATTCTCTTCCAGTTTCATCACAACCCACAAACCCGTTTGGCCATTAATTCGTTCTTAGTGATTGTGTAGGTTTCAGTTGTTGTTCTCGTAAGTGATCCTTTGTTAATCGCCAGTTACCATCTGCGGTAAGAAAGTTGTTTTGCGGTTTTTGAATAGTTTCTTCCCGAGTGTCGCTAACCAATCTAATTTAGGGAATTTTTTACAAGGCGGTGGGTGCTTAGCTTCGATTAACATTTCTTATTAAAATATACTGTGAGTATCGCAACACTCGTGCTGGAAATATATAAATTCGCAATAGCTCCCAAGTTTTTTGAACGTAGATAAATTAATTTAGTTCCAGGAGGTATCGTTTCAACTGAAAGCAAGATTTCGAGTGAGAATTAGTTGTTAGTGTTAAAACAGCAAATTACGGCTAAAATAATCTCACAACTGAGATAACTATTCGACATAATTCAAGCCAATTAATACATTTAATCCACAGACCATCCACAAAAGCCAAAAAATTACGTAATTTAGTGAGGTTTATAAGTCGGGGGCATAATCGAGTCATACATCGACATTGGTGACCGGAAAAGTTACACGTTGGAACATGCTTTCTAAGTTTCTTTCATGATGGAATCATGAATATAATTCAAAGCTAGAGGGTGATACTCCCTTGTATAGGGGATCATATACGAACTATCGGAAAAGAAACTTAAATACAAGGACAACTGTGTGAGATATCAAAACGATTCTGGCTTCATTTTGAAACCATTAGGCCATTATAGGGTTTACCAAACAGAGGTGTTGTTTTGATTTTCAAAAAAAAATGCTATTTTTTAACATAAATGATCGGATGTTTATTTCATTAGAAAGAGGAAGGTATGCCGTAAATAGTGGAAAATACCATCAGGCAAATGACCACCACGACCACGCTTACAGAACAGTATCCTTTTCATGAAATTTTCAATAACCCAATTGCAGAGTAGCTGCCCTATGCCCTCGATAGCCTCACGAATTCCATCTTTGAGGTCTTGAATCGACCCTAGGCTGTTGGCGTAGACCTTCTCTTTCATGCGGCCCCAAAGAAACAAGTCACAGGTGTTAAATCACAAGATCTCGGTAGCCAATTGTGATCACCACTTCGAGAGATAACACGGTTCGGAAACTTTTCCCGTAAAATATCCATGGTTTCGTTGCTTGTGTGGCACGTAGCGCCGTCTTGTTGAAAATAAACGTTGTCCAGATCAATACCATCCAATTCCGGCCATAAAAAATCGTTAATCATCTCTCGATAGCGCAATCCATTCACCAATAACACGTGTTATTGGAAAACCCTTATGTGGAATAGCATATCACTCAAATAGTTGCCTTGGTTTCCGATGCAGTGCTTCAAGAGGGTCGGTTAAATTTTTGATGACTTGGTTTAATATATGCTTTTTAATTTGAACATTGGCTTGGAGCTAGTCCATATGGTTAACTACATACATTAACCTCAGAGAATATAATCGAAAGTTAACTCTACATAATCACGCCCACCATTGATGGCTCAGTCGTGAAACTTCTCCTTCAAAAGTTCACAACGCTCGTCGTTTGCATGGTACGGTGAACCATCTTCTTGGAATCTCAACTGGGATATATCACTGTTGTCGAGTTCTGACACCAGAAAGCTCGTTAAGTACTTTTTACCGAGGACCTTGGACGCAAACTGTGTATCTTTCTCGTTTCGAAAGAAATAAGGTCTAAACCGCACCAAGTAGACAATCGTTATGGATACAATCGTTCTAGGTGGAATACTTGTGGATTATGTTCGCGTCAACGGAAACCAACATTGCCAGCATCTAACTAGCGAATTCATGGAGTTGTCTATGATCTTCCCTTTTCAATTCTCGAGTCAATACAGTAAAATGTCATTAGTAGATTTGAAAAAACTACAGGGTGGGCCATATAGCGTTTGCTTGAGAATGGTAACACAAATGACATGTCAAATGTGTTCATAATTTACTTAAAGGCTTGACATTTACGAAATGGGACGCTATACGCTTGAAAAAAATTGGGAAATATTGAAAACCTAAACCAAAGTGGTGAGTCTTCTTGTTCTTTTCTGATTTTCACATCGGCGGCTACGTCAATAAGCAAAATTTTAGGATTTGGGGCTCAGAAAATCCACATGTTACTGTAGAGTAGCAAATGCATCTAGAACGAGTCACTGTTTGGTGCGGTTTTCGGTCTGCCGGCATCATGGGTCCATTGTTTTTTCGAAAAGGAGCGAGGAGCCGCGGTTACAGTAAATGGCGAGCGTTGCCGTGACAGGCTTAACGAGTTGTTTCCAAAAATTGAAGAGGATGGCATGGACGACATTTGGTTTCAACAGGTCGGTGCAACTTGTCACACTGCCAAAGTTACACTCGAACTTTTGGCTACCGTTTTTGAAACCCGAGTAATCAGCCGAAATTCCGATATCAATGGGCCGCCTCGGAGCTGTGATTTAAGCCCGTTGGACTATTTTTTGTGGGGAGCCGTTAAGGACAAATGCTATGCGAACCATCCAGAGAGGATTGATGCTTTAAAACACGAAATCGAAGTTGCCATTCATGAAATTGGAGCCCAAACAATCGAAAATGTGCTTAAAAATTGGGTTGTTCGAATGGCCTACTGTAAAGCCAGTCGTGGCAGTCATTTGAACGATATTAGTTTTCATTCATAAATGACAATGTTCAATCTTCAAAATAAAACAAAAATTTTTTTAAAATATTGATTAGTTTTGTTTTTTATAGCCGATTCAAAAAGCAAATTTTACATGGCCCACCCTATATAATTATAATTTGGTCACGTCGTGAGTCTATTCAAGCCGTACTGGTCGTAAAATTGTTTTTTTTTGTGGAAATAATCGCTCGAATGTGTCGACAATTAAAGGTTGGTGAAAAAATTTCAAGAAACTGTCTGACAGACATATGGTTTGCGTTTAGGCTACCTGATGACAGTACGAATGGAAATTGTTTTCAAATTTCGAATTTGGCTAACTGGAGATGATATGGCAAATTTTTATAAATACATATATTACATAAAATTGGTTAGTACTAAACACAAATTAAAAATCCAAATTCTCCCGAAGGTTCGTCAGTGGCGGCGGCTGCAAATAAAGGGTGTTTTTTTTAGAGGTTAGGTTTTCAAGTTGGCACTACTTTTTTCGTAGATGGTCTTTTTGACAGCTTGAACTTGATTTATGCTCAGTTTGGTTTGCCATTTCATAATGAATAGACTTACACCTGAACAACGCGTCGCACGTTCGGTGAATGGGCCCAAAACGAGATGGCCACCGATCCCGATTTTCACAAGAAAATTTTGTTCAGCGATGAAGCTCACTTTTGGTTGAATGGGTATGTCAATAAGCAAAATTGTCGCATTTGGAGTGAACATAATCCACAAGCCATTGCCGAGACGCCGTTACATCCTCAAAAAGTCACTGTTTGGTGTGCCTATGGGCAGAGGGAATCATTGGTCCATATTTCTTTAAAAATGAAGCCGGCCGTAATATTACAGTCAATGGAGAGCGCTATAGAGCCATGATTAATGACTTTTTCGTGCCTGAATTGGACGATGTTGATGTGGACGACCTTTGGTTCCAACAAGACGGCGCTACATGCCATACAGCCAACGCAACAATCGATTTATTGAAGGAAACTTTTGGTGAGCGAATTATCTCGCGCCGTGGACCTGTGGCGTGGCCTCCAAGATCGTGCAATATAACACCGCTGGACTATTTCTTGTGGGGCTATGTGAAGTCGCTTGTCTACGCAGATAAGCCCGAGATGATTGACGTCTTGGAAAAGAATATTCGGCGCGTTATTGCTGACATACGGCCCCAATTGCTGCAAAAAGTGGTCGAAAATTGGGCCTCTCGGCTGGAATTTATTTGAGCCAGCCGCGACGGCCACTTGCCCGAAATCATTTTTAAAACATAATGGCAAACCCTTATCTTTATAATAAAGCTAAATTCTTGGCTATAACATTAAATTATATACGTTTTATTTCATCTTGAAAACCTAATCTCTAAAAAAAACACCCTTTAGAAACTTATTTCTATGATTTTATTCCTGTAAATGCTGCAAATTATATATATATTATATATATACATATGTATATATGTTATATATATATATATTTTGGCGCGTACAGCCTTTTTGGGTGTTTGGCCGAGCTCCGCCTCCTATTTGTGGCGTGCGTCTTGACGTCTTGACTCCAAATGGAGGAACATACAGTTTCAAGCCGACTCGAACGGCAGATATTTTTATGAGAAGCTTTTTATGGCAGAAATACACTCGGGGGCTTCCCGCTATTAGAAAAAACTTTTTCTTTTAGTTACGCACCAACCCATTCGGCTATAGCGGCCGCAAAATTCGCTGCAAATTACTTACTTTTTTCCCCCATAAAGGCAAACAAAATCTAAGAATTCTCTAGTTTTTCAAATATTTAATTTAATTTCACTTTTATATATTTCGTTAGTATTTATGTATTTGTAATTATTTTTTTTTATTGCACCAAAGTGTGGAATTTAGCATATCCATTTCGCCATACAAAGATGCATATGGATATGTGAGTGTGTATGCATATTGTTAATCATCTGTTACATATTTTTTTCTGACACATTTTTGTTGTTATTTGTGTAAGTATGAATGTAATTTGCATTTTCTTGGTTTTTGGTTTTTTGCTTTTGTTTTCCTTTCATACGATATAAAGTGAATATGTTTATGGTAGGTAAATATGTATATATATAATATATTTAGTATAAGTATGTCGCGGTATATATGTATGTACTTGTATGTATGTATGTATAATTTTATAAATGTATATGCTCTAGTGTATTATTTAATTGCAATAATAATAGTAATATTTAATATAAATTTTTTATTAAGAACTTGTTTTTATTTTTGTTTTTAAATTGTTACATATGTAATTCTATGTTTTCTTCTAATATGTATGTGATGTTATGTACTTGCATATGTATTTTTAATTATTTATGTCCGTTACGGAAAACTTGCAAAAATGTACTAAACCTCAGCTACGTTTAAAGATTGACGCTTTGCTTTTCTGCTTTCTTCGGCCTCTCATCTCAACTCTTCTCTTTTAATCTTCTTCAATTCTAATTTTTCAACTATTTTAGTTTTCGGTTTTGTAGAACTTTCAAATACAATATTTCATTTCAGCCATGAGTAACTGTAAAAGTATACTTGATAGAATAGAAGTACATATGTACACATATTGATGGAATTATGGATATGTGTGTATGTGTGTCTGATAGTGGAGTTGCACATTTTAATTGATATTAAATTGGATAGTCGTCTTTGGAAATTTTCATAATATAATAAGTTTTCCGTATGTATGTATGCATGTATGTGTAGATATTTACATGTATGTGTATGGGTATGAATGTAGCATTTATTGTTCATATGTAGGTTTATATATATTTGTATGTCAATTATGCTTGAATGTATGTATATGTGTGTATATGTGGGGTTACATGTATGTATGCACTTGTTTTACTCTGGTTCGTTTATCGTCGTTTAATTTGTAATTTGTCTGGTATCAAAAGATAGGTACAATTTATAATGTCCATTCACATGCATAGTTCAAGTATATGTATATGTATGCGTACGTCCATATACATACGTATGTGCTACATATAAGTATGCATAAATAGAAATATATATGTATGTATATGTTTGTATATGTTTTTAAAAATATTTCTACTTAAGTGCATAAGAATTTTCAACAAATTTTTGTTTTTTTCTTTAGAAAATTACTAATTTAGGTGTACATAAAATTAGAATTATACTTAATAACGCACACATGGACACACACACGCGTATGTGTGCATGTAGATGCAGTTGTTGGGTACATAAAGCCTTTTACTTTTTTACAAAATTTCTTTAATATAATAATTAAGTTCGTTTATTAGAAAATGCAACACATGTTAGTGCACGTATGTAGGTATGTGTGTACGTACGCAGCTCTACATTGGGATTGGCAGCATTTTTCCATTAACTTATTTGAAATCAATGTATTTCACATTCGTAAAACATTCACATAAACGCACAGCTGTCAATACCTATATTTGAATAGAGATACTATTTTTCATAGAAAATACTTATTTCATAGGAATCACTAATTAAATGCACTACATACTCGTACATACATACGTATTTGCTGGCATATTTTAATGCAGTTATTTTTTATAGATACCTTTTAGTTCTCTTTTAGGAAATTTAACTAAGGGATAGTGCAGTGGGGGGCAACTCCGTTGAAATTTTTTCAAGTTCTGATTTGCTTCAAAATTCTCGTTAAGTTCTTTACCCGGCGACAATTATTTTCATACGAGTAACTTTTGGTTTGTAAACTTCAACGCTAATTTTAATTAGACGTTTATCTCCTTTTTCTTTTTTTAATTATTAAATACATCTATTTGTTAACTAAGTAAATTAATTTGATTAGGATATGATTTTGCTAAGTAGTGTCTGCGTATTTTCTTTTGGTATTTAGTATAATTTTAGTTTTAGTTTTTTATATGCAATGTAACAAACATACAAACATGAATGGAATTTTTTTGTTTTAATTTTGTTTTCATATATTGCTAATATTATTCTTATATATTATTTACTAATTTTTTCGCTTCTTTCATATTTATGTTGTGTATCAACATTTTTAGAATTTTTTAATACGCGTTATGGCTAGCCTGCACCTCAGTGTAATGCTTAAAGTGTGGCATGGGCAAAAATATAAGTATATCTTTTTCAAATTGAAATGCTTTTTTGCGAAAACGACGACATATTTTTGGAATGATTAAATGAGTGAAGCTGAACTCCCGCTTTTATGGCAAATAAAACCTTCTGAAATTATTTATTTTTATTTTATTTTATAAAGGTTTACATAACAATAAAATTATTATGCAAACTGAAAGTAGTGCAGCGCTAGCATCGGAGGCTTTCGGCTGAAATTAAATGACTTTACTCTATGAAACTCGCCTTGAAAAGTGAAAATCTTTCTCATTTGAGGGAATCTAAAAAAACGTTTAACACTTTGAATATTTGTAGATTTTAAGGACAGTGTTGTAAATTATTTATTATCATATTTTCCAATCGGTGAATCGGGTCCCTCAAACGGGAACTTCTATTCCATTGAAAGACTGATGTCAGGATTAGTACCAATAAAAGGTGTGCCTGAGTCCAGCTGGAAGCTTCATTTAAAAGACATCTCTTCGTCATCGAAATAATTACACTAATCAACACTAAAAAACTATCTGTTATCTGCTAATTATTGTTCCATAATGATGTTGATGATAACGCTGTACATCACAAAAAAATGACAAGGTTTCGACAAAGGATTGTGACAGACGGATAAAAAAATATACTATACGTGCATCGGCATTTGAAAGTTTACGGCACATTTTTATCTTCTTATTGCACATTTTTATGATAAATCAACATAGGAAACTACGTGATCATCACATTAGAGATATGCGATGTGTTTAGCAGTTCTATGTAAAAATCAGCGAGGAACATTTGTAAAACTCCTCAACAGATAATTATTTTTGTCTCTTTTGTGGTAATACTTATAACAGAGAGATATTGCGATTTAAAATTTACCTTAAAAATACTTGGGAAAAGTTCTACTACAGGCCTTTTAGCTCAAAAGCCAAAGTTCAAAATTCCACTTGAACGCCAAAAATAAGTCAAAACGGTTATTGTGTACTCTAACTGGCGGCCGCCGTAGCCGAATGGGTTGGTGCGTGATTACCATTCGGAATTCACAGAGAGAACGTTGGTTCGAATCTCGGTGAAACCAAAATTAATAAAAAAAAAACATTTTTCTAATAGCGGTCGCCCCTCGGCAGGCATTGGCAAACCTCCGAGAGTATTTCTGCCATGAAAAAGCTCCTCATAAAAATATCTGCGGAGGAGGAGCTCGGCCCAGCACCCAAAAAGGGTGTACACGCCAATTATATATATATATAACTTAAACATATTGAAATTTTGCCAAACCAATCTTTTCAATAAACACCAACGCTAGTAACACTTACACATTACTATCGTTAATATCATTGTCAAATTTCACTTCAATACTTCTGCTGGCTTTATAGCAACGCTAGTCTTTTGTGAGCAACTTAAAGTGATTTAACCGATTTTAGTCCCCATGAATACTGACTATTTAATAAGGCCAAGACCAATTCAGTCACAGAGGAACGAGACAAAAAATCGCACAAAGTTACGCCAAAGTCAATGTCTATGTAAAAGTTTTCTTTGATTGTCTTTATTGAATTCCTTCCACCATTAACTTTTTGCCACCGGCCAAACTGTAAGAAGGAATATTATCTGGACATTATTTATGGCTCGGGTGATGCTAACACATTTATTGCATTCACATCTGTTTCACTTAGTACTAACCTTAAAAAGACAGCTGTTAAAATTTCATGATATTCTATTTTTTAGTTCGCGCGTTATTGTGCTAAGCGTGACGCTAATCTTGTTATTTTCAAAAAAATGAGTCAAAAAGGCTTTCGCGTTTTAATTCTACACTGCTTCTTTATGGGCTAAAATACCGTTCAAGCTTGAAAAGTGTTATGGGGACTCCGCTCTATCAGAGACAACAATAAAATGATGGTTTGCTTCAAACGCGGCCATAGAGACACGCAGTCAAAAGAGGCGGTAACACCAGACAGTTTTGAATGATCGTGAAGTGAAGTTGCGTGAGTTAGCTGACATCGTAAAGATATCAAGAGAACGTGTTGGCTTTATATTGTATGAGCATTTGACTATGAGAAAGCTCTGTTTAAAGCGGGTACCGCGTGTGTTCACTGCTCCGTGTCACAAGTCAATCAAAACCATAGCAAAACTGCATGGATTGAACTGCCTTATCTTGTATCATTCTAAATGAAACGATCAGCCCTCAACACGACGAATACAATATCCCAATCTCTTGACCAGAGAAGCAACTTCACACTGCCTTCTCCGTGCTTTTGCAATCACCCTACTTCAGATGGAAGTCAACCTCTTCCTCCACTAACACTTCGGGGGCTTTCAGATTGGTCGGCGTGTGCTTCGGGCTTGATTGATTTGGCATTCTTGGACTTTGACGATATCACGTCTAGACGTGATCTGAACATTCCAGCTTATATGTTTTTCTCCTAATCGTCATATCGCTAACTTTTAAATTTAAATGTCGTTCCTATTTAGGTAGAGAAGTTATTTGGTCATGACTTTTCGCTCATATAATCTTTATGTTACGGAGTTCAACAAGTACATGACCTTCCTCATGGGTGTATGGGACTTGTGCGATCTATATCTTTGAAATAAGCTTGGAAAAAATGTTACGATCTAATGTCGTGATAAGTGTATTGAAACTTTCTTAATTTGGTTCCAAGTTGTGTATATAATAAAAGAGTTTAAGAGTGTATAATAAAATTTAATGGCGTATATTTTTGTGGCTCATTTTAACCATTATTTTAAAAAATCTGAAAAATATTAATTTTTAGGTGGGGTAAAATAGTCCACAAATATATTCTCCGAAAAATTTCAGTAGGGGGATTCTAAGGTGACAATAGTGTGCGGTACCAGATAAAAGACAACATTAATTTATTTCTTACACCCAGATCATTTTGAGGCCGAATTAGGTCTTAGGGACGCCATGGCGTCACAATATTCTACAGCTCTTTTTCCTCACATTGGCTATACCGCACTAATGTCTGTTTTTCGGCCCATTTCGGCGCACAGTGTTTTTTAGTGTATTTTTTTCTTAAATTTTACGGAAATAACCGTTCTTTCCTTTACTTCATTTGGAATAGAAAAATCCAGATCCATTTGGACAAACATACCTATTTTGTTTCACGCAAATTTTGAGATGGAACATAAGTTCTAATGGTTTCATGGTCCTAAAATGACTCTGAAAAAATGATTGACTGAGTCCACAAATAAACATTTTCCATTCCATACATTTTCCTTTTTATTTAAATGGAGATTATGTGTCTCTGTGTTATGTAAATCATATGCAATTGCCATTTTTAAGTATTTCAGCTAATAAAGGATTTCAATTTGTAAAAATTTAGTCAATATATTGGCTGCTCTTCAAATTACATTAAAACTTTCTTCCCTCAATTACTATAAATCTTCAATACAGCTAAATTTCGTTGATACCAAAGAAGGTTTTTAATAACTTTTTTATATTTTCAATTTTTACTTACTACTAAATTCATTTTTAAGTAATGAATATCCATTCATAAATATGTACATATAAATTATTTTCTACAAAATTTGTTATATTATATATTTATCGTTGATTGTTTTCGAGTTTAGTATTTTTTACTTTTATTAAATATATTTTAATACGAAACTTTTTACTTAGTAGTTTACTCACTATTTAATATATAAAAACTGGTTTTCATGAAGACTTACTTTTGCAATTTTGTTGTTGGGATATGTTAGTTTATTTTTCGTACTAGTTTCAAAATATCTTCAAGGTCTGTGACACTTATTTAAAATAAAATAAAGTTCTAAAAATGAAATGTGTGCTATAAACTTTCGAATAGTGGCAGTGAAGAAAGCTTTCACAACATCATGAAAAGGCAGAAAAATGCAAACTACCGCTTTAAATATATGAAAGTGTGGTTTTAAAAGAATAAACGGAGGAAATAATTATATTTACGAAGTTTTCAGCAAAAGCAACCGATGAAATTAAGCGAAATATTACAAAAGGTTTTCTCACAGAATTTAATTGATAAAGCCAAGAACATTTTAAGAGATTCTCGAATGCTCGCCAAATTTCAGTAAAAGTTATTTATGGAAAATATTAAAAGTGGTCTGATAATATTTCCAGAGCTCAATTAGTGTAGGAAAAACTTAAATTATCCGAATCATTTTAATTTCTTATAGCTATTAGCATTCATGGAAAAATATTTAAAGCAAATGTAGCTGAAGAAAGCTTTCACGAAGGGTATACGAACTGCAAAAATGTTGTGCATTTCATATGAGAATAGTTAGAAAAAGAAACATTTAACACCCGCACAAATTACATATGAATTTTGTCATATACTCGTAAATACATATAGATAAAAGAAAACCAGCTGGACAACGTTCACGCCCACTTTTAGTAAAGGGTAGAAAATACCACACATTTGCCTGGTCGGAGTGCAAACGTTTGAGGAAAGAACAGGCAACCCTATGAAGAAGGAAAAGGACAAGAAAATTTGGCACAGAAAGAAAACGGCATTGGAGTAAGAAAGATATTGACTCAGTGAAAAGCTTTCATCAAACGTTTTGTTTGTTATACAATAAGTACTTAATCCCAGAGTACTAGCAGAGTTGTTTTCACGTTTTCACTTATGTAACTTTCAGTCTTATTTTTCTATATTTAATCCAAAAAAAATGTTTCTTGGGATAGTAATAACAAAGCAGCGAAGTCTTTATTTTATTATACAAGATGGGACAAAATTAATCATCATTTTGCTTTTAAATGACTTTTATACTTAATTAAAAAAAAAACTATTGTAAGTGGCGAAATCTTTATTTTGAGCTTTAGGGGTTCCATGGCATGTATGTTTGTATACTGCAGCTGCATAGCTCACAAGTGTCATTTACAAATATTATAAATCTTCCATTAGAGGTATTAATTTGCGCCGTCTTGTATTTAGAACATATTAAAATAATAATGAATGACTATTCAAATATGTAAGTACGAAGGACGTTTGAAAAGTTCGTGCAAAAATAGAACTACTTAATTGTTTGGAGTAACCCTTTTTATTTTTCGACTTAGTCTCCCTTCAGGCTTATACACTTCGTCCAACCCTCTTCTAGTTTCTTGATAGCGTCCGAGTAATATGATTTGCCCAAATAGCCACCAAAATACGTTGCCATTATTCGTTTCGCAATCACCGCCTCATTTGAGATAAATCTTTTCCGCCACAGTAATTTCTTGAAATTGCGGAGCAAATAGTAGTACGAGGGATTCAAGGGAGCCAAGTATGGAGTGAAACAAGCTGGAACCCTCTTGCCATTAATTTTGCGACCACAACTGGTGAGGCGTGAGTTGGTGCGTTGTCGTGATGGAGAAGTAAAATCACTCGGCCTCCTCGATTGAAACGAATGCCAAAACAAAGAAATAAACCGATCTGGCTAAAACTTGGTGTTTTCCCAAGAGATGCTACTAACTATACTTTCGCTAAAGTACATTCAAAATAGAGACTTTAAAAAATGGAAATAGTTTAGTTCTTGCCTTAAAAATGTATGTGTACTTAAATTTAGGAATCTGAAAGCTTTCCCTACAAGTTTTTGTTTTAGCTCATCGAGTAGTGTTTTAGAGAAGCTTTAATAATATACTATTTAAGAGAAGAAAATAGGTAATAAATGAAAAGCTTGATAAAATAGAGAAAATGAAAAAAAAGAAATTAAGCAGTATTTCGCATTTTTTATAAGCAAAGTTTGATTATTTATGGAATTATGGCAATGCTTTGTTTGGTAGTACGGATTTCATCTGGAGTTTTTGAGATGAAAAAAGATTTACTTATAGCATGAAATGGATTCGATTAAATGATTTTTGAACTGTTTTTATATGCAAGTGCTAGCTATCTACCAGGTTTGTCGTTGCTCTGTTTAGTCACTATTATAGGTATATATCGTAAAACCATTTTATTTCTTGAGCGTTATATTTATTTTGAGTACCCCAACGCCATTTTTAACCAAAATTAAAGGCTACTCATACCATTTCTTTGCTTTTAAAACTTTAAAAGTTGAGTTGAACACGCAATGAAAACATGCGGAGGTTTGAAAATAAGAATGCGGGTCATCATTTTGAGATAGGATGACGGTCCAGGGCGAATCCTTTTTTGAAACTTAAGCTAACGGTATATTTTAAGTTTAAGAAACAATAACCACGCGTGGGTTATTAATTTATAAATTTTTAAATATCAAACTCGTTTTTTTATTTACTTATATTTTTGTTTTTACTTTACCAGTTATTTTAAATTTTAAATTTGGCTTATAACGCTGCTCAGATTTTTGGATATGTGAATTCTAAATCGTTAAATGTTTTTTCAGCTGCTTCTTCCAATTCTGTATTATGAATTTCTATTTGATACGTTTTGTTTATATGAATATGTGTGTGTATTTTGCAATTGCTTTTTTACTTTTTCATAATTCGTTTAAATTCGTTATTTTATTTGAATATTTTTGGCTCACTATTAATATAAAATTCATCTATTATTTTAGTATTTATATCTCCGATTTATATATATATATATGCATGTATATATAAGCTATAGGAAATGTACCTTTAGGATATTGGATATGCCGTAAGATTGGTTAAAAACAAAAAAAATATTTTCTTCCCGCATTAATTTGTATTGATCTTACAATGAATTTTCCTTCCTTTTGTTATGATATATTTTGTTTAATTGTTTAATTTTTTATACATTTTGGTTTGTATACATGAAAACATCATTAATACTTTAATATTGTCAGAGAGTTTTTTTTTAAATAGTTTTTGTTTTTAATATACTTTTATACTTATGTACATAGACACACAAGAGACATCAAAATGTCAAAAATGTGCACGGGCATTATATTAGGCTTCCTTTCGATGCCTTCATGTAGCCTTCATAGAGACATAAAGAGGCATGAATTTCTCGAAAAGAATACGAGAAGTGATTCGGCTAAAAATACCACTACGAGTAAATATAACATCGAGGATTTCAAGAAAGTGCTGGAAGAGCTTTCACTTTTTGCGAACTGGTTCCTTCTGGCTGCTGAGAAATTGATTACAGTGAATGAAAAAAATAGAAACATTGAGTTCACATGTACGTATTTACTTTTGACTTATTTTTTTATATTTAATTAATCACTTAATCCATACGAACCGAAAATAAAATACTGGTACAAAAACCAATTCATGCATGCAACCAAATACACATTGATATACATATTTATTTGTATTTAACTTCGCCCGAAATAGTGTTCCTTAATGAATGTAGTATTTTGAGTATGTGCTCAGCGGATAATTTCTGTATTAAAAAATAAAATAAAAAGGGTTGCTAAAGTATTCGCTTTATGTGGGGAGAAAACAAAATTTCAAGAATAAAACTACCTGTAACAGGACATCACAATTTAAGAGCGGCAATCATTAAAACTGCAAATGGACGGGCATCAGCTGTCTGTTAGTTGGCTAAATGACAGTCTAGAGTACTGTTTACAAGCGGCAGAAGCTTTTTGCCGAGAGTAAACGCGAAAAAGAAAATCAGTGATGGATTTCAAACGTAACAGTGTGACTGCATTATATTTCGCTGAAAAATCACAACCAGCGATTGTTCGTGAGCTCCAGTACCTTGAAGCAAAAAAAGTTTTTGTTTATCGTACCATACTATTTAGCAGAAAACATAAAACACTTGCTCTTAAACACATATTCCTAGGAGGGAAACCACTTAGAGTAACACAAACGGCGAAGTATCTAGGACTTGTACTGGATAGGAAGCACAGTCGCAGATAGAGTACGCAAATCTATGATGGCGTTGTACTCCTGCGGAAGGCTAATTGGAAAGAGATGGGGATTGGAACCCAGAATGATACATTGGCTGTACACAGCAGTGGTTAGGCCTATTCTCTACTATGGCATTGTAATATGGTGGAATGCCCTTGAGAAGGGGGTGAACATCAAAAAACTTGACAAGGTTCAGAGACTAGCATCTGTTCTCATAACTGGCGCGATGTCAACCACACCATCGTAAGCATTATATGCGACATTAAACTTCCTGCCGGTAGATCTGCAGGCAAAATACATCGCGCGCAGCACGATGGTGTAGTTAAAATTGATGTATAGGAAAGATAAATAAATTACTTATTTTTCATAAAAGCTACATAAATAGCAGATATTTAGAGGAAAATAGTTGCCAATTTTATGCGGCTGTAGGGCCATTTCGATTGCAGCTTTATCATTCAAAGTATTGAATAAAATCGTAAATACACGCTTCCGTGCAGAATAAACAGGTTTTGATAAAAATCTAAGCAACCTCTTTAAATGTTTGAAAAAGTACTGGGATTTCCCAAATAGTAAAAATCCAAATTATTATTAAACATTTAAAACAAGCCAATACGTTCTTGAATAATGATGGTTAGGATTATGGCTCGAGCAGGCCGGGAATCGGCTCATAGAGAATTCATGAAATTCTGGGATGCGTTTAAAATACATATATGAGATATTTTTAAAAAAAATTATCACCAAAAAAAAAAAAGAGGAGCAACGATTCAAATCGGCTAAAAAATTTACTTAAACTTGTGTGTTAATGTAAAATATCCACTCATATGTTTACACATATCCATTTTTGAAGCATTTAAATATTTGATGCATGAAGCTCTAATGATCGGGATTGGCACCTTTCCTGTTTCGCAAACCTATCAGGAATATAGGATTCCACTCTAGATCTTCTTTTCTCCACCTACAACCTTTCGTCGCTTTGTGCCCACAGCGGGCTTGTGAAGAAGCGTGTTTAGGTCAATTCCTGCGGTTAAGGTGTATCGGGTGTTTTTCAAGAGCTTGAGAACTTCAAATGACAATCCAAAACAGAAATTTTGTTGGAATGAATTTTTTTATTATAATATAGTGGATAATTCCATGGCATTTATTTTTTGAATACGATATGCTCGGCATATGCTCGACGCGTCTACGAGTTACAAGATCCATTCGATCTGCTCAATCTGGCAGTATGGCGTCAATGATATAATCCATTGGCATGTGCATTAAAGCCATCCGAAGCCGTATTTTTCATTTAGTTTGAGGCTTTGAAGCTTGCACAAAACGTACGATGATTTTTATAGCAAAAGTAAATTAAAGCTGATTCGGTGACAAATCTTGTTTTTCACTTCAGTTGTATTTCATCGTTTGCTTCTACATACAATAATTCATTCTAAAAGTGTTAATGGGCAAGCAAACACTTATTTGCTAATTGAAGCTTTAAGTTAATATAAAGAGCTTTTTCTTCGTTTCTTGTAATAACGGGTGATTTTTTAGCTATTCTCTTTTTAAACAGTTGGTTTAAACAGTTGACGCACGTTTCGTGTTTTGTTTCACTGTCAAACATCTTCAGTTTGGTCTATAATTTAACCATGAATCGTCTTATAAACGAACAACGCTTGCAAATCATTGAATTTTATTATAAAAATGCGTGTTCTGTTAAGAAAGTTTAAGATCCACTTTTTTATCGAAAAATTGTGTTCAGCGACGAAGCTCATTTTTGGATCAATGGGTACGTAAATAAGCAGAATTGTCGATTTTGGAGTGAAGATCAGCCAGAAGAATTGCAAGAGCTACCAATCTATCCAGAAAAGGTCACAGTTCGGTGCGGTTTATGGGCTGGAGGTATCATTGGACCGTCCTTCTTCAAAGATGCTGCGAATCGTAACGTAACTGTGAATGGTGAGCGCTACCGTGAAATGATATCCAACTTTTTTTGCCCAAAATGCAAGAGCTTGACTTGCATGACATGTGGTTTCAGCAAGACGGTGCCACATGCCACACGCACGCGTAACAATGGACTTGTTGAGAGGCCAGTTCGGTGAACATTTTATTTCACGTTCGGGACCTGTCAATTGGCCACCCAGATCGTGCGACATAACGCTTTTAGATTATTTTTGTGGGGCTATGTTAAAGCTCATGTCTATTCGGACAAGCCCGCTTCAATTAACGCATTGGAAGACAACATTAAAGCATTTATATGTGAGATACGGGCCGAAACATTCGAAAGAGTATGCCAAAATTGAACTAAGCGGATAGACCATTTGACTGTACTATCGATTTAAATAAAAATTTCGTGCATTTTTCTGAATTTTATGTGTGTTTTTTTGAACAACTTTTCTATAGCTTTTAAAAAATCATTCTCAGGTAATAGAACCAGAACTAACTATCAAACCTCAAAACAACAAAGATATTGATGAACTCAAAGACATGATAAAAACTTTAATCACCCAAATGACTAATAGGATGAGCTGAAGCGATATTTAGAGCTGAAGCGGTTTTTAATTGACAGAAAAATTGATATTGCGTTGATTGCAGAAACACATTTCACAGACAAAAGTTATTTAACATTTCCCGGATATAAATTATAAGCAACTAATCATCCCGACGGAAAAGCTCATGGAGAAACAGCCATTATCATCAAAACAAATATAAAATATACTGAACGACTGCCCTATGTGTCACCTCACATCCAAGCAACGTCTATACAAATTATTGACAACAATGGACCCATATCAATATCTTCTATCTACTGTCCACCACGACACTTGATAAAGACGGATCAATATGATGATTGCCCTAAGACATTAGACAATAGATTCATTGCTGGAGGAGACTTAAACGCAAAGCATACTGACTGGAATTCAAGGTTGACTAATAAGAAAGGTATATATTTAATTAACGCAATCCATAAAAAAAATTGCAGGTTTAAAAGTACGGGTGAACCAACTTACTGGCCTACAGATGTTAAAAAAATTCCAGATTTAATCGACATCTGTATAACAAAAAATATTAACCATAACCAGCTGAAGCTTAAACCAAGTTATGAACTATCTTCTGACCACTCGCCGATAATACTTAACTACACATCAAAAATTGACCCTATAGAGATAACACCCCAAATATTTACAAAGAGGACTGACTGGGATGAGTATCGAAAACACATCTCCCAACAACTCATTCTAAGTACGAGTACACCTTTGAAAACACAACTTGACATTGAGCGTAGCATCATACATTTTAATGACATAGTTATTGACGCAGGATTCCGATTCACACCGCAACAAAAATATAGCGCACAAAATACTTCAAATGACATTTCTATTAAGAATCAAATCAAGGAAAAAAGAAAATTGAGAAAAAGATGGCAAACAACCAGATCTCCTGCAGACAAACAGAGGTTAAACTTAGCTACAAAAAATTTGAAGGCTTGTTTATGTGACATAAAAAATAAGGAAATTGAAAAATATCTAAAAAATTTAACTCCTACACATGACACAAATTATTCCTTGTGGAAATGTACAAAAAAAAACTTAAAAACCAGATAAAGCATCACTACGAAAAGATAACAACACATGGGCTTTTACAAATGATGAAAAAGCAGCGACATTGGGAAAATGTTTTGAAAATGTCCTATCGAACGATGAACATAAACAAATTGACACGATTAGTAATGTTAATACTGATACCATCACACAAATAAGAAAAACAAGCACACAAGAAGTGATATTATGCATCAAAAATCGAATTAAAACATAAAAAAGCACCCGGATACTCGTATGATATGATGACTCGCAAAGCACTTACGGAGCTACCAATTGAGGCTTACTTATTCCTTAGAAACGTATTCAATGCAATGTTTCGCTTACAATACTTCCCAAAAGTATGGAAAGTCGCAGAAATCATTGCGCTACCAAAACCAGGTGAAAACCCAACAGCTTTAACTTCATATCGACCTATAAGCCTACTTCCGACTTTATCTAAAACTGCGGAAAAACTTTTACATGACAGAATTATCCCAATACTTGACACGAAAAACATCATTCCAGATCATCAATTCGGGTTTCGAAAAAAACACTCAACTATCCAACAAATACATCGAGTTACACAAAAAATAATTTTAGACATGGAAAATAAACGATACTGCGTCGCTATATTTTTGGATGTCGCTAAAGCTTTTGACAAAGTTTGGCACAAAGGCCTCTTGCATAAAATTAGGACAGTATTACCACTGGACTATTATTTAATTATCTACATTAACTACAATAAAAACAATAAAAAATACTCACATATACATCCAATAACAGCAGTAGTTCCTCAAGGCAGCGTTCTAGGACTACTGCTATATGTCTTATTTACCTCTGACATACCACTCCCAGACGAAACTAATTCTACTATAGCAACATTTGCAGACGACACAATTTTATTTTCATCTGACAAAAACCTCTCAACCGCAACAATAAAATTACAGATGTACACCAACAATGTAAAGAAGTGGTTTGACAAATGGAGTTTAAAAGTAAACGAGGACTAATCTGTACAAGTAATATTTACGACAAGAACAGAGATTGCTGCTATACCGATTAAGCTCAACAATAAAAATATACAAATTGAAACATTTGCAAAATATCTTGGAATCCATCTGGACTCAAAATTAACTTGGAAAGATCATATCAAAAAGAAAATAAAACAAATAAAGGAAAAATTTCGACAATTGCATTGGCTAGTAGGTAGACATTCTAAGCTCAATATTTCCAACAGACTTTTAGTATACAAGGCGGCCATTAAGCCTATCTGGACGTACGGATTTCAAGTGTGGGAAACTGCAAAAAGAACTCACATAAACAAAGTACAGCGACAACAATCAAAAATCTTACGTATAACAGCAATGCCGGACAGGTACACAAAAAATGATGACATCCATACTACGTTCAATATACCATTGATCAACGAAGAAATAAACGCGATATCAACAAGGTATTTTAACGAAATAAACCAGCACAAAAATAGAGAAGTCAGTACAGTCTCACAACTTGAAATAAGAACTTTACGACGTCTGAAGAGAAACCGACCAAAGGTAATCGGTGTATTGGTCTTGGCACTGGCCATGATGAAATATATTTAATAATTTTCCTAACTAATTGTAAATGTACTAGATGTCAATATGACAGATGTATGATTAATGTAGGAAATAAAAAAAAAAGTATAACAAGAGCTTTAATGGGTATTTTAGCATTTAATAAGCTTTCACTTCCATTTCAAAATATGTATATTTCATGCCTCTTCAGTTCTCTTCTGCTTATGTTTCTGGAAAATTATTGAAGTCTCTTAAAAATTTCCATCTTTTTTTTTTTTTATTTTTCCATTTTGTTTAGTCTGTTGCACTTTTAATTTTATAGTTTTCGTTTTACTCTAAAAATAAGTTTTGGTTTTTTTAAATATAAAGACTTGAAGTTGGTATTTTTAAAGCAGTTTTGGAGGTTTGATTGCTGAGCTTAAAGTTGTATTTCTTTCCTCTCTTACAAGGCGCTAATACGATAGATTTTTTATTGTAAATACATATAAAGATTATTTCGAAAGCAATAAAAGAAGTTCGATAGTTTTACTGATTGGGTTTGGAGTGCGGACGTGAATTCAATTAAGACTTGTTGATTTTCGACTATTTACTAAATATTATATTTATTATGAGATCTACATTTATTCATTCATAGAGTGTATACGAATTTTGTGTTGGTTGGCTATTTATATTTTAGTCGTTCTATGTTTTATCTTATCGTAAGTCTGAATAGAAAAGGTGGTACATTTATGATCGTTTTTGTTGCTCTGATGCAGTACTTTTTGATAGCTTTTATTTTTGAATTTGTATGGTTTTTTCAGTTTTAGATACATTTTTATTTGGAATTGTTATCAATCTGTTCCGATTGGATGTTTGCTTTTGAAATGCTATGCTACATTCAATAAATTAAGGTACAAAAAAAGCAAAACAAATTACGTAAGAAATTAAGTCGAAATTTTTGAAAAGTTGCCTTTATAAGGTATTTATTTTTTATTAGTTTATAGCATTTTTCAAAATCCCTTGAGCGAGCGCCACTTATCGGACCAATTTTATTGCACAAGTTTTTTGTTTCTTGAGTGAAATACAAAGAAAAAATAGCACATAGAATATTCCTCTATTTATTAATGAAAGCCATGTCGAATTCAGTTCAACCATTCCGAAAATGAGTGCGTGTAAACAGATACAATTTTTTAAAAATCGTATTTCACATTCTCTTACACTTCCTATAATAATTTGTTAATAACATTTGCAATGTACAGGCACGACGGCCCATTGAAATATAAAATAATTTATACAGATAGAGATGATTGTGACCCATTTGTTTCCATTCACATATATTTATTTTGGTTAAAGGGAATGCTAGACATGCGAGCTACTTCGTTGTTGGGTTTCTTGTTACTCTAAGCACATACTTCATGGATTGTTTTTCGGCATATTGCTAGAGCATTGCAGTATATGCCGTTTCTATTGCACATTCCGTGTTGGTGTATCTTGAAAGGCTCTATAGTCCTCCGCTGCCTCCAAATGGGAGATGATATCTTGACGAGAAGCTTCTTGACAGCGGACGGAGTCTGTCGGCGTGAAAATACGATTAAAAAAACTCTTCTTTCATTCAATTCAGCGAGTGATCTGTGGCGTTAGGCTCAAAATTGCCGATAAGTGATATATTTTTCATGTATTTCTACAAGAAATAAACACAGTTTTACGACATTGGCAAAATCACTGGAACAGAATGAGTGTCTTAGCAGTACTCCATGTCTGTTCACAAGCCACGAAAGACTCAGGCTAGGCAACCTTCCCTATGACTGATTTCCGGATTTGTGGTCATCTTAGAAGACTAGAGCTTCAACAGTAAGCAGCTTGATCATTATGTAGCACCAATCAAAGGTTCAATTACTCGTAAAAGCTAATGAAAAGTCTCATATTACTAAAGATCACGAGCATGGAAGTGATGATCACAAAGCGCAAATAAGAGTTTTGCAAAGATGGGTGCAAATATATGTAGTTGTGTTTGAGTACATAAGTATGTAAGGAAGTATATACTGTACTTATATATGTAATGCATATACTTACATATATACAAAAACATTAAATGCGTTCAGTACCAAATAAAGGCCTAATAAAATACAGGTATGCGGAACCGCTGCGTCTATCTATTTTTTGAAAATTTAAGACTTTTTGTAAGTACTCTTATTGGTCTGGCATACTTTTAGACGCGTCATGCTCAAGCCACATAATTATATGTACGGCAACAAAAAATAAGATAAATAAGAAAAAATTCACATTTTCGTAAAATCATTATATGAAAATACAAATTATTTATTTGAAAACTTTTAAAAGCACAGAAAAGAAATAAAACTTACAAACTAAATCATAACTTGAAACTTAGAGAATAATTGCTTTGCATACAAACTTTATAAACTAAAAGAACAAAGTTTACAGGATGAAAATATTAAAAATTTAACTTTTTAAGTAGCACATTTTGAAAAACGTTTGAAATTACATTTTAAATGGAAAATTTTGAAAAAATTTAAAGTTTAATTTTTAATTAAGTAAAGATTATTAAAAATGTTGAAAGTATATTTTTTAAGTAGAAACTATTTGGAAAATTTTTTAAGTGAATTTTTTTTTAAGTTGAAAATTTGAAAAAATGTTTGAATTCTTAATTTTTTTCAAGTGGAAGATTTTGAGAGTTCCACTTTTTAAGTGGAAGATGTTGGAATTCTTTAATTGAAATAGAAGATTATGATAGACGTTTGAAGTCTATTTATTTGAAAATTTGAAAAATTATGAGAATTTTAATTTCTCGAAAATAAAGCGTGAAAGTTGAATTCTTTTTCAATGAAAGACTTTGAGAAATGCTAGAAATCAAAACAAAATTTAAAAAAATTCTTGATATTTAATTTTTTGGAACTGAAAAACTTAAGTCACTAAATATTGCTGTTTTCTGCATTTTCTGCAACTACTACCGCTGCTATTTTCATTGGAAAGCTTTAAATTTAAATTTACAATTTTTTCGCGTACATGAGTACTTTATAAAAGTTTAATAATTTTTTATACATATAAAATTACAAAGCATTATAAGGTGCGTTTACTTAATATTAAACATTTTATTTTCATTTCATTTGCTTTTCTTAATTTTTAATTTATTTTTGTGTTTTTTATTGTATTTTATTTTAATTGAAAATAAAGTTTTGCTACTATACTTCTCTGTGGTTGTAATTATCTGAGGAGCGCTTTTCGTTTTTTTTCGTGATATGTTCATATTTTACTATTTCTATAAAAAAATATTTATTTGCTTGTTTTTCCGAACTTATTGCAAAATGTTAAACAAATTAAGTAAGCATTTTTATTTTAAACCAAACGTAATGATAAAATATACATACATACACTTGCTTTTGTAATTATTTAACAGAGACGTAATGAAAGCATTGTCACGCACTAAAAGCTATTTCAGTTGCATGCCAGTCATATGCTGACATTTGCCGCATGTTTTTTTTCTGCTCAACTTTTTTCTGAATACATTTTTATACTTCAATTTTCTTTTCTTTGATTTAATTTTTTTTATACCCTTTTTTGCAACTCATTAACATTGCTAAGCCCTATCAGCAAACAATCATTGTTTCGTGCCTTTCGTTTTACAAGAAGCTTTTAATCAACTCTCAACTCAATTCAATGAAGTCATTTGAACTTTTAATCGAAATCGGATTTTTTTCTTCAAATTTTCGAGCTTTGTGGTTAATAATATTTATTATTTCGTAAACATATGTATGTACATATTCCATTTTTGTTATTGTACGTTAATAAGTAGGTGAACGTGAATGTGAGTATGCTTGTATGCGTTTGGTGAATATTTTTTTTGAAATTTTTTATTAAGCATATTTAATTGCTTCATATATATTGGTAAACAATTTTCATTATATGTATGCATGTTCTGAAATGTATTACTTTTAATTTAATTTGTTAATATTTTTAACTTTTTCAATTATTTCAATATTGCACTAAACAAAAAGTTAGCTGTATTGCAATGATATTTTAATGTTTACTATGTTTTATTTGCTGCACGCAGATATATTTGTTGGCTTTATTTCATAATTAGCTTATCTTATTCATTCATGCAGCTGTGTGTATCTCTTTGTTGCGATAGAATGTCCGATCTTCCGCAATATTCGCTCCATTTCTATGCAATTGCTTTTCTTTTTTAATTTATTTCATTTCTTTCCTGCATACTCTGCTGCCTCTTGACGATACTTTTTTCACTTTTAGCATTGCAAAATTTTCTTAGCTTAATATCGTTGAAGTTGCATTAGCGTTGGTGGTGGTTGTTGCCTTGGTTTTTGTATTTGATGTTGCCTTTAAAGGTTTTATGATTGTTTTAGCAGTAATCGCTGTCGCCACACTCACACCATCCTCTTCATCGTCGTCCCGCTCGTCGGCATCGTTTTGTTGACGTTGCGTTTGTTCGATCTCCTGTTCGGTAATAACGGTCACCAGCTCCTCAACGGCGCGTCCAATTTCAGCGGCTAAGAAATTAGAGAAATTAGTTTAAGACGATAATGCAGCGATTAGGATCAAAGAATATTAAAAATTAAATCGAATAAGTGTGAAAATTATAGAAAACTTATTCTCAAACGGAAGGTGAGACTAAGTTGCTAGAGCATCAATAATAATCTTCTCAGACAAAAAAAAAAAAAAAAAACAATAAATGAGGAAATCATTTTTTTTATATTAAAGAGCTGGGCAAATGACCCGCCGTGTTTCGGACTGAGGTTCTGGTAGTCTCTATTTTCGGGTATTTTTATTCTATCGCATGACGGGAAGGCTAGCTAATGGAGATTTCTTTCATCCCACCATTAAAGTGCAAACATATTACGTGTGGGAAAACTAAATACTGTAGCGTTGAGGGTAATGAGGACGAAGGTAATCTGGTTCAAAAATCGGTCTAGTGCGGTTGGAACTGTTCTGTGGCCTTACTTGGTAACCAGCCAAATGATCAACCACTGCAGGATCAACTCAGAGAAGAGTAGATACTGGCATGCGATGGGGGTTGCAGATAAACGAAGCTTTACGAGGTTTGCTTGCCTAACAATGAAATAATTATCATTAGTGGTTGATCAATTTTTCATTGGTTTTGAAAATTATATTCTCCATGATGATCAATATACTCTTGTACTCGTTTGAACCAATTTTCGAAGCATTTTGTCCAGTCGCGTTTCTATAGCATTTTTTAACTTTATGGGACCTAAAGCGAACACTTCTGTTTTACCACAGGGTGATCATGCAAAATCTTATTGCTGCGCGTCATCCTAATACCTAAGATGCATCGATATACCTTCCTGGAATTCGTCGGATAGCGAACAGCGATCACGAAAAAATTCATTGTACCAGCTTTTTCGGTGCTAAACGATGGTGCTTGGGGAAAGGTATCACACTTTATTCACGGCTCATCACTGACTACTTACCGGCCATAATCGACTGTGCACAGATAGGACTAATTGAAAGAGAATATCCATTTTTTTTTTGGGTAATGATGATTGTTTGTTTAAATACCTGATTATTAAAAGTATTGGATAGTCAACCACTCAACAATCAGAAATCTCGTATTTTCGCATGATTCGGTCGCGCAACGCAAAAACTACTTTTTAACTTACAACAACAATAATAACATAGGTTAACATAGTTTTTTACCGGGTATTATTTGCTGAATCTAGGTATACTTGAGCCTAACACTGAGTCTTAATCTGATTTAACTGACGTCGATTATTTACTAGTACTTTGTACTTATAAATTTGCTATCTTGCATCAACTCATACGGCAAAACTAGAACCAGTGCAAAGTGTAAAAATTGGAAGAGAACATCTTTGTTTTTATTCTTCTTATATGTATTCGTACGCCTCTAAGCTGTTAAACTACAGAGTTCACTTTAATTTTTCCTAAACTTAGTTTTCGTACTTCAAGGTTAAATAGCCTGCTCTACATCTTTTCCAGCACCTGAATTTTGCTGCAGTCTAACGAAAGTGGCACATATGCACAACGCTAAATTACCTCGAAATCCAGCCATACAAATTGCTAAGATATGCATCTCGAACTTTTATAGCAATTATTTATGAGTCAAACGCGAAATTTATTATTGATGCTCTATAAAATTATCGTGAAATTACCCATGAAATTATTTCTTTTAAATACTCAGATATTTTAATAATCAGCATTTTACGCATGATCTATGTATGTAGTTGAGTATTATCCACATTTCCCGTGTTGGCAATTAATGAACAGAAACAGAGATAGAGAGAGAGATAGAAAATGTAATCATTAGTATTTTGTCAGAGTTGAAGTTTTCACACAACTGAAGTCGAATAGTTTTAGCACTTACTTATCTATAAAAATTATAACTTAATTATCAAGCAAATACTAAAATCAAAGACAAATGACAATGAGAAAGGTCCTTGGAAGGGTCGATATAAAAAATAATTAAAAATAATAAATGAAATTGCAAAAACCAACTTAGACAATGGGTGTTGGCGGTTCTTTCATTCTTGGTGATAACGTGACTGCCTTTCAGAAGAGGCCAAATATAGGCCGATATATTTATATGTTTCATTGGTGTTTATATAAAAGTATATATATAATTGGCTCTTACATCCTTTACTGTTGCGAACTGCAAATGGTTTTTTATGAGAATTTTTCCTATATTTTATTTTCCTAGCACAAATTAAATATGTCGATATTTTTTTCTTTTGTTTTGCTAAGTAGACATCATTCAGACTATACACTTCAGGCTTTGCTTGCAGCTGTCTGTATAAAGGTGTCATTCAATTGGTTGGTGTTCTAAGAATACGGCAAAAACAATATTACTTAGAATTAATGAAAACTTGGTTGTTCTCATTTCCGATAGAGCGCCACTATCGAAACTGATTGTGAAAAGTTTCTGTTTCTCTTAATATAGGAACCATTAATCTTTAGATAGCAATTACCAAATCTTTGAACCAAAAAACAATTTTTTACAATAACTTTAATGGCCCGAAAATTACACATCCGATGTAACAGCAATGGAAGTGTTTTTTATTTTATTTTTTATTTCAATTGAACCCCATACCCATATGGTTTCTTTGAACCTCATCTAGTGGCTTCTTTGGCCGCTGATCAACTGTCTCAAGTGTTCAAAGCATGTCTTGCAAACCATTTGGGGTGTCCACGGCAGGGATTGAAATTCCTCCGCTATTTCCTACTTTTCATTCTTAATCTCGCTACTACTCTAAACTAGAGCAGATGAGTAGTGGAGCAGGTAGCGCAAAACGAGCGATAAATTGTTTTAGTTCGCTCCAAGCTACGTTTTGTTACTGCTAGTAGCTCAGAGTATCTACTAGCCAAAAATAATTTTCAGTACTCCCTGTAGTTGGAGTAGTAGCAGAAAACTTAGAATAGGACGGAGCGCTACTTGTGAGATTATTCATTTGTATTCCAGCGCTCACTTTTGGTCCGCTACTACTACTCCCATAGCTGCAATGATACTTGAGGACTGTTCGTTTTTGTTTTGTTAGATGCATTTTGTATGCGTTCGTACGTAGACGTTCGTCAGTATACTCTAGGTTGCAGGTATGGTTAAATACAACCTAAAAATATATCTTTTTATAGTGCTTGAACCCTCTAAGTTTTTGTGTTAAAAAAATCCATTACATGTATGTATATATTGATATTGACTATTTCTTACCCGAGCTATTATTTATATATGTCTAAAATTTTGAATATGGCGCTACATTAGATTCTATGTCAAATCATGTGTTATACGCTAACTAACAAAGGAATATTTCTACTTCAGAATTTTATTTGAATATTTTTTTATTTATTATACATATATAATATTGAAAAAAAAAAAAAATTAATAATTGGCGCGTACACTTCTGTTAGGTGTTTGGCCGAGCTCCTCCTCCTATTTGTGGTGTGCGTCTTGATGTTGTTCCACAAAAAAAAAAAAAAAAGCTCCTCATAAAAATATTTGCCGTTCGGAGTCGGCTTGAAACTGTAGGCCCCTCCATTTGTGGAACGAAAGTACATACAGACAACAGAAATCTATTATTATTATTGTTATGGCTTACCTCACCGATTATTCAATGGTTTCCGTTTCCTTTTCCCATTTTCACGAAGTTTAGCAGGTAGGCGAGTCATAATGCGACAACAACAAGGGATTGAAAATGTTGAAAACACAGGCTAGCAATACATTGACACCTGCAACCTACAGTATACTGATATATCATATATAATTTGTCGGTTATGTTTTCAATGTATCTCCGCAGCTTGGAGAGGAGAAAAACAAGTAATTGCTCGTTTGCGCTACCTACTCCATTACTCAATTGTTCAAGTTTGGAGTGGTAGCGAGAGCAGAGCAATGCTTTCGGTAATATTGCTGCTACGAAGTATTGTAGTTAATGCAAACTCTGGCCCACGGTTTATATTGATGCATAACTTTTAACTTTAACTTATCTATATATATATATATATATATATATATGTGGTGTGCTTCTTGATGTTGTTCCACAAATGCAGGGACCTACAGTTTCAAGCCGATTCCCAATGGCAGATATATTTATGAGGAGCTTTTTCATGGCAGAAATACACTCGGAGGTTTGCCATTTCCTGCTGAAGGGCGACTGCTATTAGAAAAATGTTTTTCTTAATTTGGTGTTTTCACCGAGATTCGAACCAACGTTCTCTCTGTGAATT
Organism: Anastrepha fraterculus; assembly: GCA_037575425.1. Classification (NCBI taxonomy): domain Eukaryota; kingdom Metazoa; phylum Arthropoda; class Insecta; order Diptera; family Tephritidae; genus Anastrepha; species Anastrepha fraterculus. The sequence continues at coordinate 958,716 of JAYXIM010024594.1, read as the reverse complement.
TCGAATGGTAGTGACGCACCAACCTACACAGCTACGGCGGCTTTTTTTTAAATGACTTAACTTTTTAACTTAAATAAAAAAATTAGCACTTTATAAAATCTGTAATAGACTTACCTATTACAATTTTAAATCATCTATTACTGTTGACTTCTGTTATTTTAGAGTTATAGAGAGGAGACCTGACTTTTCAATGTTATTATTATTATTATTAACCTTCTTGCCTTTCTTGCTTTCAATATTAAGCAAAACCCATTTGCCTATAAAAACTGCAGCCATTAAATAACACATGGTGCTCAATTAGTTGGGATTTTTAAATAAACCGTTAAATAAACTCTTAATCAAATGAAATGAAATTCATGTATTTAAAAAATCATAATATCCACATAAAAGTAGATACATTTCGATAACAAAATGCAATCAATCAAGGCCATTTATAGTAGTGGAGGAAAAAGTAAACACCAATCAAGTGGCCGCAAATTAACCATAAAAAGGTCGGAAATCAACAGGCGAAAATAAACTCAGGAAGTAAGTAATATAATCAATAAATAAAAAAAACCCACAAATATAAATGGGGAATCGCAAGCAAAATGCAACAAAATGCATTGGAAAAAATGTAACAACGAATAGGCGCACAATCCCGCATGATTGGAAAAACAACAAACAAACAAAAAAATAAACGCCATATTAAAACTATTTAAAATATTTTGCAAATGAAAATTGGAAATGAAAAGAAGTTGTCATGCAAATTGGCTGCACGCTGCTGCTGAAATTCATGCCCATTCAATTTCTCATGCCAGCCAGCAGCGAGCCAGCCAGCCATGCCATGCCCTGCATTCAGTTCATGCTAGCCATTTACCGGGCATGTTGTGCAACAGACTCGAGTGAGGCGGTGGTGGTGGGCGTCCATCGTCCAACATGAATCCTTGACCGGCGCCGATGCCAATGCTGACCATATCGATGCCACCGTTTCCTGTTGCGCCAGCGATACCGCCACCGTGACCCATGCCACCGCTGCCACCACAGCCACCACCATGCCCCCCATTATTCCCATGCCAGGGCCTCCAGCATTCATGGCAGCTCGTTGTTGTAGTACGACAAGACCAGCACCAAGCGGATGTTTGCCTTGAGCCATATGCTCGGCAGTGCCTCCACTACCGCCACCGCCAACACTGACCATGCTCATGCCGGCTAGCATCATACCTTCTGATGGCAGTTGAAATTATGTAGTTGTTATGCGTTGAGTGGCGGGGAAGTTGTGATGCCGTAATCAAGCGCAGCGTTTGCGATGGTATTAGTGACCAGGTAGTAATTGAAAATTGTTGCCATTTTTCGAAGTTTGCCGTTTCCGTTTTGTGTTTGTGTTATCGTTTTAGGTAAAGTAGCGGGGAAACATGGGAGTGGTGTATGCGGTGTATTGTACATTGAAGGTTGTATGCGATGCATTTATTGGCAAGCATTTGATTAGCGATGTAAAGTTGACAGTTTTCATTACACGCATTCACACACACATATTTGGACGAGGGGAGGCAAATATTTCCGTGGTAAAAAAACACAGTGTGCAGTTAAGAGGAGAAATACAAACAGAATAATGAATTAGCAACGGATGTTATTGGCATGTATATATGTATGTATGTATGTATGTTTGAAATGATGTCATTTTGTGAGTGCTCATTTTAGTAATAAATCGATGGCAAATCTTATCAGTATTGGGTTTCTGGCAGTACGTTCAACAAGACATTAAGTATACAGTATACAAAATATGAAGCCTAAATATATCTATTAGGGATACCAATCCCCATATGCGGGACTAATTGCCAGCGATACTGTTTTTTTTCGGATTTATAATTTCTTAAGAAGCATCTCAAATGAAGTCAGCAAAATTCTCTAATATAGCAAAAAGAAACGTTGAAAGGCACCTTGTTTTTACAACACTTTTGTGGTAGAAATCACCTGGGTTTTCTGTGCTCAGTGTTCAACCCTTCCAACAGAAATATTAATATTCGTGCTGCTTCCAATAATATTAAAATAATATGAGTGAACAGCCATTTATATATGTATGAAAAATAAAATTAATTTCTGACTTTATCATTTCGAGTTCAAACAATATTTTTACTTCAAATAAAAAGTACATTTACGTATGCATTATTACAGTCTGTATAATAGAAGCGTGGCCGACAGAATTCAAATGCTGCTAAATAGGCGTATCCTTTCGCAATGCACGTAGTGCAAATTGTTAGTTTTGTGAGAAATTTAGAAAACGAAACAAAAATTAGTTCCGCGTATGAAAAGCAATTTGAAGTGTTCCTATGTACACAACCTAAAGGTCTAAAAATGTCTAGTGTAGCAAAATATTTGAGGAAAACGAAGACGTTCACAAATAAATGGGTGCAATGGTAAACCGAAGTAAAAAACGTTGGCGATTTCCCCGAACGACACCCTCTCCAAAGAAGGACAGAAGATCATTGATTTGTTTGTGGCAAAGCTGAACTTATCGCTGCGTGAAGCTGAAGCAGTTTAGGGAATACACGATTCGAGGACGTTCACGTGCAGAACCCCAAATTCCAGAGCACATTGAAAAAAGATTTGCATAGGTTAAGGCTAAGGCAAATTCAGAACGAAATTGGGCAAACGTAATATTCAAGTATGCATCTTTCTGCTGATAATCGACAACTTCAAGGATTTGGCCATTTATTTGTGTTTACCGCCAAATTGAATGCAGCCATTATAGCTAATGGAGATGACTATACATTTTATTGAATATATGCGTGTAATAAATATTATGAATCCACATAATGCAGTTTGTTAGAATCGAATTGGTCAAACAGTTTCTAAGTTTTGATGGTCACGCTTCACGTAGGAGGGAGAGCTTCCCAAATAATGTTGGTTTTTTTCGAGTTAAGTTGTTGCAAAATAATGAATATCTAAGTCCCGGCACTAATCCCGAAATACTGGGATTGTATTACCGAGATGACGAAAATTCTCGGATAGCGAAAATCGAAAAATGTACATCCTTATTAACTACGGGTACGCAAAAATTCCACACAGCGAAATAAAGGCTTGCCTCGCAAAAAAAAAACTGGTTATTCAAAATGAATCACACAATTTTATTCATAGGCCTTGTTCAAAGTACATATAGTATCTTTAAAAACCACAATATTTTTAATTTATCAAAATAATTCTTAAAAACTTTAATATAGATCTCTTAAGTTTATAGTTAGCTATCAGAGAGTGCAAACAATCACTCTCTGGACAACATTGGGGATTCGGTATAGTATATTTGACACCATTGTTGATTTACCAGGTTAATCATTTAGGTTAACATCTGACCTAAGAGTTAACCTACGGCTCAATAAATTTCGATTTCACAGCGATCAGTTAACTTTCAAATAAAAACAGCGGATATTCTGTAGTAAACCCTGAGTTAATACTACTATGAAATTGAAAATCGGTAGTTAACTGAAGAATGTTAGTATACTCGGCACTGCTAAAACGGGCAAATAAGAACCACGGTAACTAGCCACTAGCCCATAAAAAAATGTCCCTTCAAATCGCCGATCAATGGAAACTTGTTCAATTGCGGCAATGTAATCTCTTTTTGTCGAAGCTGCAATAGCTGCAACAGTGATTTTATAGCGGGGCTCCCCTTAATAACAATAATCCAATAATTTCGAGTAAAAATATTGAATTGTATGTGGAATACAGAGAGGAAAAGCGTTTTGGAACAAATCTACTCTTCGCCCTTTACACATATGGGTATTTCGTCTCTTTCAGAGAAAATAGAAGACAATTACGTAGGTCTACGTCGGTTACTTAGAACATATTACAAAAATGAGTTGTTGTACAGGGTAATTAATCAGTCAAATGTGTTGAATTCAAGCGCGATTAAAACTGTAAAAAGACATTTAAGTGCGATGTAGATAAGTAATATCTAAGCCTTTTAAACACACATAGATACATACTGGTATGCAAGCTGCACGTACATAATAATTATTTTCCGTTATTAATATTTAAAATGTCCACCCATTAATAATTATTAGTAAAAAGTTGTATATGCATTTCACAGTTTATTACATATCTATAATTTTTAGCTTCCTACAAAAAATTGTATACTCACTTGTGCTTTGCTCATAATGGCCATTCTGTTGATTCATTTTCGCCGGTGAGTCGGTGTTAAGTTGTGATGCGGTCACAGAACGCGTTTGCAGCGTATTCGGTTTCGAATTCAACGCCGAGCCGGAGACACTTACAGCACCATTATTCGGTTCATCCAACAATTGGCGTAGTCTTTGTAATTGTGCTTCCAGTTGGCGATTGTGATCTTCTAATATTTGCATGCGCGCCTCAAGGCGACCTTTATGTTGGCGCAACAACTTCGCCTCAGCCATCATATCCTAAGCAAAAGAAGCACTTAGCTGGCGAAACAGTATTCGTAAATAAAAATTAAAAACAAGTCCTACCTGTCCATGTTCGCCGGCGGCATTTGCACCTGCCGCTAGTCCACCCATGGCGGACGTTGAATGTTGCATGCCCCCATCCGCATCAGGTGTGGTGCTGTTTTGTTTGCTGCATAGCTGTTGATATTCTGCTTGTAAATTTGAATTCTCCTCTTCCAAGTCGCGTATAATCGCTTCCAACTCTTCGCGTTGTTCTGCATCCATGGCTGCCATGACCTGTACCGGTGATTTAGGGCCACTACCATTGTTTGTGGGTAATGCTTGGCAATATTGGGCGATCAGTTGATGCTCGTCATCACTATCTGGTGTTGAGTTGGAGCCGGTGCAATATTCGACCTGAGCCAGTCGTGAAGCATACATCTCGAGACGTGAGTGCATATCGTTCTGGAGTGTGTGTGTTGTGTGTTGCGGGCTGGGAGCGGGGCTCTCCAATGCATCCCCTGGTTCAGGTAAGAAGATAGCGATTTAGATTTAGAAACGGAGCTTTATTAGAAAAAGTGCATTTTCTGCAGCTTACCTTCGAGCACACTTTGTACTGGCAAGTAGCCGACACGTGGATGCTTTTTGAAGTACTTGCGACTCTTGAATTTATTCTTCAAAGCGCGCGTGAAGTCGCGCACATCTTCTGTTGAGGTGGTCTGGAAAGGGGGAAAAGCTATTAAAGCGGAGACGCGAAGTACTTAACTTAAAAGTGCTTTTGTTTTCAGATAATGTATAAATCTTAATGACTGCTCCTTTCCTAGATTATTATAACTTTTAATTGTTCTTAAGCCGTTACAGTAATACCTTTCTCCCTATTTTTAAGCTATACTAATACCATTAAAATGAAGGAAAAATCGAGTTAACCAACGAAAGCCTCTAAAAGTAACATATTTATGTTTTGTCTTTATCTGTATCATTATCTTTACGTTTATCTTTACGAGTCATAAGACCCTCAAATCATGCTAGGCTCCTGGTTCTGAAGTTTCGTTCCCGTTCATATGGCATGACTGGCCAATTCATTACACTTCATTTATGTCGCTCTAAAACTAGATGTGTAGACCGTTGATCGTGCTCCAATTTGCGGTCGCCAACGCACAAATGTTTATTAATATACCGTAAATTTCTCTCTAAAATACCCTAAGGACCACATCTTTAGATATTGCAATCGTCGAGACTTTTGAGCCATGCAATTGGGAGGCATGATAATAGTCTTATAAATTTTGGTTGGTGTTCCCCGGAAGGGACCTTTACTACTAAACTGCCCCCTCAGCCCACAGGAGCGCTTGTTGGGGAAAGCTATCCCCTATTGGATTAATGCTGGTTCTCAAGTAAAAGAAACATCTTAACACTTCAAAATTATAGCGGGCAGACACTGATTGTTGGATAAACTTATTTCCTTTCGTTATCGCTCCCTCTAAATCCATTCGCCTCGTGTCTTATCCATTTAACAAAAGTTAAAACTAACAGCGTAGTTTTCGAGGCTGATGATATTTTAGTATTCTTGACTAAATTTCTCCTCACCATTAAGGGTACCTACCCGTGCTTTTATCTATTGAGTTTCCTCTTCACTTGCTTTTTTAATTTCTTTCACTTACCGTTGTACAGTACTCGTGCATTGGATGGCTCAGTTTGTGATTTTTGGCGTTACGTCCAAAGAAGAAACATTTTTGGCACATATCGAAATTGAAGCACTTGAGGCAGCGATAACGGAATCCAATTATCGGATACTCTTTGCAAATGTTACACTTTGCCTGATGTTACCAATTTTCGGCGCCATGTGGGCATCAATGCGATGTTGCCATTTTGCGTAGCGGAAAACAGTTGTTGAGGTAGCGGTTATAGATGCGGTGAAAGGAGTGGCCGACCACGACGCAGCAAAGTGTAGGTATACCGAGAAATGCAAATATTGGATTTAGTACTAGTGACAAAACCACACACACATATACATATATATACACACACTTATGCGCGACAGACAAGTGTGAAACCGAATGAGGAAAAAGTTTGAGTGCGCAAGGAAAGCAGGGAAAAAGTGAAATCTATGGAATGTGGTAGTTGGCAGGTAACTGTTGGTATTTGTACGTAAGTTGCAGTTGATTGTGCAATAATTGCCGTTAAGTGGGTGAAAATTGTGCACCATACTGGTTTTTATGGCACTACAATGAACACTTTTGTTGATGCTAATGTTGACGACGATATCAGTATGTGTCTGTGCAGGATGTGATTCAGGAGGTTGAGGAAGAGTTGATAGTTACGGTTGAAGATCTGTACAGCGGCATGTCATCAATTGCGGACGCGTAGATGCTTGCGGCTGGCGGAAAGTATACTCTATGCACTACGTACTTACCTGATGTTTGGCCGTTTCGGCAGCTGCCAGACGATGGAGCACCGGCATCCAGACTAAGCTTTGCGGCTCATGTTGCAACCAGCCGAGGAAGTGTGATTGTTCAATGGCAATTTCCTGATTGGCATCAATAGCTGTGATGATGGTGTGGACGAGATAGAAAGGGGAGTGTAAAAATATTAAGTACGATCATGTAGTTGATTGAAGTTGAGTGGCAGAAAATTTGGTTAAAGTGTAATTAATTAACGCTAAAATGTTGAGTTTTTTTTATTGATCAATTTTTGTGTCATCAGCTTTGTGGTGATTGATTAATTCAAATTAATATTGAATTAAGTTTTTCGTTAAAATGTTTACCTTCTTGTGAGATACCCGCGCGTTCGAGGCAAGAGCGCACCGAAGGCTCTATGTTGGAGCCACCAAAAGCGGCCACTTCGCCCAGCTGGCGTGGCACCTACATAAGAAAAAAATGTTTTGTAAGTACATATTTAAGAAAATGTGAAACAATTATGTATTTGTTTCGCCTTGTAGCACTTGCAACACTAATACACACCTGTATGCAGTCGTGCAGCAGCAAACCCAATTTTCTTTGATCAACTTTTCGTTCTGGGTCCGCAATCAAACGAAATAGATAACGATATTTCTCCTCGAGATGACCCTTGCAGAGCAAAATCAGGCCAACCTGCGTGTGGAGTAAATTTTTTATTGAAAAATGAGAAAAATTAATAAACATAAAAAATTTTACCAAAAATGCAGACAAGAGCACATAAAAAATCATATGCCAAATTGACACTCACCTTAAAGCTCAGAACGCGTATCTGTCCAGTACGTTGCGAATCATATACATTTAATATCCAGTTTATAGCCAAATCCAACATTAATGTCAAATCAATTTTGTCGATTGTCACATAGAGCGAATGCAAGACGGTTGTCATATCTGGTATATCGATGAGTTTGTCGTTTTGTGCGCGCAACGCATGACGATCGAATGATTCGATGGCAGTGGACATGGGTATGCGATCGAGAGCTGCATGTTGGTAAATATTATTATAAAATTGTTAAAATTATTGCGTAAATTGTTGTGTAGCTGCTAAGCTGGAGGTCTTGGCCACGCGTCGTAAATTTGTTTATTTTATGCACTCAACTTGTTTCTGTTGTTTACTCACCTAAACGCTTTTGCACGGCGCGTAATTTCATCGCTGTACGATAGGCTGAAAAACGTATCTCATTTAGATCGGCTAAGCTCTTCATTAATTCAATCATTTCCGGATGATCCCAGTGGGTGGTTTCGCGTTCGTGACTATTGAAGTAAAAACGAAGGAATACAGGAAGATGTGGAATACTAAATTTGATGGTCCAGTATAAAACAATGCTAATGAAAAGGCTATTTCAAATGTTATTCAGGGACAGTGTGACGTATATAATTGGCGCTTACACCCTTTTTGGATGTTTGGCCGAGATCCTACTTCAATATTTTCCTTGATGAGCTTTTTAATGGCAGAAATATACTCGGAGGTTTACCATTGTCTGCCGAGAAGCGACCGTGATATTAGAGAGAACTTTTTCTGTCAATTGGTGTTTCGTGCCTAGCGTTTTGAACCTGTGCCCTTCCGAATGATAGTCACGCAACAATCCATTCATCTACGGCGGCCGCAATGAATCTTCCGACTGGTTGACTAATTTTGCGCCACCTTGTATTCTAGAACCTTTTCTAAAACTATAAATCTAACAACCTGATTTGATGGAATTACGGTTATTTTATGGGTGGAAGACATACTATATGTCTCAGAACCGTGACAGGGTTAATAAATACGACAATATTTTAAATATAAAGTACTCAATGGCTTAAGGTAGGAAAATTTATTCTGAATATTCTATGCTCCGGTGTTGTATACTCACTCAATGTAGTAAGGCACATTGGCAGCTGTCGTTGCTCTTTCCCAGGGCGGCTTTACGCTCTGTCCTAGATTAGGTAATGGCCCAATTGTGCCACTATTCGATGTTGTGCGTCCATCTTCACCATTTTCTAAAGCCTGATTTGCGCCAGCATTGCAAAGTACCTTTTGTCGTTCATCCATTGCAATTTGAAGGAGTTTCATTCTGGAAGAAATAGGTAAGACGTTGATGGAAGGTTAAGTCATTGAAGATTAAGAGTAAAACCATATTAATGGAGTACAACTGTGCAACATTTTATAGAGTGAGAAATTTCTTTGCAGAATGACTGCGTCGGACGAGTATATCAAAACTTACAGAGGGTTCAACCCATGGAGGTAACAATTTTTAATAATTTATTATTAGAACTAATGGCCAGGCTAATGAAATTAAATTTTAGGAGCAATTTTTACATTTAATATTCTAAACCACTATTTTCTCAAGGAATGGGGTTTTTAAGTTTTTTATTTAACAAGTCGTTGAATGACCTCTAAAAAAGGAGTTAGAAAGTTAAAGGTTCTGCAAATATATTTTTGGAAATTTTTTCTATGTGGGTAAAAAACTTCAAAAAATTATTTGGTCACAACTAGAAAAAATGAATTAGGGCACCAAAAACAAGGTTGGAGTCCACGGGACAAGTCGCTTGGGGCTTTTGATATACTCACCCGCCGCCACAGTGTAATCTTATTAGAATTATCAAGACAATTTTCAACCCAAAACAAACAGCCACACATTTTCCTCAATCGGCATCAGTGTGATAACAAATTCGATTCTGTGCCTTATACCGATGGCAAAAGGGTATCCTGAAGTGGTAATTTGAATTTTGGAAAGAGAAATAAAGTAGTTATTTGGTGATATTTGTGAGTTCCGTTAGAACTGATAGCCTTATGAGTAGCTGCCATAAAATGCAAAATGTTTGACTTTCTTTCTCATAAAGTAGGCCTTTTTGACTAGATAATATTTCATTGTTTCCTCCTTCAATCAGAGTTTTAACTCTTCAGTTCCCGACACTTTTTGAAAGACTGTGCTCTACAATCATATATAAGCCCCCTTCACACTCACCTTGTATTTAAATCTTCCAGCCGTGATAGACACACAGCAGGCACCAAAACTTGATTGGCTGTGAAGAAAGCCTGCTGTTCGTTGCAATCGTCCAACAAAGCACCAGCGGTGGTCATTTTGTCGCGTAAACGTTGTAAATGTTGCATTTGCTCTGTGGCTTCCTGTGCTGAGGCGGGTGTCACCCATGATGTCTTTGTCACTTCGGCAGAGCCGACTCGTGAAGTCAAGTCCTCGAGCGTCTTTTGGAATTGGCGCATTTTCTGCAATGACAAAATTTAAGAAAGTTTATTGAATAATGTGTGTGAACTAACAAAACTAGAAAATATATATATGTGCTAAATCCATTAGTGGGAGACATCCTTTGAAAAACATATCCTCTCGATGGTTAAGTTCGTTAATCTCAAGTTGAAAATTAATAAAAGTTAAAGTGGGTTGAATAAGAACTTTTCATTTTCTTAACTTCTGCTGAATGCAAAGTTTTTTAGTATTTTTTATGATACATTTTATGTTATTATTTAATTTTTAGCACTTTGTCGCCTTTCTTTTCGCTTTCGAGTTACTTTCCTTTTTACATTTTAAGATATTTACATTACAGATAAGGACGACATTTTAACTTCATTTGTTTTTATGTATTCGAATACTTTCTTTTCCAGCTGTCAGGAAAAGAAATTAAATAAGGGTGAAATATGTAACTTTTCCTTTGCAAGCAAAACGAAATAACAACAAAAGAAAAGCCGAGTAAAAATTTTACTTTCGCATCCATTTCAATATTCTTATTTTTCATTTAATTTTAATTGCATATTTAAATCGCATTTTTGTGACTGTTTCTTTTGTATAAATTTATGTATATGTATGTATGTATGCAGGTTAGGCCGGGTCGTTTGGTGGGGAGGCAAAAAAATCGTCCATTGCTCTGTGAAAATCGTATTCTAGGGATCAAAATAAGAAACTTTGCCAAAGGAACCATACCTCTAAAACGAATTCTGATGTCTCCCAATTTGGGTCGAACGAAAAATCCCACTTTGACCCATTTAGAGTGCTCCAATCGAGTCCAAATGTATGACCGACCCACACTAACTTTGGACGGCCGATCCACCCATGCCAGTGGCACACCCTCTGGAACTCCCCTGGGGGTTCCCCATACAATCATATCAAAATATCACCATTTTTGGCCTTAACATGAGAAAATAAACTAAAAAGTTCGACCCAAATTGGGGGACATCAGAATTTGTTTTAGAGGTATGGTTCCTTCGGCAAAGTTTCTTATTTTGATCCCTAGAATACGATTTTCACAGAGCAATGAGCGATTTTTAAATCGACCCGAGCTAATACAGGTATTTTAGTGCAGCATTTACAGTCAAAAGTTGACCTGCAGCTACGGTCAACTTATTAGCAACGATACACAAGTCTTCACTTCTAGTGTAGATTAGACTTAAAAGACTTAAAGAGTTATTTAGATATATTACACATATGTATATTATATACATGTACAGATCTCCATATCTTCTAAAATAATGGCCTACGATATCTATGTACTATATAGGTTTTTGTGTCTTGCAACTAATTTTGCCTGGAAGGACATCAATTACATAAACTTATAAAATATGTGTGACTGTAAGCTAAAATCTGTTGATATGAATAATTCTCGAACTGCGTAAAATCAAAAAGGTCTCAACCGAGTGAAGTACGGTTTTCTTGCTATACTATTTTGAAATTTTTCCTACCATTCTGCATTAATCAAATTTGACAATTATTTCAAATTATAGTTTAAGGCAAAAATACTATATACTATGTGCCATACTCCACCAGCCGGATGGCACAGAAAAGATGAAATTGGAATGGTCTCTGATCTCTGTATCTTGTGATTTATTATTGTGTGCTTATTACTCTTTCATGCATACTTTTTTTAATTACTGGGCAGCGGCGACTCGACTGGTATATATACGAGTATAAATATAACATAGTATTAACCCTTTGCACTCGAAGATTTTTTTATTCATATTACCACCAACTCGAAACAATTTCAATAGAAAAATATTCAAACATTTATAAGTTAATGTTATGGGCATTAAAAAAAAAGTCATTGTTGTACGTTATTGTTTTTGTAACTTACAGTGTATTTAAATTTTATAATACATATATAAAAAATATCACTACAATTTTCACAGATTTTCTTTCTATTTTCCATATCGGGTTATAATTTGAATTAACTACATAAAAACAACAGATAGATTCGAATGTAATACGCTCTACTAATAAATAACAGAAATTACTTGAATTGCTTCAGCTTTCCTACCTAAAGCGTAAAATAACGGTTTCCTTTACCGTTACATAAATACAAATGATTTGAAAAAATTGCATTTATAATTTGTAAACAGAATAAATAAAGTTATTATAATTTGTTTTAGACCTTTTGCTATAAACTGAAAATTATTTGCACTGCCTCTATAGAGGAAGACAAAAAATCTTAAATGGGTCCGCTGCGGAGTACTCGAGTACAAAGGGTTAAGGTTGTTTGTTTGTGCTTTGGTCCCATATGAATTGCCATGCCGTTCAACATATTGTGGTGAGACATTGTGGGCATGCCTAAGATAGTTTAAACAGCGAATGTCTATATCAAAGAGGGAGCCACTTCTGTACTGAAACTTGCGAATGACATTCACAACGAAGGTAAGACGTTCCAAGTCACGACTGAAGGCAATGTAGATCGTTTTTTTGTTTTTTTTTTATATATTCATGGAACTATTTACTTTGAATACGTTTTTACCGGTTGCACACAAACAGTTCGATGTTGGCGGAAGCGGGCCCGCATTTTCTATGTGCGGCCCGAACTCACCGAGAACGGCAGAGCCTTCCACTACGATAATGCATTAAACGTTCCTTATTCTTTGTACAAGAGTTTTTTGCAAAAAAGGGAACTCCAACGTTGCCTTATTTACTCTAGGGTCCTAATACCGCTCTTTGGGATTTATTTTTGTATCATAAAATGAAGTCGTACCGCAAGGAAATTCATCTGTAACTGGGCCTCTGAACTTCAGAGTATTACAAATACGTTTCCCTTATGAGACATTATCCAAATCATAGCAGACAGTTAGAGCGAGGTCGATAATAAAATGTTGCTCACAACTACTTACTTGTATTTCATTGACAACTTCTATGAACTTAATTGTTGATCTCGTACGTACATGCATATGTCTGCACTCTTATTTTATCACTTTGACTTGGACCAAGAAACGCTGCATGAAAAAAATGTGTGCTTGAACTCGCCAAATACATAGATTAAACTGTTGTTTTCATGAATAACAACTTGAGCTCAAGATCACGACAGCTTTCGTTGAAAGCTTCAACTCCATAACAGTTTTAGAGTTTGAGCAAATGACTTAATGACACTATGTGTCAGGTTATTGATTATTGATCTACATATGCTACGCTTTACTCTTCAAAATACTTCATCTAAACCCAATAATCTTACTATGACTGACCTCTTAGAGTGTAGTGGGGTTGTAGTGAACGTATTTGCTCGTTCTGTGGTCATACTGACCCACGGTGATTTACTACTTTTCCCGAACTGGCGTTGTATTCGAGAAGACAGTGCGTCAGTAGATTTTATAAATGTTCAACTAAACCCACTAATTTTTCGCGTATACTCGTATCCCGAGCCTCTGTAGACTATTTCGTACTCCGCAAAGACACCAGTAGAAGCTAAATGTTATTACGCGCCGCTAGATCATTTAATCTCTATATGCACTTCAGGGCAAGCGAGGATTTGACCTCAAACGATCATGAAGCTTCTAATGCAGCTTGTGTTCTTCTTTAACAATGCATTAAGAGTTGGCCATCGGGTCTGACATCTGCAGGCATCTAAGATCTAAAGATCGCGGCAGCTTTGGCAACCAGCGTGTTTGGGTTGCCTGGCCACCTATACAGGGTACTCTCTCGGAGATGCCTCTCAAGAAGCTAAGAATCTTCCATGTGAAATGATTCATAAAAAGGCTATGTTCCCTTTGCGCTCATCCATTCTTAATCGAATACCATCAGTCCTGTACGTTTGGTTGATGTGCTCGCAACGCAATAATTTTGCTGATTAAAAAACTCAAACAAAAAGTGAACATCAGTACTGAACTCAATTTGACGAAGGCTCTTTGTGAGCCTTGCTTAGTGAGGCCTGGTGTTCGATGTGAATAAAATTTGTGGCCTAGCAAGTAATGAAGTCTTTGCTAGTGTTGAATCTAGTAGAAGGTTGTTAATTCTATCACCAATATAGGGCCAGAACTTCTATCTTTTGAAAAAGCTTAAACTTTTTATGGATACTCCCTTTATTATTCAAACTCGTTGTTGTTGTTGTAGCAGCAATACTAAACTCTGTCGGTGTAGTGTAAATCACCGTTCGTCTTCGTCCAACTAATCTAAATGTAAGCCGAGGAAACTTGCTGTTTCCACAGGTTGGGTCCAGAGGGAGAGGAGTGTTTAATTAGTGGGTTTGGCGGGGTATGTGAGAATGTGGTTAGGAGTTTAACATGCTACAACATCCAGAACGTAATTGTGTTAAGATTACGCGGGTCTGACGGGGAAGCTAGAGCTCTTCATCTGCTGTAGGTGGTGGTTAGGCTCCGATTACGGCATTCGGTTGTCGGGAGGTTAAGAAGGTGGACAGCCGGTCCTACGTCAACGGATTGACTTGGGGTTTTCCCGACCAAGGGCTGCCGCCCCATTGAACTAGCCCTTATCTAGTGAACCGTATTCAAACTCGTCTTCTAGTTTTCATATTCCAATAATCAGTTTCTATTTGTTTCACCACTAAAATCTGATATAACGGGAATTGTGTGGCTTCACTATGCATATTTATGTACACGTATACTATTAATTTCCCTACACAGCAGGATACCAGAACAAACATCTACAAATACAAATATAAATATGTGTGCATGTGTATGTGTATATGTGTTTACAAGTACACATACCAGCAAATGAATAACATGCCTACAGAAAAATCTACTGCCGAGCTCTTAATGCATTGGAATAAATATTAAAGGACTACCTTTTAAAACAAATTTCTAGTCTTTTTAAAATATAAAGCAAAGCTGCACCGTGCTGTGTCACCTGGCGTATATGGTTTTGTAGCTATATTTAAAAATAAATCCGAAAAAAGTTTAGGTTGCGACTGTGGCTATCTCTATAGTTTCAAAATGTCAACCCCTTTTGACCCGATAAAAAATTAAGTTTACAATTGGTGTATTCATGGTATCGTAAGTTTTGTATATCGTCCACTTTAAGTGGTTAAAAATATATGTAGAGTGTTCGCAGTATTGATAACGAAAAAAAACTGATGTTTTTACAGTTAAAAATTATTGATTGTGGTTTAAATGCATCTAAAGACTTATTTAACTGTTAAACATTTTACGAAACAGCTCAAAACAACACCTATTTAACTATCTAAATATATTTTTTATAAGTTCCTTTCGTTTTATTTTAACATTGAGGAAATACAGAAGGTTGCGCACTGCGATAGAGTAAATATATTTAATTTTTTTTTATCTATGATGAATGGTCATGAAAAGGCCAATTTTTTTGGTTCTTAATGGGCCAACTTCCTTTTTTATACTGGAGGTATTTTGCTTTATGCAATTTTCACAGTTTTTGATTCAATAAGTTTGTTTTCGTAGCTATTGTTTATATCGGTAAATGACGACATTCACCGCGACCTCGGCATAGACACTGTCACTGAAGCAGTAAAAACAAGCAGCAGTGAGCACATCTTGCGACTATTAGAGCACAAAAACCATGAGATGAGACTGATACCGGAAATGGAACTTAAACCAAGAAGACTATAGCGCAAAACACCCACAGATCTTGCTCGTACTGTAATATAAAACAAAATATAATAATATCAAATTATAGAAAACTAAGTATTAGTAAAATTGTAACTAAATACCACCAAAGACAATAATGTTCTCTTTCAAAGGGAAGGGACATTTTAATTCCAAACCCTAACACCAATTACTTATTGTTAATATTAACAGATCGTAATTTATAATGGAAATAAAAAATAAAAAAAATATCGGTAACGAATTCAAATGTTGTGGAAAGTTTAGCTCAGTTTATCAATTGTTACAGCATAGACATTCCTCATAGATAATTGGAATTGCCGTTGAAGTGATAATCTTTGACTGGATATATCGTCTTCCTTATGTCAGAAGCTTAAATGTGCATATTTTCCAATTTTGGGTTAATAAGCTGACTTGTTAACCTTTGGATATTCTATGTCTTCTATATGAAAGCAACTCTGCTAATTTTATGAGGGCAATAAAGTTTTTTCTACACGTAAACAATTTTTCCATCTATCAGGCCAATTTTCTTCAAAACTATTTCGTCTTATGTTATATTCGTATATTATAATATATTCCCAATATGAAATAAATCGGTTCACAAATATAACTTTTTGAAATATTTTATATCAACCCTATTACCATATGTGGGAAAAATATATTTATTTTGAACGAAGATACCGAGCAGATTTCTCTCCAAAAATTCCATAAATATCCAAAAGATATATGTAGACTATGCATACTTTGAGCAGTTCAAATGTCTATCTATCTTCCATTCTCATTTTAGATGTAAGGGGCTCCAGCTTATTTTCGCAATTTTAAAATTTTCTACAGGGTGATTTGCATGCACATGCTGGCGTAAAGCAAACAGATGGGCACTCGATGCTCTACATATCGTCGGCGCTACTGCTGCAAGAAGGTCTTTGCCTTTACCATTGTTATTGGTGTGCTTTTGTGTGGCATAATACTATTGCCTGCGATGCCTGCATGTTACGCCAACACATGCACATGCTCATGCGCAGACACACCCACACTAAAGGAGATATGTAATTATGGCTGCCGCCGCACACATTTGCCTACCTCACTTCCCGCCCTCATTCCTCCTGCCAGCAGTTGTATAGTTGTCTCTGTGACTGACGCTTTATGTGCATTTACAAAGATGGAAATGTGCATATGTATATAAACGTATGTATCTAAGTATGTATGTGGGTATGTATATATGAATGCTGCACGTAATTAAGTAATTTCTTTATTGCGATATTCGTCGAGAGCGGACCGTAGGGAGTGCAAAAGCGCAAAGAAAGTGACATTAGCATAATGGGCCTAAATGATGATGGCAAAACAAAAGACTGCCAATGACGGAGGAAAGGATATGGAAAATATGAAATTATATTGTAGTTAAGAGAAAAGCGGAGAAGTTCGTAAGCTGCAGTATAAAATGTGACTCAGGCGGCAGCAGGAAGTCAAAAAGTTGGAAAGTGTCGTCGGAGAAAAGAGAATAACTCCTTTCGGCAAAACTTAGGAAATGAAATGAGCACAGGATAGGAAGTTGATGCATCCACGTTAACTGGGATAACTAGCACTCGGCGGCGCGTTTAACGAATGAATATTAGTTAGCAGTTGGTTATAAAATTAGCAAAGTTTTAGCCACAGCCATCACGAGATGCTTTCCTTTGTCACATCAGTAAAATTATTTGCATTCAGTTCTCTTTGTGTCTTCATTTTGGGGCAGGAATACTGCGTTCAGCAAAAGTAAAAGGTGGGAAAGGAAGCTTTTTTTAGAACTTACCGGAAGAACTTGCCAGAAGCAAGCAAAAGCAGGCACAAAAGAATACAAAGAAAAAGGCTTTAACTTAAAACCACTTTCTGTCATGATGTTTGAACTTTTCCAACCTTTATCGGAAGGTGGATTATAGGTGTTGGCTTTTCACTTGGTCAACTAATTAAAATTCGCAAAACTATTTTAACGAATTATTTTTTGGAAAAACTGGTAGTTGGACAAATATTTTTTTATTTGTTATTTTAATGAAAAGTGACGCTTGATCCCCAGTGTCAAAACCAAGGAACAACCACCAGATGACACTCTAAGACAACTGTTTTAAGTTCTGTATTGTTTTAGGTTGCAACATCTGTGATTAACTTTTCTACCAAAATTTTATCAGTTTTTTAAATTTACAAAAACGAGTACAAAGAAATTAATTTGTGTGTTAAAAATGGATTTAACTGTGTGAAAACCTTAAAATAATTGTAAAACTGTTTCACTGCTGATACTTTAAAGAAAACAGCGGTTTACGAGTGGCATGAACGCTGCCGAAGAGATCGTGAGTCCGTCGAGCATGGCCACCGTACCGGCAGGCCGTCGACATCAAAAACTTATAAAAACATCAATAAAGTGAAAGAAAAGTTGATCAATAACCGCAGATTATCCATCAGACCATCAGAGAGCTGGCACAGGACTTAAACTTTGCTTATGGATCCGTTCAGGACATTGTAGTTAAAAATTTGTTTGAGTTGATCTCAAATGACCTGAATTTCATGCAGAAAAACACCGCGACAGAGGCATGATTTGTAAAGTTTAGTCCGAACCTCACATTCATCTAACACAAGTGGGCTTAGGAGTACGATACCTAATCCAGACATCAAGCGAATCAATGGAGAGCTCAGAATAGACCAAGACCAAAAAGCCACTTCGTTTTCGATCAAAAAAGAAAGTGTTGCTCGCGACTTTCATGGATTACAACGATATTTTACACCATATATTTTTCCCATAAGGACTATTATTTGGGCGTTATGCGACGTTTACGTGGAGTTAGGTTAGGTTAGGTAAGGTAGCGATGGTTGCCCAGAGAGTAGGGCCCACTTGGACGAAAAAGTTTGGTTCATCCTTTGTGATACCATTGCAAGAGGGTGTTGGAAAAAAGGGGAGAAAGGGAAGGGATGGGGAATGGTGAGTGTTTGTGGACTACGAACGGTGACTAGTCTGCGGTTGGGTGAACCTCTTTATGCTGCTGATGAAGTTCATAAGATTTTTGTTATCAACACCTGCTATATCAGCAGGCGCAGAAAGGAAGTGAGAACCAAAATGCTTTAATCTTAGTCCCGCGAAGGCTGGACAGCTAAGGAGCAGGTGCTGAGATGATTCCACCTCATCCTCCATACAGCTGACGCAAAAAGGACTCGAAGTAATTCCGATTCAGACAGTGCCCCGTGAGGATGTCCACGAAATTTGAGAGATGACATTTTGTCATCCCCAGGATATCCCTCAAACGCCTCCTATCCAAACGTGGCCAGAAGAACTTCGCGACCCTACACGTTCGTGTACTTCCCCAGCGCTCGCTGAGTTGGTGCAAAGCCCATCCTTCCAGAAGTAGAGCGCAGGTTGTCAAGGGGATCCCGATCCTCTCCTTTCGCGGGCACATTACTTCATAGGTCCGTTGCCTTGCCAGCTCGTCGGCTTCGCAGTTTCCTGCAATGTCACTGTGACCAGGTACCCAAATTATCTTTATGTCGAAGAATTCTGATGAAATCGAGAGTGAGACCAGGCATTCCTTGACCAGCTTCGAATGCACCATAATAGAGCCTAGGGCCCTAATAACCGCTTGGCTATCGGAGTAAATATTTACCTTCTTAACAGTTATTACGTTTACGTGGAGTAATTCGCTCTAAAATGAAACTGTAGCAGTGCTCGCAACAGCCTAAATAACTTTTTGTGTTTTTGCTTGTTTTTGGAATACAACACTGGTTCACAATGTTTCGTCCCACTTTCGACTTCTTTCCCATTTGAACATCATTCAGCTCAGTAGTTTTTCAACATAATTTCTGGCCTTAACATTTTAATCATCCTTCACAGCGATAAACTGTAACATAAAAAAAGGGAGGCAGGCATTCAAAATAAAATATTAAGACGAGGGAATGTTACTGACCCCACAAGCGAAAGGAGCATAAACGAGCATAACGGCATAACGAACTAAGCGAGAAAGCAGTATACCTATACTCGTATTCCGTCTATTTTTTACTATTTTGCGTAAAATGTTTGAGTTGTGAAAATTCACGAGTGCTGGGAGGAGAAAAAAATTCAACGGCGAAATGTAAAAATTGCAAAAATGGAAACTGCAACATTGTGCAATTTAATATCCCCATGTAATGGTAAAACCTTGGAACTGAGCAAAGAGAGCAGCAGATATTAAGTAGAGTGTTTTGTTGTTTTCTGTAGGAGCAAGGAATGCGGGCAGGTAGACAATAAAAAATATGTAAAAACTGTGTAAAAATTAAGAAGAGGAAAGGAGGAGTGCGAGCTGATATGAAAAGTTTGTAAATAGGAAATACGAAATAGGATGTGAAGAAAAATAGTAATTGGATAGCAGTAAGCGCCGCTGACATAAATCCTTGTAGAAGCCCTTGTTTGAAGATTATATAAATATGTAAGTAGATAGCATTTATATGTGTTAATCGGCTAAACAAAAGGAGAGGAAAGTAGTATTAAGTATGCATACATAATCTCAGTGGAAGCAGTTGTAAGGCATCCGCAAATGCAACCCTGCACAGTAGAAGTAAGGTAGATGGCTGCGGTTTGTACAGAGTGCAACAATGGTAATAAAGATGCCGCCAATCCCGGTGTTTCGGGAGCCCGGGGTTTCAAGTTCCATCTACGCGATTAATTAAAACTATCTTAGTTTTATATAAAACCACAAGGCTTATTGAATTCTTTTTAAATTCGGGAAATTCTAGCATGTTACGAGTCCCGACATTTCGAGATTACCTTAATATGTTCAAAAATTTCGAAATTAACTCTCTAGTATGTCAACTTTGACTATGCTTTTACTTATATTATGTCAACTGCTGTTGAATCTTGGCATCAATAAAATAATCGAGAAATAAACAACTCACGCCGAAGTGTGGTCTCGCCCCTAGAGAAAGCAAGTCCTAGGAAAGAATTTATATTTTATAAAGCGAGCATTATCTATTCACTGTTTATCTATCTCGTATATTTCAATATACAGAAATGGCATTGTGCTACTCATGCACAAGAAAAGTTTCCCACATTTCGCACCTCTGTGAAGCTCATATACGAGTATATGCTTTTACTGTAATTTGCAGATTGGTATAATCGCCTTTAAAAGGGCTGATGAAAGATTCAGATAAGATTATTGAGTGACGGAAAAGAGTTATAAAAAACTTTATTCTTAATAACAATGGACTCTCTATGTTATTTATATATTATTTTACTATCAAATAATTACAATATTGATATAGAAATGTATGCGTGCATGCCCTTTGACCTAATTTCCAGTTTGAATATTCAAACTTCAGCTTGAGACGTGTGGCAGACTCAACCCCTTCGCCACTCTGATCATTTTTGGTACATATAAACAAATAAACCTCATAATTCTTTTAGGCACTGTAAATAACCGTTATGTGTAAATATTAGTCAGTTTTGTGTATTTAGCGCTTACAAACCAACATACATACGAGTATGTATGTAAGTACAGTTGGAAAGCAGCAAAGTTCAACAGCTTTGTGTGGTAAAGGAGCAGCAGCAACTAAATGAAGGGTAAATTGCGGTTGAGGAATAACAGTTCAAAAACAGTAAAGTGCAAAGGAAAGCACAAACAAAAATACTATAAGGAACAAAATATAACAAAAGAGAAATGAAAAAGCTCCAAGGATAAACTTTATTACAGGCTACACGAAAAGGGGAGTCTACAAATAAATCTCATTTCATTTCATTTTTATTTATAAACGTAAACTACTTTTACAGAAAACATATTTGAATACTTTAGCGCGCTTTTCGCTTTGACCAACAAAATAACGCTAATTTGCAGTTGAATTTTAAATGTAATATTTAACACTTATACGACCGCGCCAACGCCAGTTATCAGTCAACAGCCATCGGCCAGGCAAATACCAACTCGAGAAAACTGCTTCACGTGGTTTGAACATTATTTGATTTTTTCCTTTTGGTGTTATTGGTTAGAGGGGCAAATTTAGGTTACAATAAATGAATGAATGACCATGGCTATAAAAACTCAGTTCTCAGCAGTAGCAGGAATGGCGGTCGGTAGAAAAGTTTTGCTTTTAATGAAAATGTTTCACAAATGTTAATAATGCCGCAAAATATGAGTAGTGGAAGTGGTGGGTCAGAAAAAAAAACTAAAATGCTGTTTAATGAAATGTTGTACACAAACATATGAATCATATGAACATATATACATAGGTATGTATCATGATGGAAAGAATAATGAGATGGCGCCTATCGTGGTCCCGTTACTTTGCTCTCAGCGAATTTGACAACGAGTTACGTGATTTTAGCTCCAGTGTGGCCAGATTACCATTTTCGTAACTTGATTTAGCATTTTTTTTTGTTATTTAGTCTGAGAGTTTTAGTTCTTTCTTGATGACATTTTTCTAGCCTGTTCTAATTAAAATGTCATGTTTATAATTTTGTAAAATATACATTTTTTTTAAATTAGTTCAATAATTCACTTAGTTTTATTTAGCTTTACTTTCTTTAACATCTGGTGGCATTGCCCGTGATTGCAGGTGTTGTTGGTGTTCTTCTGCTTTCGGCAGTCAAATCTCTCTCTCGCTACTGCAGTATTGCCTACCTTTGGATATAAAAACGCACTAAAATTCCCATTCAAAGAAAATAACACAACAAATTTTTATTGAAACATTTAAAGAATTTTGTTCTATAGAATGTGCGTTTTTTTAAATAAATGTGCTATGCTTATGTACAATTTAATTTATAAGTTATTTTTGTCAAGCGAGACTCTTTTGTTAATGGAACGACTTATTTGCTGTATTTGAGGTTATGTAACTAGATAAGGTACTCTTTTTGTAAAAATGTCAGTATGGTTTCTTTAGTACTTTCTGGTACTTTGTGGCTTATTTTTACTATGAATATCCCTCTTGATGCTCTATGTCCCACTAAGGATTGATGGCCGGAAGAAACGATTACACCTCTATGGTTTTCATCCGCATTCAGTAATTTCAAACGCCTTTTAAAATGTGTAAAAAGTTTTCTTAAGTTATCTTAAGAAGAGTTGAGAGAGGGACATTTAATATTCTTCCATAACCTTAAAAGGAGCAAAAAATTAAATTCACACTTTCAAAATATCAAATTTTATAAAAACCAACTAATTTTCATTAGCACTAAAATCTTCTCAGAGTGGCCTTTTTTAACCTTCTTTTGTATAATAATACAGTTTTTTTTTAACTTAAAGTTTCGGTAGCTTTAAATTAAAATAAAGAAACAAACACGAAACTTCAAAATTTTCGCATTTTCGGTTTAAAAAATATTAATGCGAAGAGCAAATGGTTGGCAATACTGCACAGCTCAGCAAATGTGACGTCTCTGATGGGCGCAACCTTCTTTCTATCATTCTTGGGTATGTATGATATTGCGAAAAGAAGACAGAAGAAGAGCATTGATGAATAAATAAATATTTTTGGAGAAAAACAAAAAGCCATCTTACATTTTGACCACAACTCGTATATGCTCTTTAGGGATAGCTTTTTCCCTGATCTGACAACTTTTGTTGAGATATTAATTTAGAAAAACCAGACGTAGAACAGAAATCGGAGGAAAAGCCGGACATTTAACATAAGAAAGGAAACACAGTTGCTTTCCCAGGGAAATTATTCTGAAACCTTTTGAACTTCATTTTCTTTGAATTACTTGAAATAATTGCTTAAGAAACGTGGAATTTTGTATAGGTGAGTTGAGGTTATAGGGGGCATTAACTTATGCTCGTTATGGATTCAAAAATACAAATTTGTGTACTTACTTCGATTTATATGCATTTGCAGCAATTATTCTCGTCGGTACTCAGTTAACTTGTGTGTAGATATGTATGTATGTATGTACGTATTTGCATTTCACATCATTTACACCTATTTAATTATATTGCATTTTGACAACTCTGACACTTTGGCGGCGTATTTTGCGTCATTTTTGTCGGGTCACGTATGATGTGTATTTACTTACTTATACATTGAATGAATGTATGTAGGTGTTGGAAACAATGACAGTTAATAATTCTGCTACAACCTTAAAACACTAACACTTACACACAGGTTAATTAAATTCTTATGTACATATACATGCGCATGCAATTGTTCGAGAACATACACCACACACTTGCACTTGTAAATGTGCACATACGTACATATACTCACTAGAATATATGCAAGAATATAGTACATGCTGTTGAACTGTGTACAGCATCACATTTCAGTGGCAACAACTTTCATGCGTCCTGGTAATATTATACCTCGCTTGGCCAGTGTCAAATGAAACATTCGTTACTAATTAATGTGACACATCGGTGAAGAGGACTGCATGGCAGGACAACCGAGGACGAAATTATGTTGAGTATGTCATGCACATAATTTAGCAGTGGACAAGTGGTTTGCAGCAGCAGCAGCAGCAGCGACAAATCAAATGTAGAATAAGTGCAAAGCAATGTTTCTTTTTTCGTATTTATTATTTACTTAAATGCATGAGAATACTACAGATGTAGGTATAGATGTGTAAGAATATATTCTAAGCTCAGGCATCCACTTATCCTACAATTCAGTGTCAAACTTATAGCTCTCCAATGCCAGCGCTGCTGCTCAAATTGGCTTTTGCAAGTTCATTATGAAATTAATTGCAATATTTAATTTAAAATAAGTGCATATTTAAATGTCCCCGTCCATTGCACCATTTCTTGGCTCCGAGGAGACATTCATCACTTTCGAACCACTTCGCTGTGCATGTCGAGAGTAACTACATCTGTCATTATCGAAGTCAAAAAGTAAACGCAAGCGTTTTCGCCATTGTGATGTCTGTCAGTAGTCTGTTTCCTCCGAAACCTCAACAATACTGGGTTGTTCAATAAGTTTCGCGGTTCGATAAGAGAGGGTGTTGTTACTAACCTAATTTTGTTTTTCTTGTGTTGGTACACTCTTCATATGAACGTATGTGAAGTTTATTTAGTTATTTATTTATTAATAATGAAATATAATTATAAGTAACTATATTACAAAAAAGGAGGCACTAGCTACTAAGACTATCGGCCTGATGTTTATCTAATATATTTTAACATTACTGAGTATAACAACTTAGTAGATTGTTTTGGTATATAAACTTTTAAATATCTTTAACATTATCGGGTGAGTATTTTCTTAATGCGACGGAAGGTGATTGGTTTTTAAATATGTTTTTCCTACTATTGGAAAACTTAGGGCAATGATCTAAAATGTGATTTATAGACAGTGGGCGGTTGCATATACTACACTCGGGGGCTGCTTTCCCAGTTAGAAGGTGTTCGTGGCTAATTTTAGTATGATTTAGACGGCATCTTGTGAAAATTTTTAGCTGCTGAGAGGAGCATTTCGATGGGATATCTGGCCTATTTCGTTCCGGATTTATGCGCTTGTAGGCATGCTGATATTTGCACCAATCGTTGTGCGTGAATTCTTTAATAAAGGCATTGATTCTGTTTTTAATATCCGCCTTAAAGTAAGTGTTGTGAAAAATACTTGGTGAGGAGCTAGCTTCCTTGGCTGCTTTGTCAGCGAAGGTGTTACCACCAATTCCGCAATGCCCCGGGACCCACATAATTTTAATTTTGGAGCTGCATCTGCAAAGGGCGGATCGAATTTTTATAGCCCAGGGTTCATTGTATGCAGTGTTGTTAAGAGCAAGAAAGGAATACTTCAGGAAGGAAGTTTCATTTCATTCTTTGTTTACAAGCCATGTAGTATCAACGTGTCACAGTATTTTCTACAATGGAAAAATCAAACATATTCGAATGCGATTTTCTCAGCAACATTTTGAGCGTGCTCCAAAGGATAAGTGGATTTTGTACGTCGATTCATCTCCATGGATGAGACTTGGGTCTATGACTATGATCCCAAATCAAAACAAGAGGCTAAAGAGTGGTGTGAGCCTGGTTCTTCGGGTCCAAAACAAGTTTGTGTCCAGAAATCGGCGAGAAGCGGTTAACATCAGTTTTTTGGGATGCAAAGGAATTTTGTTTGTGGATTACTTGCAAACTGGTAAAACAATATATTTTAAATATCACTGTAACCTTTTAGAACAGCTGAAGGAAAGAGTTCGTGAAAAAGTACTCAGTATTCAAAAGAAAGGAGTTCGTTTTCAGCAGAGCATTTTGACAATGGCTAGAATCCATGAATTAAAGTTCGAGTTTTTGGAGCATCCGCGCCAACAAAAATTCATGCATAGAAACAAATCATCATCAAATGATCAGGTCATAGCAGCTGTGGAAGCGTATTTTGTAGCCCTTCCATATTATAACATCAGGGATGGAATCCATATATTGGAATCTCGTTGGAACAAGTGTATTCTTATCGAACCTCCAAACTTATTGAACAACCTAGTAGTTGACAAAAGAGCTCTGTTGGCTTTCAAAATGCTAAGGGACCCCCTACACTCTAGTTACTTCAGCAAGCTAGCTTGCATATGGGTCTTGTTAACAACAGATGGATACTAGGTTTACTTGTATTTTTATAAAAAAAGGGCCCTTGCAACTGGCTTATGGTTTTCACTCGATTTTTTAGCATTTTCTTATGTCCGCATAATGAAATTTTTTTCTTCGTTTTTCATAGAAAGTATATATTTTTGCTAAAAGTAAGGCAAAAGTTAATTTTTTGCATAAAGATTCTGTTACACAAAACTCAGTTATTTCCGATAAACATTTTTACATTTAGGTAGACAAAGTGCAGTGCGTACTGGATTTAAAGCTTGGTGGAAATACCAAATAACCATTTTGAATTCAATATTTGCGAGTTATTGTGTCACATTTAAATGTTATGAGCATTTGAATAATGACAATTTGTGGCATAAAATAAATAAATGAAATAACAAAATAAAAAAATTTAACTAAATTAGAAAAGTATAAAAGAAACAAGAATTAAATATCGGATCTCCTAAATGGTACCATATCTTCATGAGAATGAGTCCGACGCGTCCGCTGCGGAAACGCGTTCCACGCAGAGAGAAGCCACATTGAAAGTAATGCAAATCAGCTGTTTTGTACTGTATGTTGTCTACATTGTTGTTCTGTTAAGACATGCGGTACTATACTCATGCAAATACATATATTCAATTCGGCTCTTAGTCAACAGCGGCGATACAATAGACTGATGCCGATGGGGTTATTATTTGTCTGACATACTAACTCTACTTTGAAAAATGTATACAGAGCGCATGCTATACCTTGTCTACTTCAGAAAGCTATACTTCTACTTCAGAGCTCACGGTTGTATTTTAGAGCTTCAAGTAGTACATCAAAGCAGTCAATGTATATCAGAAGGTATAACTTTTAGTTTAGAATAGTTACCCGTCTTTGAGAAAGCGTTAAGAAATGCCAGACGTTTGCTAGAACAGTCAATTGCACTTCAAAATTGGTTAAACATATTTGAAAATAGTCAAATGGTTTCAGAATAATAAACTGTATTTAAAAAAGTGTTGAATATATTTAAGAGCAGTCAATCATATTTCGAAATCCGTTATATATTCAAAGGTGTGCCAAAGGCACAAAGTAAAATTCACTCTATTTCAAGCATATTTGACGCTTACTGGAGCATAACTGAAGTATATAAGCTGAAATACTATTGATTATTCTGAAGTACATTTAATGCTTTCTGATGTATACTTAACAGTTTGAAAAATGTTTTATGCTTTTTGAAATACCATCTGATTGTTTTGAATGAGTGAATAATGAGAAATCAAAAGGAACATTGTCGTCATATTTTGCTTTTTTATTTCAGCAAAGGGAAAACCGCATCGCAAGCTTATAAAAAGTTATGTGCTCTTTATGGTGCCGAAAGAACGGCAGTGTCAAAGTTGATTTGCCAAATTTCGTTCTGGTGATTCACTTAAAGGTGAAAACGCTCCGGTTGTGGAGTTGAAATTGATGACGCCCTAATCAAAGCAATAATCGATGCGGATCATCACAGTACAACACGTAAGATTGCAGAGCAGCTTCATGCATCGATGCACATACAATGCATTGAAAATCACTTAAAACAACTTGGCTATGTTCAAAAACTCGATACATGCGTTCCTCACGAGCTGAAAGAAATGTATTTAACGCAACGCATTAACAGCTCCGATTTGCTGAAGAAACTTAGTGAAAATGACCCATTTTTAAAGCGACTGATAACTTTTGATGAAAAATGGGTTGTTTACAACAATTTCAAGCGGAAAAGATCGTGGAGCAGGCCAATGAACCAACTCAAATAACTTCAAAAGCTGATATTCATCAAAACAAGGTTTTGTTATCAGTTTGGTGGGATTAAAAAGGAATTGTCTACTTTCAACTGTTACCACCCAACCGAAGGATCAATTCTGATGTCTACAACTGAACAACTAACGAAATTAAACAATGCGGTTGAAGAAAAGCGGCCCGAATTGACAAATCGAAAAAGCATTGTATTCGATCATGACAATGCAAGGCCACACACATCTTTGGCCACTCGGCAAAAATTATTGGAGCTTGGTTGGGATGTTTTGCCACATCCACCATATAGTCCTGACCTTGCATCATCTGATTACTTTTTGTTTCGATCTTTACAAAACTCCTTGAATGGTAAAAATTTCAATAATGATGATGATGTCAAATCGTACCTGATTCAGTTTTTTGCTAATAAAAGCCAGAAGTTTTATGATTATGATGCTGCCTGAAAGATGGCAAAAGGTCATTGAACAAAATGGGTAATACATTACAGAATAAAGTTATTTAGTTCCATAAAAAAATTGTCTTTGACTTTCTAAAAAAAATCCGCAATTACTTAGTTGCCAACCCAATATTTTCGAACAAGGTGTATATTCCATATGTCGCATTTCGTATGTACTACTCTAGCGCTATTGCAAAAGTGAATCAGCGGGGGAAAATTTGCACGTCTTAGGACATCGCTATATTAAATGCAGAGCAGCTTTTACGGAAAAGTGGAGAGGTGCTAGTCAGCCTTGGCTCTAAACTCACTAAACGCGCGCCAGTTAGGTATTGGTTAGGTTAATGCACCATTACATTATGTTGCCTTCATTTCATGTGCATGCATATAGATTTATGCAAGTATGTAGTTCTGTTTACATGTATTTGACAATAAATTGGTTCATTTGTTTACAGTTTTAATAAAGTTGTATAACTAACTGCTTGTAAATTGTGCGTGCAAGAGTGAGCTTTTGTCGCTACATTGCGATGAGCGAATTAAACACAAACACAGCACATGGAGAATAATTTGCAATTCACATAATTACCGTTAACGGAGGCAAGAATCAGAAATTAAGCGCACTTTGAGAATTCGCCACATTGCGCTCATGACTGCGACAGTGACAGTGGCAATGACACCACTCGACAGTTGTCATTTGCGTTGTTGCACATTTTCGCATAAATGACAGACTGGCTCACTGCTGCTACGAGTATTAGTACTGCTACTGCTGGTGAATATTTGTGTGCCTATTTGTTGTACTTGGGTGTGCATTGTTAATTTGATAACTTTATACGAGTGGATATGTGTGGTGCGTGAAGGGTGCGTCGCGGGATTTTCATAAATTTCGTTATTAAATAACCTTGTCAGCACTTGACTGTCATTTGGCAGTTGCTATTTTGGTTGTGCGCTTTAGTTGATTATACGATTTTACTTATATTAAATTTTACTTACATATAAAAGGGCTTTCAAAATACGTGGCTAGATGTTGTTTTAAAACCAAGTATGTAGAAATTTATATTATTTCAGTTTTCGCTATTTTTATTCAAAATATGGGGCTTAACAATTATGTGTAAAGATAAAATCCGCCAAGCAGTCGGCTTATACTAATTGTTGGGAACGTCGGTAATCGTCGTTGAAGGTTGTTCAGCACCACTTAGGGCTGCAGCAGTCCTTTTCCTTTTCAACATTTCAACATAATCAAATTCTTAAACATTTTTTACCAACCCTTGAATTGTCGACTCATTCGGATGATTATTCCCACCAAAAAATTCCCCAGCTTTGCAATATGTTGTTCTTAAAGATTAACCATTTTCATAATAAGTTCCAATATTTTAAAGTGCTGTATCGTATACAAGTATCCAAGGTTAAAATTGTATCATACATCTGTTTACCTGGCAAATGTTACAGATGAGACGAAAAAAGTTACCGTCAAAGAATTATTCACCACTGACATCTTGGCGTCACTTTTGAAAGACCCTTTTTATATTGAAGTGCGTCGAAAAACATTTGCAAAAGTCCAAAAGTTGTATAGGGTGGGCCATGTAAAATTTGCTTTTTGAATCGGATATAAAATAATCAATATTTTTTCAAACTTTTTTTTTATTTTGAAGATTGAACATTGTCATTTATGACCGCCACGACTGGTTTTACAGTAGGCCATTTGATCAACCGAATTTTTAAGCAAATTTTCTATTGTTTGGGCTCCAATTTCATGAATGGCAACTTCGATTTCGTGTTTTAAAGCATCAATCGTCTCTGGATGGTTCGCATAGTATTTGTCCTTAATGGCTCCCCACAAAAAATAGTCCAACGGGCTTAAATCACAGCTCTGAGGCGGCCAATTGATATCGGAATTTCGGCTCAACATTCGGTTTTCAAAAACGGTAGTCAAAAGTTCGAGTGTAACTTTGGCAGTGTGACAAGTTGCACCGTCCTGTTGAAACCAAATGTCGTCCATGTCATCCTCTTCAATTTTTGGAAACAACTCGTTGAGCATGTCACGGTAACGCTCGCCATTTACTGTAACCGCGGCTCCTCGCTCATTTTCGAAAACAAAAAAATGGCCCGACGATGCCGCCAGACCAAAAACCGCACCAAACAGTGACTCGTTGTGGATGCATTTGCTTCTCTATAGTAACGTGTGGATTTTCTGAGTATTTCTGCACCAAAAAATGTAATTTTTGATCCTTTTAAAAACCGCCGAAATGGCTTTTTATCATAACTTGGTTAATTGTTATCCAATTTTCTAAACCAGTATGTGATTATTCTTACGTATTTATGTCTTTTTGAGTTCCGAAGAAAATTTCATATAGTTGGTCAGTCAGGTGGCACAAAATTAATCACCCCAACGGAAGATTTATAATTTTTGCAAATGAACAGTCGCGGTATACATACATCTGTATGCAATGAAGCGCGTAAAGGTGAAATTAAAGAAACATTTCTTTTATTTACTAAAAAAATTACTCAAAAACAAAATAGAGTGATTATTTTTGTGCCACCTTGTACCTTAAAATTAATTAAAAATTTGCATTTAACCCTGGATCACTAAACATTTGTCTAATAGGCTACGCACGGATGCACTTTTGCGAATTCGACATATACCCGTCACGCCACCTCATTCGCATCATACGAGTACTATTTAAGAACTAGTCAGCTTCTGCATTAGAGTTATACCAGTTAACGAACTAATTTATAAAGCAGACTCCATCAATCGATGCATTGCGTGCATGCTTAGCGTTAGAAGTGGTTTGACAACAAAATAAAACTCAGTTAGAGTCGAGGCTAACGCTTATTCATTTTTTATAGATAAAGGTACTTCACATACAATTTTCCACTTTACAATAGAACTTCATGTTTCTCGACTTAGACGCTCAAACTAATTTTCCCTTTGCTGGTTTGTATAATTTCGTTTAGCGCTTTACGTTTCGCTCAGTCGAAGCAATCAAGGTTCCTCTTCTAGGCATTATAAATCAATTTATCCAATGTTCTTACAAACTTTTTAAAACTCATATCAACAGAAATCAGCTGAATTTAATGAGACGCCAACCTGCATATGTTTCGGAAGCGAAAAGTAGAATCGTAGAGGCACTAAAATTAAACAACATTGTCTATCTTACTTACTGATTTTGGTGCGGTACGAGATTAGAAAAAGGGATATACCCATGAGAAATAAGACCTCTTCGATTCTTCACTCTGCTCGCTAGCTCTTTGCTCTGCTCACTTCACGAAAAATTTGGCGAAACTTCTAATTGGTCATTTTGCAACTGGTATGATTCTAGTTACTCTCGAACTAGTTTGACTTCTTACCTCAAATATCAGTTCATGAACAAATAATGTATTCTGAGTAGTTAAACTTCTCACTGCACGAAGATTTTCTTTGTATGTACATACTTTAAGTATGTTTACACTTTTAAACACATATTTATGCATATTTAGCTGTTATCGGTAATCGCAACAAATAAATTATTTTTAAATCTGTATACAAGATTTCAATAGGTTAGGTTAGGTTAGCCTGGTTGGCAATAAGCCACGCATAGACATTTTGGTCCCTAGCGATACCAGATGGAGACCGACCTCTATGAATACCTAAAGTAGACATCATGTAGGACGTCAGCGCTTTTGGCGAATCTATGTAGGGCTGGGAGCTCCGCTTTTGAGACGTCTTCTAGACCCTCAAACAGTGGGGCTCCCAGGCATCTTAGTCGCGTTTTTGATAATGCCGGACAAACGCACAGAAGGTGTTCTAAAGTCTCCTCAACATCCTCTCTGCATTTTCTGCATTTGTCCGTGTTAGCAATCCCTATCTTGTACGCATGTGCAGCCAATAGATTGTGACCTGTTAGCATACCTATGATAGTTCTGCATTCCCTTCGCGAGAGCGTAAGTACGAATTGAGTAAGTTTTTTGTCGTTAGTTCTACACATGAGTTTTGCTGTTTTGCATGTGGTCAGGTTAGTCCACCTAGCTTTCACTTGCCTTTTCATGTGGTCGTCCATTTCATTGTATATTGTGTTTAGCGGTCTCGGTATGTCGTTCTCTTGTTCAAATGGTAGTCTCACAGCACTTTTTGCTATCTCATCTACTATTTCGTTCCCTATAATGCCTTTGTGACCAGGTACCCAGTAGATATGCAGCCTACTGTTTCCGGCTAGCCTTTCTATGGCCTCCCTGCTCCGTCGAACATTTTTGGACTTAATACAATATGAGCTTATTGCTCTTATTGCTGCTTGGCTATCCACGTGCATATTAATTGTTGAGTTCTTTCTTGTTCTAGTGTAGGCTAGCTCCGCGGCCTTCCCCACAGCAAAAACTTCCGCTTGGAAAATACTGCTGTGGTCTGGCAGCTTGATAGATTGCCTTATTCCTAGTTTTGAGCAGTAGATACCCGCTCCCACTCCGTCTGGAGTTTTCGAGCCGTCTGTATAGATGTGAAAGGTTCTATGGCCAGGCTTCATGCCTTTGTGCCATCCCTCCTCTTCAATTGTAGTGCGGAACTTTCTCTCCCAAT
This sequence comes from Anastrepha fraterculus, assembly GCA_037575425.1. Lineage (NCBI taxonomy): Eukaryota > Metazoa > Arthropoda > Insecta > Diptera > Tephritidae > Anastrepha > Anastrepha fraterculus. The sequence goes on along the minus strand of JAYXIM010024594.1, from coordinate 925,890 downwards.
TAAAGTACGGAGTCATGTAGTCTGTGCCACCTAAGCTCCACTTTCCTATTGAGCTGTGACCGAAGGTTCTGCAGATGAATACCCCCGCAGCCATTAGCCTCCTCGCGGATTTCGCTGCCAGGTTTTCTGCCATGAGGTCAATAGGTGGAATGCTGAGTATCATTTCCAGCGCCGCCGTTGGAGTGGTCTTCATCGCTCCTGTTATGCACAGAGCAGCGAGGCGTTGAATCCTTTTCAGCGGCATTAAGTATGTCAGTTTTTTTGTCGCAGTCCACCATACTAAGGTTCCGTACAGAAATATCGGTCTGACTACTGCTGTGTAGCACCTATGCATCAGGGAGGGTGATAGACCCCAAGTAACGCCCAGCACTCTTTTACATGCGTACAACGCATTACTGACCTTTTTCACCCTCTCCTCAACGTTGTGCTTCCACAGCAATTTGCTGTCCAATATTACTCCGAGGTACCTTGCATAGTCTTTGAGAAGTAGTTCGTTGTTGCCTAGCTTCGGGAGGTTCCACGCCGGAACTTTGTACTTCCTGGTAAAAAGTACCATGTCCGTTTTTCCCGCGTTTATCCCTAGCCCTGCGCGAGATGCCCATTGGTGTATCGTTTTGACAGTGCTGTTCATCACATTACTGATGGTGTCCAGGTACTTTCCCGTAACTACTATAGCTATGTCATCGGCATATGCCACTAGTTTAGGTGCCCCTCTGTCAAGTTTCTTAAGAATTTCATTTGCTACTAGTAGCCATAATAGCGGCGATAGTACCCCACCTTGCGGAGTACCTCTGCATGCATATTTGGTGACGCTCGCATCGTTCCACTCCGCTCTTATCTTTCTGCTAGCTAATAGTTGCCTTATCCATAGATAAACCGCGGGTTGCACATTAAGTGACTCTATGCTATTTAAAATAGCATCTTTTGTGACGTTGTTAAAGGCCCCTGATATATCTAGAAATACTCCTAGAGCATACTCCTTATATTCTAACGCCTTTTCTATGTTTAGTACAAGTGAGTGAAGTGCAATTTCAGTGGATCTGCCTTTAGTGTAAGCATGCTGCGCCTTGGATAATTCGTCCGGCGCAATTGTGTCTCTAATGTATGTATCTAGAATCTTTTCTAACGTTTTCAGGAGAAATGAAGCCTGTATTCTTTTGAGTATAGAGGATTGCTTTTTCCCGCTTTTGGAATAAACACAACCCTCGCTTCTCTCCACAATACAGGAACGTAGCTTAACCTCAGGCATCCCCTGAATATCGTTCAATAAGTTGAATAGAAAACTTAATGCTCAGGGAAACCTCTACGTACAAACATACATACATATTAAAAAATTTTGAAAATATCAACGGCTTGTACCCACTTACCAAATGGACAACGACGTGACGAAGAATTGAAATAAAAATATTTGTTTATCCAATATGCAAAAAAATGTAGGTACGCAGTTTTAACGCTCATTAAATTTTAGTAAATTTTCGTGCAAGTTTGAATGGGCCCAAAGTCCTCGCTGATTTTTTATAATTTCGTGCATTTGTTACATCATTTTTTTTCAATTTGATTAAAAAGTTTGAAATTTCGATAAAAATTTTAGAATTTTTGTAAATCTGGTGTAGGAAGAGTTTGAAACTTTGTTTTATATACATGATAATTTTCTTAAAATGAACTAAGGTTTTATAAAAAACGTGTGAAAAAAACAAGAGAAAAGTAGTAAATACTGTTCAAGGTGCCGCCTAACTATTATTTTGACCACGGGTGTAAATTGCGATTGAGCCAAATCAGGTGGCCGTAGTGGCTAAAACTTCAATTACGGTTCATGGTAATCTAAATAAATGTTGGAAGTTATAGTAATCATCTGAGTCAGGCTTCGCTTCGATTTTATAAATTTTTTTCAACACGACTTTGTATTGCTATTTCTCAAGTAAAAGGTATTACTTCATCATTTTGAGTAAAATTTTCTTAAAATCTTAAAGTTAAATAAGCTACAACACGCGGCTAATCACTACTTTGTGTGCCATACAGTTTAAAAAATGTGGAATGTAATGGATATCAAATTGACTTCAGAGTGAGTATTAGCACAGATGAATACTCGTACAAGTATATACTGGGGCATAATCACCATTTACACGAAAGACTGATTGAAAAATAAAAAAAACGCAAATATCATTACTATCCCATCATACTGACACAGTGAAAACTAAAAAAGCCGTCTACCACATTTGCACTGCATACTTGCGGGCTCGTTTAAACAACCCTGAAAGAATATGCGCATACTTACTGAAATAAATATATTAGATACTATGTACGAGTATCGAAAAGCATTGCCATGAAAAGCGCGAATTCCTTGGGGGTTGGTTCATGCAGAGGGAGGCTGAATGCTCCTTGGCAACGCAAAACTTTGCAATCATTTTTCATAATTAACTTAAATTGAAAATGACAAAAATTTCGTGAAGAACAAAAGTAAAAGCAAAGCTATGATGTAACGAAAAGGCAGTTCGCGAAAAGACTATATGGAAGGGACAGTGTGTCAGTTGCATCAAGCGCAGAAGGGCTTAGCATGAAAGCAGTGCAGCGACTGCCGAGAATTGATATAGTTTTTTTAGACGCTGCAGAATGAAGCCTTCCATTGACGGTTGGCTACACAATATACAGGGCCGCCGAGGTAAATCCGGAATGTTGAACTTAAAAACAAAACTATTGGATATTTACTCAAAAATAATTTTATTTGCCCTTAACTTTGTATAATGTGAGTACACGTATCATAGTTGAAAATTATTCAATGCAACCTCAGAATCGCCCACATGCGCGAGCTACCTCCTCTTTGTCCATTGTGGCCATCACTTCTTCGATGGTTGTCTTCAGAGCGCCCTTAGTGTTATGAGGCTTCGCGTTAACTTTTGCTTCAACTGTGCCCCACACGCGAATAATCAAGAGGATTGCAGTCTGGGCTTGAAGGTGGCCAAAAATCTGGTGACCAGTGGTAGGGTAGGTTATTCTGGAGCCAAGCCTGAGTCTTTGTATGACTTGCTCGATCAGAAAAGACATCATCCTTGCAGTCGGCTTCACGAAAAACTTTTGCAATTTCGTAAACTTGCGTTTTTTTTGTACCACTCAATTATCTCTTTAGGGCTTTTTCCGGCGCGAAGTGACTCTAGTATCGCAGCTCTTCTGTCCTACTCTCGACTCATCGTTTCACTAGCACTTACTCCGGCACTCCAATGTCAATCAGGAAACAATACACTAAAAATATGCCCCTTTATCAGCGGTTTTAGACTTAACGCTACTGCTCCAGAGCTTTCGAAATGTTTTCCGGATTTACCTCGACGGCCCTGTGCACTGTAGTAAGTATATACCAGATACGTGTACATATTTTCGCGCGCAAAAAGAACTTAATGCAAGAATTTAATGGGAAGTATAATTTTTTCTTTTCTTTTTTCTAATTACTGCCAGAGCTTGCAGAAAATATGCGCGTATTCTTCTTAATTTTTAACGTGGCAACTTTCACGCAGCGAATTTTTTGTTGTAATTTTCCCTGTGTGTGTGTGAGTGCATGGTAAATTTATGCACTCTAATAAATACCTAAAGGGGATGAGGAGGAGTATTTGGTGTAACTATAAAACAACTTTATGATTCTTTTACGACATCGTTTTTTCTGTCTCACGCTTTCTGCTTGCAATTGGCAGTTTATGTGGCGACAATGTGGGAAGAAGGATGCTTTGAATTCTGTAGTAGGTATGTACGAGTATATTCTTCTGAAATCCAAATTGCATTTTTAAATACTCCAAAAATAATTTTTAAATTGTAAGATTATTCACAGGAGATGGGTGAGAGAACTACACAGTTTGCCTCATAGCCGTTTCAACCGATTTTAGGTGGTTTAACTGGTTTGAATTCAAAAAGTGTATTTGAGATTTCTGTTAAATATTCTAATTGGCTCATAATTGACCGAGATTTTTTCTGTATAATTAGTAAAATATTTTATGATATTACTAAATATTACAACAGCAAAAATTCCAAGGCCGTTTGGGAGAAAGCAAAGATGACGTATTCGTCCTGACCGAAACTAACAAAGCTTGCAATGTTTTTGTTTTGTTTTTTGAAACACTTTTAAACGTTTTACAGAACCCAACTAAGTTTTTATTTGTAATTTTAGTAATACGAGTAAGTATACAATGCGTAGTTTTTCACTTTGGACTTTTTTATTGAATCCGTACATTTCAGTAAAATCTATTAGTGTTGGTTAGGCCCTTTATTTATTTTAGTGGATACATACCATAGATGTCCCCGCGGTAGTCGAGTAGCTTGTGCGTGACTACCACTCGGTGTATGCTGGTTGTGATGCCCACTGAACACATACAAACTTATTACTTTTTTTACCTGCACTACGTCGCTCGTCATTACCATATATTTATCACTAGCATTTCCCAGTGGGCTTCGCACCACCATACATAAAATGTTTTTTTATATCGCAAGAAATTTTTCATATTAAGTTTTCTTTATAGAACTCGTAAAATGTTTTAACAGTTGAATTAGTTGATTTTTTTCATTCAACATACTTTCTAAAGATGTCACAATAGCCTTTTCCGTACTTTTTTTAAAATTTGGTTGTGGTGGTCACCTATATACAGGTAAGGTGAAAGAGCCGATAAAAACTTGTAATTAAACTTTGATTCTTTAATTTCTATTTCAATTTTTTACGCTAAATAAATTATGCTAAAATAAATAAAGTTAAAAATGTTTTTCCAGTTCCTTGAATGCTCCAGTTTTTATTATAAATATACTCTATACTATAGAAATCATCAGCAGCTTCCATTTGCTACCCATATTGTACAAACACATCCTAGGGTTACCCGGGTCCACGTTTCGGATTATATCACGAGACCCTAGTCACGGAACGGTATGAGAAATACTCTATACTATAGAAATCATCAATAGCTTCCATTTGCTACCCATATTGTACAAACACATCCTAGGGTTACCCGTGCCCACGTTTTGGGCGATATCTCGAGACCCTAGTCACGGAGCGGCATCAAAAATACTCTATACTATAGAATCATCAGCAGCTTCCATTTGCTACCCATATTGTACAAACACATCCTAGGGTTACCCGGGTCCACATTTTGGATTATATCTCGAGACCCTAGTCACGGAGCGGCATCAAAAATACTCTATACTATAGAATCATCAGCAGCTTCCATTTGCTACCCATATTGTACAAACACATCCTAGGGTTACCCGTGTCCACGTTTTGGATTATATCTCGAGACCCTAGTCACGGAACGGTATGAAAAAATACTATAGAAATCATCAACAGCTCCCATTTGCTACCCATATTGTACGAACACATCCTTAAGTTATCGTGGTCCACATTTTTGGCTATATCTCGAGACCCTAGTCACGGAGCGGCATCAAAAATACTCTATACTATAGAATCATCAACAGCTTCCATTTGCTACCCATATTGTACAAACACATCCTATGGTTACCCGGGTTCACGTTTTGGCCTATTTCTCGAGACCCTGGTATCCGATTCTTAAAATTTTAAAACACAAACCATCTACTGAATAGTCCAAACAAAGCCTAAAAATTTGGTTTGGATAGGTGAGCCCGTTCTTGAGTTATAAGATTACCAAGGAAATGTAACTTCTTTTTATATATATAGATAGACATAAATGGAAGGAAAGGAAAAAAGTTGCCTAATACTTAAAATTTTAAAATTTCCAAGCTCATAATGGTTTCCCGGGTTTCAATGTAGGCCACGTCGATTCCCATTGAATTTCAATCTACCTGCTTCGAACCGATTCCAAACGGCTTCCCTTAAATTGCATATAATGACATTTTAAATAGATACTTTTTCGTTTTTAATGAAATTTTAAGAAAAATCTTAAAATCTCTTAAAACTTCAGCAAGTTTAAAATGTATTACATGTTTATTACCAATATTGACTAATTTGTACCGTTAAATAGATTTTGTAGAAAATTTGAATGCAAATAATTTTTTTATTGCCAAATATTTAACTATTAAAATTTTTAGTGACTAAGAAACTCATTTCTCTCTAATCTAAGTAATCTAATTTAGTAAAATCTATCTTTAACGGATCAAGGTTGGCGCTCCTCACAAATGTCCCCTTTTTCTTCTTTATACTAACTAAACTAAACTACCATTCGGTAGTGCCCAAGCTCGAATCACCGGGCATGAATCACCAAATGATAAAAAAAGATTTTCGAATAAAGTAGACAATGGCAAACCTCTGAGGGTACTTCTGCCATGAAAAAGCTTTCAATACAAATTCATTTGCTCCTCCGAGGTATCATAAGAGATCCTAACATTTTTTTCTAAATGATTTCAAATTTTTAAACAAATAATTTCCAGATTTCCGCTCTTTAATTTTAGATGGATTGGTTTGTATTTCGTTTCGTTTGGGGAGTTTTGCACATGCATTCAAACTCCGTTTCATAACCGGTTTACCCGATTGTAAATGTTCAATTGATTTTACTCAAATATAAAACAAAGGTATTTGCAGAGTTTGCTTAATATATTATATTATAATAGTGGGACGCTTAACTACTTATCTAGAGGTCATTAAACGCGTTTGATGTTAATTACGCATGGCAAGCACAATAGGAGAAATCAAATCACAACTGGAATATGTCACAGTGTTTCATCCCCATATGACCTCAAAGGGTAGTTATTGAAGCGCGTGCATGTTTCAGTCGTTTGTATAGGTTTGACTAAAACCGCTTACAAATATATAGTACATTTGCACATGTATGTATGTAGATGAGTTTGAAATAATTTCAAGATGAACTCAATACCAATGGCTTTGAATAAAATGCATAATAATGAAATTCTACTGCAATGTAAGCTTCACTGTAAATCTGACAGCTATTTTTCAGCTTTTCTTCTTAGTGACACCATGTCTATTTAAAAAGCAATTGAAATTTTGCTTACTAGGTACATATAAATTCTTATAAAATAATTTTTTTACAAAATAACGCACCTCATTTTCATCGCGCAATATGCCCACCACCTGCAGGAACATACGCTCTGCATCATTGTTCGGATCATAATTGGAGTATGTGTCGTCGACCAACGTTATATTGCCGATCGTGTAGAGCGACTCCTCAGCAAATGGAGCATCCAAATCGTCCACACTGACGGAGAAGTTGTATGTCTCATCATCATCCGGCGCATCGTTTTCAACTACTGTAATAGCCGTCGTCTCCTTACCGCCATATTGCTCAGCTTGAGGCGACGACGCAGCAGCATTTCGCTCCACAGGATGGCGCTCAATTGTATTTCTGTCGATAGCACACTCGTGACGAACCTTTTCAACATCCACAACTACAGCATCGCTGCTGCTATCATCGTCACCGTCACCGGCATCACCGCCACTACTCAGCTGAGAGAAACTAAGACTGAGTTGACTACTCGCCGCAGCCGACGTGCGACTGCAGTCTTGCAACTCCATTTCGAGTTCGGTGCCGCCAGTCCCACTATCGCCGCTCTGTGAACTTGATGAATGCAAATGTTGCGCGCGCTTAGCAACATGTTGCTGCAGCAATGTTTGTGCTGTGGTGAATTGCTCCACACGCGGCTCCCTTTGTTTTTCGTTGGGTTGCCGTTGTTGCTCACATTGCATTTCCAACATAGCGGCCACCGCAACGTCTCGCGAATCACAGCGACTACTGCCACCACCGCTGCTGCTGCTGCTACGGCTGCGTCGCTTGAGCGCCTTGAATGGTGAGAGAAAGCGTCGGCGTGGTGAGGCGTTGAGATTAGGTGTGATCGAGCTTGCTTGTTCCAGTGCAAGCAGTGTTGCATGCGGCGGCTTGGCATAGCGTTCCAGCGACCTTGATTTTACTGCTGCCGTTGGCGCGGTATGTGTATGCTGATCATTATTGTTGCAGTTGTAATTGTTGACCTCCCTGCTACCGATGTGCAATTGCTGAGCAGCTTTTGTTTTCTGCTGTTTGCGCCGGCGATTGCTGCTCGATGTTCCTGCATTGCTTTTGTCGCTTGCCGCGCTCTTAGCCATTTTTAGTTGTTGCACATTCACTACATGCATGGCGCTGATATGTTGATAGTACTGTTGTTGGTGGTGATGTGGCTGCGCCTGTGACTGTGGCGTCAAGGGCTCTATTGGATTCGCAATAATGATGTCATGTGCCAACTGCGCGCCTGTCACAGCAGCATTGTCTGCCGTTAGTGGCACTTTTAAGAGGCGCATTGCTAGCTGGTGGGCTGGCTGCTTGGCGCGCGACTGTTTATATTTGCCTTTGGGTTTAAATGCTTTTTTTTTTTAAGTTGAATGGTGCACAGTTTGCTATTTTTCACTTAAAACTTTTTCTTCTCGTTTAATGCTTTTTATAATTTTTAATGAGCTCACAGGAGCCGCTGGCTGGTCCCGCTCTCTAATTATGTTGCTGTGCGCGCACTTTGGTGTTGGCGATTTTTTCACATTTATTTTTGTTTTTTACACTGCTGTAGTTGAAATCTTTTGTACCAGCTATTTTTATTTCATTTAAAACGTACTTTATAGTGGGTTTTCTTCTTGTTGCCCTATAATTTGTGGCACAATTTAATTACATGTTTTTAGGTATTCTGCCGATTTAATTTTGTCCTTTAATTTATGAGTAAAACCAAAGCGTCTGTGGGCACGTGTATTTCAAGTTCATTATTTTAATGTGTATGTGAATGATTAAAAATAAACATCGAATATCTTATATATCTAACGTTATGCATCTATAGATTTATTCTGACGTATCTGTGTAAATTTAATTGATATTTACAAAATATAACTTTTTACAACTTTCCGTATGGAAAAACTCTACTTAACGTTCACTTGGCAAAATGGTACAAAATTCGATTTCACAAAAGACGAAAACTGCTTTATAGAATAAATAACCGAAAGACACCCAAAAGTGGTCAAAAATCAATTTTGAACTTTCAGATTCTCAACTCGAGCAATATATACAAATATTTTGTAATAAATTACTTCTATATATACTTAGAATACCTAAATAAAACAGTTTTTTATACTCGCCTTCGTTAAAAAACTTCAGCAAATGGGTTTGGGGTTTAAGAAGGGCGCTCGTGCATTGTAATCTCTAGGTGGTTACAAGAGTTTGAATATGCGGAAAGGGACTTTTTCAGACTAACTTATCGAATGTGTAGTAAAAAATGTCTAAAAGATTCTCCCACAGCTTTAAGTCAATTAGCATACAAGTTTAGAAGACACGACCTTGGGAAGTTTCGCTAATTAAGACACGCCGATTAACAACACTTGGTGTGACCAATCAAGTTCGGTTTCATTTGCATTGAGTTTGAGACAAATTCGCAAAGAAGAGAGCATAAGTTCCCTTTAAAAGTCCAGACAACTTCGGGTCTGCGGGTTGAGCAAAAGGGCCTTGTACAACCTGACAAAAGAAAGTAGGAAGCATTTAGGGAACCATACTGATACAATTTGAAGAGATCTTACCGCCGAAAATCTTTTGAACAATGCGTGGAGTTATCTAACAACAACTTAATAATTATCAAAGGAACGCGACTGAACTGAATAAACCGGGATCTCATTCTGGAGATTCTGTGAAATCTGGAGATTATGTAAAGTAGAAAATAAAACTAATACACATACTTCACCATTGTCGTGCCCTGATGTGCAAATTTAAAAATACCAATAGTTAGGGTCCCTACTAAAGCTTATTACGAAAGCGGGATGAAGGACGTTGTTTAAGGAGGAAGCGCAAAGAATTTTAGGGTATATCCCGGAGCATGTGAGGCAAAACGTGGTAAAACTTATAGAAAAGATAGTACAACTCTGTCAAAAACTCCAATTGTAATATTTTTATTTTCCTGCGTCATATCGCCGTAGTCGAATGGCTTAGTGGGTTACTACTATTCGGAAGTGCACAGGTTCGAAACTCCGTTCATGAAACACCAAGTCATAGAAAAAGTTTTTCTAATAACAATACAAGATTAGTAGATATATATATATATATGTATATATCTTCTTTTAAAAATCGCTCATTGCTCTGTGAAAATCGTATTCTAGGGATCAAAAAAAGAAACTTTGCCGAAGGAACCATACCTCTAAAACGAATTCTTATGTCCCCCAATTTGGGTCGAACGGAAAATCCCACTTTGACCCATTTAGAGTGCTCCAATCGAGTCCAAATGTATGACCGACCCCCACAAACTTTGGACGGCCGATCCACCCATGCCAGTGGCACACCCCCTGGAACTCCCCTGAGCGGTTCCCCATGCAATCATTTCAAAATATCACCATTTTTGACCTTTACATGAGAAAAGAAACTAAAAAGTTCGACCCAAATTGGGGGACATCAGAATTCGTTTTAGAGGTATGGTTCCTTCGGCAAAGTTTCTTATTTTGATCCCTAGAATATGATTTTCACAGAGCAATGGGCAATTTTTTTGCCTCCCCACAAATCGACCCGGCCTAATATATATACATATATTAGAAATATGGACATAATTTGGTTTTCTAAGTTCATATGAATACATCCTAAGTTCTTCCGAAATTAAAAATTCTCAAAATATTTGCCAAATGTTTATCTTTGACATGTTGATAAGTTTATTTATTATGCTACTCTGAGCGAAAAAACCCAATATTTTTGTTATCCAGGAATAATTTGATATATGTATATGTAGATGAAATTATACATTTAAGAGGTAAGAGGTGTACATTGCGTATACTTTATTTCAAGGGAGGAGACTTTATTATTTGTTATTTCTACATTTTTATAAAACTTCAAGCATAGTTTTCTTTTAGATTATTTCACGAAGCTATTTTAAGATTATTTAAGCATACATTTTCCGAAGGACATTCTTGTACTCTATTTGCCTGCCGAAAAGTGCACAAAATATTTTCGGAATAGCGTCATAGATTCTGTCTCGTTTGATATCCATGTTTATATCATAGAGCTAGTGTCACCATTGAAAACAATTTTTTAAATACTTAGCCTTTGAAACTTCAAAATTCTTTAGAAAATTGAGTTGATGAGAATATTAAAAACTGAGTATGCAGCATTACTATACAAAATCTATAGTTTCATGTGCTTATGACATTTGCCCTAGGTATTTTTACGGCCTTGCGGCCAGCACATGCCTGAAGTCATACTCAAATGTTAATGCTACAAATAGTTATCCAGTAGAAAAGAAGTTTAATTGGAATAGAGGGTATACCGTTGAGGTGCTTTCAATTCAACCGGGCTATTCGGGTCAGGTTCTTCGATTTCGATGTAACTCAAATACATATGTTGCTATCTGGCCAAAATAATGAGGCACGTATTTTTTTGTTCGCCCGAAAAAATTTTTTTCAAGATTTATCGGCAATTTTATTTTTCGGTTCAAAATCGATTTTTTTAATTAAATAAGAAATGTTTTTTTTAATGCTCATAACTTAGTCAAAAATGAACTGAGTTTAATAATTTTGGGTTCAATATGATCGTCATTACTTGCACGAGCGATTTCATGCAAAAACAATTGCAAAAAAAAATAGTTAAAAATGTTTTATTTTGCAGAAACAAAAATAAATTCGAAATTTTTCCGAAATTCAATATTTCAAAAAGTGTATTTGTTTTTTTTTTTTTAACTTTTTCCAAATCAAGAGAACACCTCAAGCTTCAATTGAGCTGAATGCCCAGTAGCTAAAATGAGTTGTTTTTGAGTAATGAATTTTTGAGTAAAAAACCTGTTTCGCACTTTTTGTTTTTTGGAAAATAAAAATATTCAACTACTTTTTTGCAATTGTTTCTACATGAAATCGCTCGTGCAAGTAATGACGATCATATTGAACCCAAAATTATTAAACTCAGTTCATTTTTGACTAAGTTATGAGCATTTAAAAAAACATTTTTCTTATATAATTAAAAAAATCGATTTTGAGCCGAAAAACAAAATTGCCGATAAATCTTGAAAAAAATTTGTTACGGGCGAAAAGAAAAAATACGTGTCTCATTATTTTGACCAGAGAGGAACATATTTGAGTTACATCGAAATCGAAGAACATGACCCGAATAGACCGGTTGAATTGAAATGGAAAGCATCTTGAACAAAATTTTCTGCATTTTGGGAAAAATGGAAAATTTAATTTTCAAATGCCAATAAACGTGCAGTTTGCTATTTACCTAAGTCAGCGACTAATGCCATACTTTTCGCAAAACAAAAAAAAAAAAATCAATGGGAATTCATAAGCTCATCAACAAATCATTTTCTCCCATCAACTAACTTCATTCACCACGCCAACGCACTTGGCACGCATGTCTGTCGTTAAAAGTGAAAACTTGCTGTCTGCTGAGTGTCACGCTTTTGGCAGACGACACGGGCAGCTCTCAGCACCACTCACTATCTAAGCTCTCCCCTCAGTGCCAGCGTCTGTCTTTGCACTCTCAAAGCATTGTTTTCGAATCAAAACTTATTTAACCAACTTTGTTTCTCTATCTCTATCTCTCTCCCCCTCTCATTCGTTCGGTTCGTTTCATAATTGCTTGCTGCTGTTTGACGATTTTCCGCACGTGCGAATTGCAAATTTCATTGTTTGACAGCTTGAGTTGAAGTTATTGTCTGTCGTACGGTCGCAACTGATTTGACTCAACTAAAAGTAGTGGATAAGTGCAGCAGCAGCAAAAGCAGCGGCAAAAGCTCTTCTAAGCGAAGTTATTTTAATTTAAATGCATATTTCAATATGTACATATGTATGTATGTAGTTATCATGCATATAAATGTATGAGTGTGGGTGTGCGTCTTTTACCATCAAATTGATGTTTGTTTGGCCAGCGCTGTCGTCTGGAGTACACACAACCATTCGCTTTTATTTGCCCAACTAACTTTTCATAGGTGTGTATGTGCATTCATATATAGGTATGCATGTGTGGTATATTCGCATAAATTAACAAAATTGTATATCACTGCCAGCTGCAGAAATTAATATTCTATTTTGGTTATTTCCAGTATTTTACGTTTATAATTTTTGTGAAAGTTTGCTTATAGATTTAGTTGATTGGTGTGCCTGTGTGCGCTCATGAGAGGCGCTTTACGTAGCGACCATCACCTCGGTCTGACGTCCATATAAAATGCAAGTTCTTTTTTAATTTTTTGTTTGAATTCTTTTATGCAAATTTTAGATTTGTGTTTTTTTATGAATTAACGTGCGGTTTCTATGATTAGTAGTTTAAGTAATCTGTGGAATTTTAGAGTCATAAAAATGCACGTTCTTCTAAATACGAACAAAGTTTGCTAATGAGCTTTATTAACGCCTTCTTGAAGACCATAATATTTCTATCACAAGTCAGCTTATAACACTTTTTACACAAAATATCTGTGTGTAAATATTTCTGGGACACAAATTCGGAAACATTGACCCACTGCAAAACACAAACTGACAAATGTTAGAATATACTAAATATAACTACTTTGTTCTACAAAACTACTCATCACGTACTTTCAGCATTCTGTAATCCCTTTCTGTTCTACTCGTAAAAATGCTATTGGAGAGTTCGCTCATATTTGCGCAATTAAACTTATACATCAGTCAAAATTGATGTGAGTATCCATCACATCTGCGGTAAAAATCTATAATTTTCATTACTGGACAATATTTTCCTGAAAATCGAAATGTAAAAACTTGCCCAAACTACTTTTCGAGGGTTGAGATGGAGAAGTAAAAACTTTTAAAGCATAATGAGTTGAAAAAACGCTCTCCGTGGTTTGACTGATCACGGCTTTCATTTCAAAGTATTTAGCTATTGAAAATATGCTCGAATTCGTTCGAATAAAATTTCTAAAAATGTAAGTTGTTCTTCATTAAAATATTTAAGGCATTTCAACCCCGATAATGCTTTGATAAATTGTGTGTAGTCTCTTAGCTAGCTGATACAGCCAAATCAGGCTTTACCACTCAAGTGGAGTGGCTGCGTACTTATAAATATATACATGCGTATGTATGTAGGTATCATCACCTGAATTAGATCTGATGCTGAAGTATTTTTTGCCGCGATGTACAAATCACTTTTTAAAAAGTTAAGCAAACTCTAAAGTATTTGCAGCTATTCGTTCCCTCAAGACGTACTTGGGAAAATGTGGATATTAAAAAGGAGATTAGAATGAAGATTAGAAACACTGGCGCTAATTTGAGTGATTGCGTATGAGAATAGCTGTGAGCTAAATAGGAAGCAGCTAAGTAGGAATAATTGTAAATAAGGTGGTAAAAATTAAAAAAGATGAAATAAAAACCAGTGAGGAAGTGCCAAGTGCGATCTGGACAGAATCACTTTATATACCCGTAAATATTTTATCAAAATTCAATTTGGGTTGGCTGTTAATTTTTGGAATCAAGCTAACTCATGGACAACGGGAGTTATAGCTTGGAACATCAGACGGACAGGCGAAAACTTAGGCTGAACATATCCAAAAAAGGTACGGTTTTGGTCCAGTCTAAATAATATTTCTAACCGAGGTGAGGAGCAAAACGTGTATCAAGTCTGGACGGGTTTTATTAAGGGGTTACATGGATTTCGTCGGGTAAAAAAAGGCCTATTTTCAATATTTTTTTTCTATGTAAAAAAATATTTATTTAATTCAAACTTTTTTCTGTCTTATAGATACATATTTAAAGAATAATTTCTGAATTTTCAACAACAAAAAAATTAAAACTCCTCTATTGTGACGTCATTTTCGGTGACCCCTCGAAAAAAAAGTGCGTCCGCGTTGTCAGCATAACTCCTGACAGGCTCATCAAAAATGAAAAAACAAAAATAAGTGCTTTAGTTAAGACCATAAACTCGTGCTTGAACGAAGGAAAGAAAAAAAAGTAAAAATTGGAATTTTTTAAGAAAAAAAAAAATCAATTTTTTGAACCAACGAAACCCATGTAACCCTTAACGGGATACACGCAGTCACCCATAAATGCATTATTTATAACCGAGATATCACGCTTTTTGCTTATTTGAATTTTACCGTTATATGGAAGTGGGTGTGGTTATTGATCGATTTCGCCAATTTTCAGTACTAAATTGCCCCGAAAGAATAATTTGTGTACCAAATTTCATGAAAGTATATTAATTTTTGCTTGAGCTATGGTGCGCCCGGCGACTCTTCTCATCATTGCGAACATCTTGGTGCATAAGTCTATATTTATCTCGACTCCCTGATGCTGTTACATACAAACGTTATGTGCACCTATATTCCTAGGTTTACCTCCTTTGGGTATAGGGAGAAATAAACCTAGGGTTATATTATCGACAACCGTTTAAGATAAATCACCCTTTATTCTGTTCACAAACATTGCTTTCTTATCGTTTTTTAAATACTTCAGCTGATATATTCAAAGATTACTTCAAGTGCCTTTTAAAATTTAGTTAGGTTTAAAGTGCAGTGAAATAAATTCAGCCGATGCAAAAAAAGACCGGCTGATATATGAAAATAATTCAAAAAAATTGCGAGTGCCTGAGTCTTGCCGTAATCTTGGAATTAATAAACTCTTCTTTGCCGGCATTTGAGAAAACGAGTTTAGGTAAAAAGCCCACTTTAAAGTTAGAAATAATTCATCGATTCGGTTTGTAGTCTCTAGCTGAGCAAAAGATACATTGTTTTAAAATTGTGAACTTGCCCAATTCGTAGGAATCTGCCTGGTATTCCTGGCTATTAGCAACGAAGCTATATAAAGGTAAGGTAGTGATCATTTTGTGTTACTTCTTGAGTGGAAAAATTTTACTTGATTGCTTATCGGCAGGTTTTACGTAGTTAAGAGCACTATTTTTTGCTTGTTTCATGACTGACAGTTAAAGTTGAACTCCACGACCTTCACGTTTGCTTATACTAAGCTTATCTTTATAAACCACTGCATATAGACAACAATCTACCAGATGCCATTTTTGTTATCTTGACATTTATACAACTATCATTAATAGTTTTCTCATATAGGTACTTCCATCTCAATTTTGTCGCTGCCAAGCATATACGAGTATGCAAGCAGTAATTGTCTCTCACAGAGATCTCCTATCAAAAGGAAGTAACGCGCTTTACACATGTCAAATTGACATTTCAAGTGCTCACCCGGCCTTTATGTGGATGCTAATACTACAAATAAGGAGGGGTAAGTTATTAACGTCAGCTGTAATTTCTATGCTTGTTGCCGCCACTGTGCAACAAAAGTCAAATAGTAAACAATGACAGTGGCAATCAACAATCAGCGGAGCGGAAGAGACAAATTGAAGGCAAAAGAAGTAAAGAAGTTAAATGCAAATACAGGGCATTTTTTATATTTTAAGTCAACTTTGTTTGACTACCACTTTGGTTTGAATAAATTTGAAAGTTAATAATATTTAGTAGAGCCGTAAAGAGTGGTGAATAGTTGGTGTGAAATTTATTGAAGCATTTTAATTTAAAAGATTGGGGGTGTGTGGCGAACAACAAAAGCAGGTCGCTAATGAAGCCAGTATCCAAAAAGAGAAAATATTGCTGAGCAGTGTTTTTTTGGCCTTACTGTGGTCTGCTCTTAAACAGGTGGACTACAGGTGAACTTTGACAGGGCTGAAAATAGCTTCAAGTCCCATATGTGAAATGAAGGCTGATAAGCTGAACAACACTGTGGTCAGTTGTTATGTTTTCATGGCGTTACGATGTAGACATATGGGATCTCACTTTTTATCTGCACATGTGAATCCATTGGACCTTATTCGCCTTTGAAACTTTCTTAATACTCTTCACTCCAATATTTCCCTTTTCGCTTTTTAATTTTTCTGCCTTTATGTGTTTAATAATACCTCAGTAGACGAGGTATTACTAATCTACTTTACAGCAAGCACGTCTCATCATTTTTGGAGCAGTCACCCAACCTAACTTACCCTGTATTTAGGCGTTGTATACATGTATCAGAATGTGATGGAAGTAATAGGTGTAGCAAAGAGACAAAGTCAGTAAAAAGAATAAACAAAAAGCAAAAATACAAAGCCCTATTTAAATAGTACAAAGCACTAAGAGTGCACTCGGTCGAAGTGAACTATGATAGAGCTGATGAGTTCAACTGGTACATCAGCAAAACGAACGCAGCGAGGCATTACAAAATTGTAATGTAAAATTGTTGCAAACACAAATTCATACATATACGGATGCATACAGATATGCAACGTAGAAAGAGTAGAATGCACGTAGCAGTAGAAAAGTGACCAGGCTAGAAGAAGCAGAGGGAGTCACGAGTTGTTGACTTTGATGAAGCTATTAAAGTTGTACACTTTGTTTTGGACGGATAGAAAAAAATAAAAAAGCAAAAACATAAACTTGAGAACAAAGCCGGCAACTACAAACGAGAAAATTTAACTAAAAACAAAATTTAAATAATTAAAATGAAAGCCAGAAAAATAACAATAGACTAGTAAATTAATTAATGTCATAACTACTAGAATTAGGCAAGGAAATTGCCAGCTTTCGGAAGAAGAAGCGTACACTGGCTGTTGCTGAAACGGAAGGGGTAGTGTTGTTGCTAATTGTTGACAATGTGGTGGAAAGAAGACTGCGCTGTGTACGCAAAAGTCAAGTCAACACAATATTTAATTAAATAAAAATACTATACAAATTACACTATGTCTTAACTGCAAAAGTTAACACGCAAAGCCAAGTATAAGTGTAGTTGTGATGTTGACAAAAAGCACTAAAAAGCGGGCAAATGAGGGAAATAATTGTGAGAAAAGTAGATGCTGAGAAATGGTAGAATTTAAGATATAGAAACTAAAACTTGGCATTTGGATTCACATACAGCTTTTAATTTCTCGTAAGAACTCAGTTGAGTAATAAAGAGCGTTGCTGTTTGATAAGTATTGATATGTGCCCATGGAATATTGCCCTGAAAAAGCCTACCAGTGAGATGTTTATAACGAGTTTAAGTTTTTCGGGAAGTCCCACTTGCGGAAATGCTAAAGCCAATTTCATGGAAAGGCCGAATATTTTGGGGATTTTTAGTGATAACCACGCACTGATGCAAATTACATGCAATTGTTGTATAATATTTCTATAATAACGTAGTAGAAGCAGTAGTTTTACCAGATTCAAAAAAATGCCTTTAGGATGATTAGTATTTGCTTACAAACAAGTCGCTTCAGGGGTATTCTAGTGTAGAATTTCGAAAAAATCGATTTTTTCATATTCTCAAAGTTTAGACATTTAAGAATATGTCATTAAGAGAATTTTTTAAAATTCCTATTATTTTATGAGTTATAGCCTTTTTGGTGACATGGCATCGGATCCGTCTTGTCTGAAAACTTTGAATGCGTTTTTCTCAAAACTCCTTTTTTCGAGCTTTTTTCAAGGATATTTTGAGTTCGAATGGACCGCTTTACTTAAAATTTCGGGAAGATTTTCTTTATACCTTTCCTTCATAGGATGAGTTTAGCCCGAACCTATAACTTTACAATTAGTATTCAAAAACAAAAAAACAATTTTTTTTAACTAGTCCAAGGCTCATTCGATAGCGGCATTTATAATAATTAATAATCTGTTTGGCTTTTATTTTTCAGATCACCAGGAGGATTGGAATCATGCGGTTCTTCCTCGGCAGGCAATGGTAAACCCCCGAGTGTATTTCTGCCATGAAAAATCTCCTCATAAAAATAAAAAATATTTCTGCCATTCGGAGTCGGCTTGAAACTATAGGTCCCTTTATTCGTGGAACAACATCAAGATGCACACCACAAATAGGAGGAGGAGCTCGGCCAAACACCCAAAAAAAGGGTATACGCGCTAATTATATATATACAGGCATGGACAGAGAAATAGTACACTTCTAATTTTAAACTGTTTATTACTGAAATGTTTTTATACACAGGCCTAGATCAATTATTTGGTCATGTGTCGTTAGTCATATTAATACTCTCTTGATCCCATTCGAAATTTACCGTTATCGATTCGTTTTTGTTGGTATATTGCACATTCACCTTGGACAAAGAAATTTTTCAGTTTTGTTTCTGCATTCATTCTTAAATCAAATATTAATCAGTCAATTTGTTGAAGTATTTTGTGTATTTTATGCAAGTGATAAAATAAAACAATTTTTTTAATATGGGTCGAGGAGTACATTGCACTCTTGAAAAAGGAATCTTTTTGAAAAAAGGCACCAACAAATCGAAAATTGCCGAATTACTAGATTGTTCTAGGAAAATGGTGCATAGTGCTATTAAATTGATCCAAGCAGACAAAAGTTTTTTGCAAAAAAAAAAAATAAGAGAGCCTCCGCCACGTAAAACCACGCCAAGATTAGAAAAAATTATTGTACGGAAATGTAAGGCCGACCCTTTTAAGTCCTCAAATGCCATAATGACGCAAATTAATGAAGAGCACAACCTTGATGTATCCAGTAAACTGGTGAGAAGACGTTTGAATGAAGCCAATTTGTATGGAAGAACTAGCAGGAAGAAACCACTTCTTACAAAAAAAATAATATCAAAGCGCGGTTCACATTTGCAAAGCTGCATCAAAGTAAGGATGTACAGTTTTGGAAAAGAGTACTATGGAGCGATGAAATTAAGATTAATAGGATTAAGCATACAACTTAAGGTACACTAAGAAAACAGTTAAGCATGGTGGTGGAGGAAGTGTTATGGCTTGGGGTACGTTTTCGTGGTATGGCGTTGGTCCATTGGTGCGAATTAATGGCAAAATGGACAAACATATTTATTTAGATATACTTAAAAATACATTGGAGCCATTTGCTTTTGAAAATATGCCTGTAAATTGGATATTTATGCAGGATAATGATCCTAAACATTCATCAAAGGTGGTGAAAGAGTGGTACAATAAAGAATGTGTAGAAGTTTCGAGTTGGCCGGCTCAAAGCCCCGATCTTAATGCTATAGAAAACCTTTGGAATGATGTAAAGGTTAAGATCGGGGGAAGAATTTTCAAAAATGTCGATGAATTATGGGAAGGAATCAAAAAAGAGTGGAATTCGATACCGGAGAGCAGATGCGGGACATAAGTGGAGAGTATGTCCCGAAGATGTAACGCAGCTTTAAAAAGTTGTGGCCAATCAACTAAATATTGAGGTAACTTTTGAATCTGATGCGATTTTTTAAATTTTTTAATTAAAATTTCAATATAATTACAGCGTGTGCTATTTCGGTGTCCAGCTGATATAGTGGCATTGCAACAATAATGATTAGAAAGGAATAAGCGGACGGACAAACATTTGTTTTTTGAAATTAAACTGTATGTTATAAATAAATTGATTGTTTTTGCAAAGAATAAAATGTTATTTATATGTTCTATAATGAAGAAAACGAAGTTAGAGGTGAAGTTAGTCTTTTGTGCTATTTCTCTGTCCATGACTGCATATACATATATAGTTTTTAATGTAATAATTAATAATCAATTTTTTTTATTTCCTTCGTACAGCGCTTCAAAATCCGGGCGAAATTCATGCCTCTACGCTAGAATACCCCCTTAAAGACATTCGGTATGATTTCGAAATCGATGAGGTATTTAAACTTTGCTTTGGAATTTTTTTAATGAATGCATAATTCTTTAAAGCCTTAAAAAACCATAAAATTTTAAGTCGATCGAAGCGAAATTACGATAATTTACCAGATATCCTTTAATGTTGAATTGTTGAATGTTTTTTTCTAAGTAATTCTGTTTTTTGGCTTCCAAATGTTACGCAAAATTTAATAACTAAAAGAAAATATGCTCACAGGGGTACTCCGAGAAGCATCTTTGATTTTTTTGTTTCAGATGGTTCTGTTGTTAGTTGTAATGTATTCCAAGAAAAACTTATTTTCAAGGTGCTTCCGGAGATTCTTTGCCACTTACTAAATTTTCGCTATATTGCAAAGAAAATTCACGAAAAAATTGTTGAAATGTTGCATTATTATCTGTTTTTCGTCGAATTAATCTTCCTTCCGCCGTCTTAACCCATACTTTTAAATTTTTAGTAATTTACGAAGTACGAAATGCGGTGACTCACGCATAAGTTTTGTGATTCGATCGAATGCATACCAGCGCATACATACATATGTATCTTGCATACATCGTCTGGGCATGCATACTCGTACACAAATCCATGCACACACACGCACATTCACATGTGTTGCGATTCTTTATGAGGCGCACGGCGGCAAATTCATTATGTCAGCGCAAGTTCTTTGCCCATTTTTGGCAGTTAGACAACCATAATACGTTGTGCATATTTATTAATGACTGACAAACAAACGTAGACATTTTCCAAAATGAATGACAATCAAACCCAGACATCACAGCAGCACATAAAAGAATGTAAACAGAGCGCGAAAAGCAGCGAACGGTGAAGAGTGGTGGCAAATTCCAAAAGCAAAAGGGCACAATACAAAAAATATAATGCAATGCCGTTACATAGAATAAAAATATAAAGCATTTATTAATTCGTAAACACGTCTGAGTGGAAATTACTCAGATGAAATTTTCGTTGATAGATAATTACTTACGTCGTGTAATCTAAATTATTGTGTGTGTTGCGTAATATATGCAGGCCGTTTTTGAGTTCATTACACAGTGTAACAAAATACAACCATAAATGTGCGCCGTTCGGCCGCCGTAGCTGAATGGCTTGGTGCGTGACTACCATTCGGAATTCACAGAGAGAACTTAGGTTAGAATCTCGGTGAAAGCAAAATTAATAAAAAAAACATTTTTCTAATAGCGGTCGCCCCTCGGCAGGCAATGGCAAACCTCCGAGTTTATTTCTGCCATGAAAAAGCTCCTCATACAAATATCTGCCGTTCGGAGTCGCCTTGAAACTGTAGGTCCCTCCATTTGTGGAACAACATCAAAACGCACACCACAAAAAGGAGGAGGAGCTCGGCCAAACACCCAAAAAGGGTGTACGCGCAAATTATATGTATATATATATAAATATAAATTCCTTTATGATGTGCGTCAAGTAAAGAGGTCAAGAATGTTCACGCTTTTCCCCCAGTAGCTGAATTAGGTTTGCTATTTTGTAATCCAGCTTCTCCAAGCGTTTCCTCTCTAATTTTTGTTTTCGATGTGCGAGAGAATATGGAATAAAAAAACAAATTCAATTTTAGCAATAAGGAATTCCTTTACAGGATTCTGAGTAACGTCCGCTAAAATGCACATCTCGACGTCCGTTATGCAGAGTTAGAATTTCTCAATATTTTGTCCAGCCTTCTAGTGCATTGTTTTGCCTTTTTATTCTGAGTCGCATTTCTATCACAAATTATTTTCAATTAGTACGACTTTAACCACAACTTCTCTTTTAGCCCTGCATACGTACGATTTTGAGCAACCAGTCCTACCAGTCTTTCTTCGTCTTTTTCTGATTATGAAGCACCTTTCGCAAAAACACAAACTTTTTTTTGATCCATAACATCGTACAGCACTCGATTGAGTATTGACCTGTAGGTTAAACATTGTTTGAAATAATATATAAAGTCTCTAATTTTTCGAAGAAATGACCATTGACAACTTGTAGCACCTGTAAAATAACTATCTAACTGGTCCAATATCCAAAATAACACTTGCTTTTACCGTTTAGTGTAATGGAAATTTTATATAATTTAAATTAATATTTTAATATACGATTTTTACTGCTGAGTTTTCAAAGTATTTGTGGTATAGATGCATATACGGCTCATAGAACATCGGGTGTGAGGATAAGGCATAATATACAATTTTGTTCGACAGAATTTTTTGCGAATTTTTACCCTGTGCATCTATTTCCTCTTGGTCTACATCTGATGGATCTTGGTCTAATCAAGATTCTGACATGATCTTTTAGATATACTCCCAATCAAGAAAAATCGAAGAGAGCTTTAGTTGGCGGCAAGGAAACCACTTCTCCATATAAGGGCGGGCGTAAGATAGACTACGGTTGGGTAAGTGTTTAACTTGGAGACATTCATTTACGTCGGGGAAAGCAAGCGACATTTCCCAAGCGGATAGAACTTCCCTATAACAGAGTTTGTGGCGACTAATAGCAAGGAAACAGTATTTATTTACACTTAATTGCAAACTGCTCGAATTTTTTTTAATAAATAAATTTTAACTTTTTCGAAATTACTCGGCATTATGCGGCTTCTAAAATTTCGCCACTTGAAGGTTTATATTATGTTTGACTTGTCCTACGGAGCATCGCGGCTTAGTAACTTAAAACATAGGACGCCCGGAATCTGTGTGGTACAAAATATGAATAAAAGACTTATCGTATTCCAAAATAGGCGAGTGGAGTAAATTTTTAGGGGAATGGAGAAGGATTTGATTACCGTAGAATTGGGGTATCATTATTCATGGGAAATACAAAACAATGGCGCTTTCAAGCGTTAGTGGACTATTGAGTAGTCACTAACCAAATAATAGAAAATTTACTTTTGAAAAAGAAAAAAACAATACCACACATGTGGTAACCCTCGTCGCCATTATCATACCCCTGATGCATCTGAGAGAAAATAGAAATATCTACATATTTATGTTAATCAATTTAATTTGTATAACCAAAACACATGACCAGTTAGTATACAACTTATTTTATTTCCTTCGCTCTTACGATTTTGTGTATATTGTCTATTTTTTACTTCATTTGCATAAATGACAAAACAACCAATGTTAATTCGTAGTGATAACCATTTAGTCAAACAAACAAACCAATAAAAAAATTAAATTATATATCTGCACAAAATAACTTGGTTTTCGAAATCAGTGCATAGCAGAAGTACAAACACTTCTAGAAAAATATATTATCTAACTGTTTGTCAGTAGCTTTCGAACAACCGGCTGTTAGTCGACGTTGCTGTCTCAAATAGCAACTGAATTGCGGCAATCAATCTTCTGCTAATGGTTATCAACCAGCAATAGGTCCACACCCGCAATAGGACACACATACATATGCACATAAATGATTGTATAGTCAAACGAGTTTATGTGCTGCGCCTCATTTTTAAATGCATACTTTTTTGCGCTGCTTTTTGAATGCTTGATTTTTCGGTAATTTTCCCAAAACACTTGTTAACTTTGATTTGAAATTCAAATTTTGTGCGTTCTTGAGTTTCATGCATGACTGAAATGCTTTTATGTGCTATACATCATGCATGTACATACATATGTGTGCAATTGCATTTGTTGTTGCTGTTACTAGGAGTAGACTCGACTATTATTATTTATTTCCCCTGCCCTAAAGTGGCGCCGCCATTGTAATGCCGACAACGAGCTTTGAAGAACTAAAGTGCACAAACTGGACTACAGCTAAGGCTTCGGCTTCTCATTAAACCAAATGCGCTCTATATACTGGCGTATGAAAATTTTAGTATTATTTGAAATAACAATCCGTGGTAATTATCAAGGCACATTTGGCCGGTAGTAGCAGTAGAACAAAAACAACGAGAGCAATGTATTTTGTTTTTACTTTTGGTCCCTATAACAGCATTCTCAAAAAAAAAAATTGAAAAAAATAAATGCGCTCTAAAAGAAGAGGACAGTCGATTACACCGCTGATGATGTTAAAGATAAAGCAGAGTGAAAGAATACTATTTAGATATCATAGCTCATTTACGACTTTATTTATTTAAGCTTGACAGTTCGTAAGGATTCTTAGCGCGCACTTTGAGGTGCAGCTAATGACCATTTGAAAGCCTGAGTCTGGAAAGTCTTGCACTTATAGGAAGAACTGGTTGATTCGATGAATGGCTGGGGTATGCCATAAGGGTATTTCATAAGGCAAACGAAATAATAACCAATAATAATTTTATAAAAATTTCAAATACAAACTTCACAACTTGGACACAACAAGCAACGACGTTTTTCAAATCTGGCTGGAGCTTAAACGAGTCGGGAGACTAGGAATTGATTTAAAAAATTTTGAGTCGTCCCATATAAAAGAAATTAGGAAAATTTAAAACACTCAGATATATCGTTAATAAAGATGATGAGGAGTAATGGAAGATGAAGAGATGATATATACTGCGCTGAGAGACTCCAGAAGAAACAACGCAATAAAGGGGGGAAATAATGAACAGAAATAGAATTCCCCACAACTGCACACTTACGATAGAAAGATACGACTTTACCCATTTTGAAAAACTGGAGTGAAACCTTAAACCCAATGCAATTTGCAGATTAAAATAGAGTGGTTGACCTTGTCAAAAGCCTTAGAAAATACCGTACGGGCTGTATCGCAGTATAATACAGTAGAACAGCTGATTTTATGTTTTTATGGAAAGTGAAATTAGAAAATAGTTTTCTTACAAAATCATATTCCTGTAGAACTATTTGAAATTTCCACATTTGTAGGGCATAAATGTGTTAATTCCCCCTTTACTAGTAAAAATGTAGAATTTTGCAATGAAAATAAAGTAATTTCAATCTGAGCATGCATGAGTTACCAAATTTATTAGATGTCGTTTGGTCGCTTTAATATTACTCATATTAACATATTATGCATGTACAATAGTTATTTCCCAGCCTACCGCTGAGCAATGGTATTATTCACAGTTTTCTTTCACCCTTCTGGATGGCAATAGTCAGCTGACTTCGACAGTCTACACGTAAAATGCAGAGACAAAATGCTTGTAAATGTTGTTGCACTGCCATTGTCACTTTTTCAGAATTCAGTTTGAATATGGTTTAAATGCTCCATCAGGATGTTCTAATCTTGGTCGACGAGTTCGGCACTTCACGAATAAGCTGAAAAATGTTGGCTCCCAAAGCGTCGACTGAAGCTAATTTATCTCTGAAGAACATACGTTTTCAATAATCTCAATAGTCCATAAGTGTTATATTACACGATCCAGACGGTAAGTAAATTATTTCTTAATAAGTTCATTGCTATTACTAATGGCAAGTAGAGCCGCCTTCTTGCTTACTAAGGTCGGTCGGAGCTTTAAATTTCAGCTAGAATGTGAGCTCTCATTATGCTGCGATATCATTCACAATTGACAATTACATTCTGTATGGCTTCATTTTTGAAGTAATATGGGCCGATGATTCGAATGCCCTATGTACCTTATAAAGTCATTGTTAGATTTAATGCTAACTCTGGAAACTCTTCTAGTTGTTCATCAGTCTAAGTAGAAACGCGAGTTCTAATGGAGGACAGCAGAAATTTTATGGTGTTGGTTTGCTGTTCGCTGTCTATAGAAGTTTTAGTTTTAAGAGTGAGTGCTTTTTATTTAAATTTTCAAATATTCGAATTACGACTCGTAGTGTCGCATAATTGATATATGTAAGTACTGCAATTATATTGTGTATACCGAAAAGTGTTCAGCACTAGAGGTTTAATCGGTATAGATTCCAAAATGTCTGAGAATCTGATTTTCAATACCCATTTTCTGAAAACTCGGACATGATGGACAATTAAATATTCATTATTTATTCAGATTGAGCCAAAATCTATAGAAAATAATTGCCTATTTCAAATAGAAAGCCCAAACAACCTCTTCTGGTTTCAAATTTACTTCTAGCGAAGGAAGTTTAGACAGATACTCTCTCTAAAGCAACAGGACACTTTAAACTCCTCAAACGGACTGCCGGCTGAGCTATTCAAACATGGCGGCGAGGAGCTGGTAAGGTGCAGGCATCAGCTTCTGAGCAAAATATAGTCGGATGCCTGCCGATTGGAATTTCAGTGTGCTCTGCCCAATCCATAAGAAGGGCGATCCTGCAATCTGTGCCAATTATCGCGGAATTAGTCTTCTAAATATTGTCTATAAGGTTGTAGCGAGCGCATTGTGTGAAAGGCTGATCCCCGGGAAACAAACTGATTGGATCTTATCAGCATGGCTTCAGACCTGGAAAGTGTACCATTGTCCAAATATACACAATACGCCAAATCTTGGAAAAGACCCACGAAAGGAGAATCGACACACACCATCTTTTCGTCGATTTCAAAGTTGCATTCGACAGTACGAAAAGGAGTTCCCTGTATGCCGCGATGCCTGAATTTGGTATCCCCGCAAAACTAATACGGATATGCAAGATAACGTTGCTCAACACCACCAGTGCCGTCAGAATTGGTAAAGAACCGCTCCGAGCCGTTTGATACCAAACGAGGTTTCAGACAGGGTAACTCGCTGTCGTGTGACTTCTTTAACCTGATGTTGGAGAGCATCGTACGAGCCGCAGAACTTAATCGCTCAGGCACAATATTTTATAAGAGCGTACAATTGTTGGCGTATGCCGATGATATTGACATCATCGGACTTAACAACCGCGATGTTAGTTCTGCGTTTTCCAAACTGGATAAATAAGCAAAGCGAATGGGTCTGGTGGTGAACGAGGACAACACGAAGTACCTCCTGTCATCAAACAAACAGTCGGCGCACTCGCGTATCGGCACCCACATCACTGCTGACAGCTATGATTTTGAGGTTGTAAAAGACTTCGTATATTTAGGAACCAGCATTAACACCGATAACAATGTCAGCCTCTTGCCAACAAGTGCTACTTTGGACTAAGTAGGCAATTGAGCAGTAAAGTCCTCTCTCGACGAACAAAACTAACACTCTACAACACACTCATCATGCTCGTCATAACTTATGGCGCAGCAGAAGCGTGGACGATGACAACATCCGATGAAGCCACGCTTGGAGTGTTTGAGAGAAAGATTCTGCGTAAGATTTTTGGACCTTTGCAAATTGGCAATGGCGAATATCGCAGACGATTGAACGATGAGCTGTATGATCGGTACGACGACATAGACATAGCGCAGCGAATTAAGATACAGCGGCTACGCTGGCTGGGTCATGTCGTTCGAATGGATACAAACGCTTCGGCTCTGAAAGTATTCGATGCGGTACCAGCTGGTGGTAGTAGAGGAAGAGGAAGGCCTCCTCTGCATTGGAAAGATCAGGTGGAGAAGGACTTGACTTCACTTGGTGTGCCCAATTGGCGCCGGTTAGCACGAGAAAGAAATGACTGGCGCCCTTTGTTAAACTCGGCCAAAATCGCGTAAGCGGTTATCGCGCCAATTAAGAAGAAGATAAATAGTACATGCTTTCTGGGTGTTTGGCCGAGCTCCTCCTCCTATTTGTGGAGTGCGTGTTGATGTTGTTCCACAAATGGAAGACGTTTACTCCGTTTACAAAAAATACTCTTTCATTCGCGGTTTTTAGATAAGATTATGTCTTAAGAAGAGAACTCAAAATGTTCACAATACGTCGCATTCTATATAAAATAACAACCTGCAAAATATTAATGAAGCTTTAGTAGCCACATTAATTTGCTTATTGTGAAGTCTTACTCTTTTCTTGGTTTTATGCGTCGAAACACTGTGAAGGTTATTGGTTCGAACACGTTAACAAATTTGTTTACGACTTTCGTCCGTTCTTTTCTAGAGTATGTTGTCTTTGTTTGCAGACCTTATGAGCAAATCCTGATTTCGAGAACAAAGCGGAACAATGCTCAAATCAAATATGCAATCAATACTCCCTTAACCATGCGGAAGTTCAAATAATATTCCAAAATAGTGCAATAGACTTTACTTAACCAAAGCTAGCTTTTGTAAATTTCCTATACCGAGTGTGTTGATGTTAAATTCTCCTTCTTATTTTATTTCAAATCCAATCGTAAATCCGCATAAATAAAATGTAATCCCACTAAAATCACTAAATAAATAAAATACTTTGTTTTTGGTAGATCTCTCCAGTGTAAGTTTTGATGTAGACCTCTCAAGTTTACATATTTCATTCATCTGAGAGTTTCATAAAAAATATGGCAACATAATATTATATTTACTTTATTATCGTTAAACCCAAGGTTTTTTTGTGTATGGAGCATGAGGCTCGTTTATGCTAATTTGGCTTCATGAATTTTTATGCAAATTTTTTCATAAATAAAAACTCACGTGATTTCTTTACAGTCAAAACTCACATAAAACCAGTTCATAGTTTTGTTTTAGTTTAATTATTTCAAATTAAAAACATAAATAATTTATGCTAAAACATGCAATGTTCTAAGTCAGTAACCGCGTCTCTTGATTTGTGGAGCTGGATACTGAGACTTTGTGTATGTTAATTAAAATGCCAATTGTCAGGAATTAACTTTACAACCGGTGCCTATTAACTCTGACAAATACAAGTATGTACACCCAGGTGTGCAAATTAGTCATAACATCCAAATTCTATGATTATTAGTTTCATTCTGAGAAAGAAGAAGAAGATTCAAGTGACTGTTCCAAAAAAAGGGGAAACACCTCGCCATGTAAAACACAGTCTGTTGTTACACCGCTGAATACAAAAGAGCAGAGATATACTTGTAGGTGAAGAGATTGTGAACAATAACAGTTAAGGCCAGTTAAAGCCATCTGCAATTCGAGGAGATAAAAACTGTAGGTGCCTCTATTTCTAAAGCAGCGTCAAGATGCGTACACCCAAAATAAGGAACACTATGTGATAATTTTACTCGTAAATATTAAAATACAACATGTTTACCTAAAAATATGGCTTCACTGGTCTATTTTTGGTATAACACAACTTCCCAAAGTGTTAATCAAAAACAAAAAGGCCACCGAATGATATTTAAAGGGTGGTCAAAATACAAGTGACTTGTTGAATAATAGATTGCTTTGTCAGCTTTTAGCTGCTGGCAATGTTGAATGTTAGTGAATATCATACCTCCACGTGAATGAGTGGTTTTAAGCTTGGGTTAGGAAGTATGCCCACTATAATTTCAAAGATGGGCTCCGTCGTGTACCCCTGATGTTATGGCCAAAGCCAAGATTGTGCTGCCCAATACCTTGAACAAGAGAATTTCGAGGCCGAGATCGACTCAGCAAGTTAGCCAATTTTCTACGAATAGTGCCAATTAATGAATCTGAATTTAGTATACCTCAAGAATTGCGAGTACGACATCGCTAGTATCTACTTATATATATTTGGAAAGAGGGCACCTACATTTAGTTCCAGCCGAAGCTTGAAGTTGTTAGTTTGGTTTATATTTTATGAATTTTTTTCGAAAGTATCATTACGAAACTCCCGTTTGTTGCCCAAGATTTACCTGAAGGCAACAAAGACTAATCTCTATCTCAATCTCTACGGCATAATCATGGTGAATATTTTCCTGGAGGACTGGAAAATCTAAATATTGCCTTGCAATTGCACCCTTTTGTTGATAGCGATCCCTAAGAATTTCTCTTATTCTAAAGTCGCATCATGGCAGTGAAAAGCTGGTAGGAAAGGCTATTGTGTCGGTGATGAACGGGCTAATTTCGGAGGATTACCAAGGGTGCTTCCACTCGTAGGAGCAACATTGGGTTGGATTGGAATTCTTACTTCCTTATCCATTCTCTGTTTCTGCCGGCAGATCAATCTGGCCGCGAAATTCCTTTTGTTGACGAGACACATTTTCTGGGAGTGTATAAACGTGTCGCAAAGATTGATTGCCCAGAAATTACTTCCATGGTCCATTTCTTTGAAAACGCTGCTGATAGCACCATTTCGGTAAACAGAGCTATGATTACCGACGTTTTGACGCTTGAACTGAGGATATGGGCTTTTGGTTTCAGCAATGTCGCAAATACCATATGGAAAAGTATGGTAAGCAGTCGTCTTGGCGATGATTGTTAGACGTCAAGGGGATGCTGCTATTTCACTCTGTTTAGACTTTTTTGCGGTACTCTAAATAATTGATGATGTGCTGCCGACCCGGAAATGATGCAGACTCTTACACCAGTTGAGATTTTTGTGTGCTCTAGGAGAATCTGCCTCACAGGATGAGTTACGTACTGTGAATGCAACCGAAGTAATCACATGAATGATACAATATAAATATTATAGATTCTTTGAATTGCGGGATTGATTTATCCATTAAGTAATACTGTCTTTTCACAAGTATTTAACCCCTTTTGCATGCCAAATATATATGTACAAGAAGAGATATGACTGTACTTATGTACACTAAATAGTAAGGCGCCAAATAAGTTTGGATAAGATATCTGGAAATAATTCACCAAAACTCGAGCAATCAATTATCGAGTGTCTAAATCTGTCAATTTGATATTTCGACATCAAAGCGACGTTTAGCTGATATCTCAATGGCTAACGAAATTTCTTTCACATGCCATTCAACACAAGTAGATATTTGCTAAATTTATTTGCAAACAAATGCTCTTCAATTCGCGTGGAAATGTGGAAATTTGTGGTCGTTTTTGGTTTTATTTTTGTATGAAACTTGAATTGATTCTCTTCGTTTATCCACATAGTTAATTTCCGTTGACTATTTATGCACTTGTAGGCATATTTATTAAGAAATATGAACTTATTTCTGTCCAATAACCTATGTATTGATGTATTTATGCTTTCGAATATTTTATTTATAAATTACTTACGATTGAGTAGAAAATTCGCTCTTCTACGACGTTTACCACAAAAACCTTATTCTTTATATTACAAAGCACCATAAAGCACCTGCGACTCCTCTTCATTACAGCAAAACCTGCATAATCTTGTACTAGATAACGCTATTGTGTTAAAGTGTTTATTAAAGGCAAAGTGACCTCTAAGTGCTCTACAGAGTAATCTGAGGCCCTTTTTATCTAGGGCCAGATCAGATTTTGCTCTGTTGGCATTGAAGTTCAAAAACTTTTTGGAGTGATTAAGGTCTCCATTTTTTGGTTTCCTGTTCTATATTATTTTTATTAAAGCCGAAAAATGGGGTTGCTCAAATAAATAGCCCTTCTGCCCCTTTTTTGGCACAAAAGTGCCCAAGTTGAGTGGCCAGTTTGTTGAGTGCAGTGTTACACTCTATTAGGACTTTTGACTTGAATGTGAAGCTATTCAAGGCTTTGAGAACCGATTGTTCGAAAGTATTGTAATTTTTACTTTCTCGAACCCTCTTTGGATATGATGTCCACTGTTTGCATTATGGCGAAGCGCTCTGCATGGAAAATTGTGGTATCTGTACTTAGTGTTAGGGATTTGAGTGGTCTAGGCCCCACTTTTCCTGCTCCTACTCCTTGGAGTGTTTTGGAACCATCTGTTTGTTTGTTTGTTTGTTTAAGCATCTGTGTACCATTTTTGTGAGTCATCATTTATTCATGTTGAGTTAGTGTTCCACTCTTCCCTAGACGGGAAGATAACCTTGTATCTCTTTATAAAATTGAGCACGGGTTCCGTGTGGCCATTCGCCTGGGTTATGCATACTGCATGCTGAACCCTGTTCAAGATATTGAGGTGTCCAGTAAGATCACCCGGTTAAGTTTTTCTTTCATATGAAAAGAGAGTGCTTGCATAGCAGCTTCCTCTTGTATTGCTAAATGTAGCGGTGGTAAATTTAAAAGCGCTTAAATGCCAGCAGTTGGGGTAGTTCTCATGACCCCTGTTATGCTTAGGCACGCCAGCCTTTGTAGTTTACATAGTTTTGATATAGCAGTAGTCTGATTTGTTTTAACCCCCCATGTCAGGGCCTCATTATAGTACAATAGGTCTTACCATTTGGATGTAGATTCAGAAGGTCAGTTTAGGGTTCAGACCCCAGGATTTATCCAAGAGTTGTTTGTTGTACAAAGGTTTTTCGTTGCCTTTTTTATTACTGAGTTGAGGTGGGCCTCCCAGGTGAGTCTTTTATCCAAGATAATTCCTAGAGGTCCTTTAGAGGTACGTCTATTCCATTTATTCCCAGGGTGGGTGTATTTAGAACCCTTTTAAATGGGATAATAGTGGTTTTGGAAGGTTTGATTGATAAGTTATTGAAAAACTTAGAATAATTTTATTAAATTTTCAAAAATATGTTTAGATTTGAACTACCTTTACATACGTGCACGGATATGTGATTCGAAATAGTGGCAGCTTTGTAGTTGGCCGCTGAAAGAGCGATAAGCGTGAAACGCTGAAACCCTGCAAATCGTACGCACATATACTTATACATAGGTACATATACACATTCTTATGCTTGTATTTACATATATATCAAGTTGGTCGCCTACTTTCTCACAACTGGACCACAATTAACTAGTTTATCAATTAACACGTCAATATTTTCACAAAAGTGATACAGTTACTTGGGCCGCTCAGTGCTGTGAGAAAAATGCGAATTTCTGTGAGTGCTACTTGGTATTCATAACAATAAAGACGATATCATACGCAAAACTACAACACCTCCTCACATTATTTGCTTGTGTGCATATGTGTGTGTGATCATATACAAAAGCGTCTTAGTTACACCCCAAACAGTTAAGCTTTGCCCAAGTTCACCTGAGCTCAATTGATATCCCAAATCAAAATCTATCGAGTTGGCTGCTGCTCGGCAGATTTGCGTTTTTTTGCTTGCTTTTTCGGATTGAGCAGAAACAAAAAAAAAAAATATATAACACGCTTTGAATTAGATGAGCGCTTTGTATACTCTTTGTGGTTAACATAGCGGCTAACAAACTAAGGCTGAATTGCTGAGCTGAGAAGAAGTCCGTTGCTGAGCTAAACGTGCACAGTTCGAGCTGTCCAAAATATTTTGTAGACCGCTTTCAAATGGATCATAACTGAAACCAATAATTTGCACTTACTAGTACGTTTTCGGCAGCTGATTAGGTAAAGCGCCTGCGGCAAGACAGATACAATTTTTTTTTTGCCAAATACCAGAGTAGTTATAAGCAAAGGTGTTAAGAAATTTGTTAAAAATTTAGAAAAATTAATTGAAAACAAAATTATAACAAATACAAAATGGATTTCGATTCGTTGCTGGAGAAATGTGGAAATTATGGACGTTATCAGTTTTTGTTGTTGCTCGTGTATGGTTACACAAATATAATGTCCTCGATGCATTACTTTGCACAAACGATAATTAGCTTTACGCCCGAGCATTGGTGAGTGAAAAGTGCAGAATATGTGAATACCCCTAAGCGGGGTGTTTAGAGAAAAGTGTACAAAACTAATAGTTACAATATAAATAAATTAACTTAAGCAAAATTTAGTTAAAAATTTTAAGTTTTTTTAATAATGCCTTGGATGCCGACCACTGACCGTAGAGGAGAGGTCGCTTTTAGAAACATCTCTTTCTAGCATTTAATATTTTAGGTCCCCAAAGGGCATATTGACCTGGACTAACCATTTGGGAGTCACGCACAATTCTACTCGGCTACTGATATGCCTTTGTCAGATATAACTTTAGCCACTGATACGAGCTTCTCTACCATACATATTCTTGGGCGCCGTATAGATGCAGAAATTCATTTTCGAAAGCTGTTTAGGAAACCTAGCTTTACTGGCGGCTTCAAGACGGATAATGAAATCGGAATTAGTGATCACGAAATGATGCCAAATCCAATTCCATGTACAAAAGTCAAGCAGATGAAGAATCTCGTGGAAAACGTTTCAACGGTCATTTGTGCAATTCAGATATCTGCTAAGAACTAAGTGTTGACCGAGAAGTTAAAAAGAGAAAACGGGCATTTCATTTCCAAACTGACCGTTCAAGCATTTTGTGTCTTTGCAAACTTTATTTTACGACAAATTTTATAGAAAACAAGCATAGGATATGATCATCGGTCCCATCGACAATAGGCATGTTTTGTCTGAATGAAGAGAATAATATAGCAAATTGTCTCTGTGTCCGGAGCAGGCACATCCATATGTCCTTTATATTGGAAAGTCGCCTTAGCCGCTTCTGGTGTGCAGTCAGTAGATCTTGCATATATGTAGGTGATCCTTTTCACGACAGTCGGTTCCACGTTACCGCAACTACCCCGATTTATATTCGGTCAAGGACTGTCACAGCAGCACGTATGGGGAATGTTTAAGCTGCCACAACAACAAAAACAACATACATATATCTGATATGCAATATTGCGGTCGATAGGAATAGTGAAACATCTGACTACACTTTTAGCGAGGCTACTTGTTCAGGTCCATGTAGGAGGGATTTAAAAAAAAAAAAAACGAAATACAGTCTCCGAGTGCTGAACATTCGTAGAGGAAGTCTTGAATGAGGCTCCTACCGAAATTGTAAGGTCTCCAAAGTGACACAAAAAGTCGAATTTCTTAATTTTCCTTAAATTACTTGAAAAAATATAAGGAGCCATAAAAATTATGTTTTTGTATAACAAAATAACACTTCGAGGATAATAGGGCCGGTTATAACACTTAAACTTTCAACCGTCTAACCTACACTGAGGAAAAAGTTTCGTCGTTATTTAACATTAGCAAATTTACGTATGGTCGCTTAGCTTTGCTCATCTATTTAGCCACTCGGGTGGTAATTACAAATGCAAAACTGTGAATCGTGTCAATTCGAATTTTATGCAAATAAACTAAATGTTTATATTTGCCTTATTAACACAAAATTTCATTTGCATAAGTATGGCAAAAGAGGGAATATATTTGTTTCTTCATAACACCAGTTTGTCAAGCGACTTTTATTAAATAAACCCCAAAAAATTTTTTAAACGAACCAACAATATTTTTACTTATATAAATTCATATACTTGTATTTTGCTAAAAAACTACTAAGAAATCCCCTTCAAGTAATTTACACTAATTTCTAATTCAACAGGTGCCACCACGAGCTGCTCGAGAATCTCACATACACGGAAATACGCGATATCTACGCACAAACCGATAATCCATCGTGCACATTATTGGATGATATTGTGAATGGCACACCGATTGCAGCGGATTTTGGTGAATGCGAAGATTGGATATTTAAATACGACAAAGGCTATCAAAGCGTCACTACGGATGTAAGTCAAACGCTGTAATATTTATACCTATATACGGATATGCACGCAACGAAGCCCCTCCCTTGGGCTTTCGGGTTTAAAACAACCAAATAACAATAATCTTTAACACTCTCAGCATGACAAAGAAATTAAAAAATAAACTCGTTGGCTAAAACTTATAGTTCAAATCAAGCAAACAGTTAACCTTCGTGTTTTTACACTGCCGACAACGAATGCTTTTGCTTCTCAGCCGCTTTTACTCCGTTTGCGGCCAACCAGTGGGGCCAACTTGCGAGAATGAAAGACCATTTTTAGTACTTCGTCTCGCAAACAATTAAGAAGTACCGTGCCTTAAGAGAAGGGGACAGGGAGTTAACTCCCACGGTGGAAAAAAATTAGAAGAATTTGCTGAAAACAAGCAAAAAGTCAGAATTGTTTTTATTTTCCATTCAACTAAATGTCTCGATTTTTAATCTATTGTAAATGTTTTCTTCCTTTTATGTCACTTGCTCCTCTCTTCCTGACCTGACACTTGACCCATTCACCACGTTTTGAAAATAGGAAGAACATTTTCAAATATATAATCCCTTACATTTCAAAACAATTGAGTTACGCCGTGAGTGAAACACTGCAGGAGTAATGCTTAAAAAAAGTACTTTCGAGTCCAAATTTAGCGATCTTTTCACCATCACCTTTATAGCGAATGTATTTTGACATTGAGGCAGTTGATTCAGCGTTTAAAATCAAAACAAAAAATCACATCTAAGTGTGCAACATAGGCATGAACAAATTTTTAATTTAACAATGTATGTAGTTCAGAGGCAGCTTGCAGGGCTTCGTATATTGTTAACAAACGTCCTAGTTTATAAAAAATAACCAATGTAACAATCCCAATGTTACGTGAGAGAAACTACTCGTATCAACGGGTTTTTTCCTTAAAAATTGATTCAAAAAATATTGTCCCGAGCCAAAGGACAAAAAACGGCCCCGAAATTAACCTTTTATGTGTTTTTTTTATTCCTGTAAAGAAAAAAAAACATACTCGTACAAGCAAATTATCCTCGCAGTATTCTAAATAAAAGCGGCCGCCGTAGCCGAACGGGTTGGTGCGCGACTACCATTCGGAATTCACAGAGAGAACGTCGGTTCGAATCTCGGTGAAACACCAAAATTAAGAAAAAAAAAATTTCTAATAGCGTTCGCCCCTCGGCAGGCAATGGCAAACCTCCGACTGTATTTCTGCCATGAAAAAGCTCCTCAAAAAAATATCTGCCGTTCGGAGTCGGTTGTGGTTATTTGTGGAACAACATCTAGTTAACTTAAAGTTGAGAAGTTTCCTATCAATGGGTAAAACTTTTAATAACTGTATTGTTAATTGAGGCTTGAGCTCTATTCTAACGTATTTAAGACAATCTTTCAAGTTCTCAAGAAGATTGAGGATTAGAGCAAACTTGAAAAAGTCATAAACAGTCTGAGTGAAAGGCTTTTGATCAATGACCTCCTCGCATACATATAAACAACCTCCGGTTCTCAAAACTGCGGCCCTTTTCTCCGTTCGTATTGATAATTTTTTACTAATTCATTTAACTCTCCACCTCCAGCTTAAATGGGTTTGTGACGATGCTGTCAAGGGTGCGATTGGCCAATCTTTTCTGTATGTTGGTTCTGTATTGGGCACCATATTATTTGGTTTTCTAGCAGATAAAATTGGACGTTTACCATCGATGATGTTGAGTACTCTTACCGGTGCTGCAGGTGATTTTATCACTTCATTCGTGACTACACCACATGCTTTTGCAGCGAGTCGCTTCATCTCAGGCATGAGCATCGATACCTTGTTCTACCTCAGCTACATAATGGGTGAGTAGTATACGAGTATTAACATAACAGTAATTGCTTGTATTTTAATAATTTATTCAACTTTCGCTCCTTTTTATACAATAGTTTTCGAGTATTTGGACCCGAAGAAGCGCACCTTTGGATTGAACATAATTATGGCATTATTCTACTGCTTCGGTCTGGTTATGTCACCATGGTACGCCATATGGGTGGGTAGTTGGCGCAAATATTTGCTGATTGCTTCACTACCAGCGCTGCTGGTGCTCATCTATCCATTTTGTATAGTCGAGAGCGCGCAATGGTTGGCCACCAAAGGCGACTATAAAGGCGCTGTGCGTTGTCTTAAGCGAGTGGCCAAGTTTAATAAGAGGGAAGTTGAGGAATCGGTTTTCGATCAATTCATATCGCACTATGAGGAAAAAATGGCTGAAGAGCATAAGGAGACCGAAGAGAAGGATACCTTTATGGGTCTATTTAGAACACCGCGATTGCGCACCTTTATCATAGTATTATTCATAAAATCGTGAGTGCTATTTTTCTATTTCTTAAATTGTTCGCAATTATATTTTACTTTTCTTCACACTATTTCTTGACAGCATGATCACCACGATCTCCTACGACATTATCAGCCGCAACATGGAGGGCTTCGGCTCATCGCCCTTCCTACTCTTTTCACTCACGTCGCTCGCGTACATACCGGCTGGTCTCACAATAATCTTACTTCAAAATCGTATCGGCCGCAAAGGCATGGCTTGTGGTTCACTATTTGTGGGCGGTTTGATCACTGCCGCGACAGGCATACTGATTGCGCTGCTGGACTTGAAGGAGCACGCTACCTTTGTGGCTTGTATTATTGGCTTGGGCCGCTATGTGGCCATTGTTTCGTATGAGGCGGAGGCGCAGTATGCTGCCGAAATTATACCGACTAGCGTGCGTGGGCGTGGCGTGGCTAATGTGCATGTGGTGGGCTATGCATTCAGCTTCTTGAGCGCCTATGTGATTTATTTGAGTAATCTTTTCAAGCCACTACCTTCGATTGTCTTAGCAGTGCTGATGTTGATCGGAGCGGCGTTGTGTCTACTATTGCCGGAGACGCTGAATCAGTGAGTTGGCGGACGCGCTCGTGAAATTGCGAAATGTTTGAAATATTTGAAAACTTTAAATTTTGATTCTTTTTGCAGGAAATTGCCAGAAACACTGCTGGATGGCGAGAATTTCTGTCGAGATGAAAAATGGTTTTATTTCCCATGTTTAAGTAAAAAGCAGAAAAACGAAGTGGAGGTGACAAGGCTGTGAGAGTGCAGCAAAGCAGCGAATAATCGCTTTAAAAATTATGAATTTTAAAAATTTACATTAAATTTCCGATTCAATGATTTTATTTTTTATTGATGAGTGTTTTTTATTTTATTATAGTGTTTAAGATAGCCGTGTGTGCATAACTATGTATGTGTAGGTTAGGTGTATGTATAATATTTAAACTTTAGATTCTTAGATATAATACTTTCACACATAAACAACAATTTCAGTTCCTATCGTGACTGTAAACTACAAAATATTTAGAAAATAACTTTGTTTGTAGCGTAATTTTTTTAAGAGAAAAGTAATAAATGAACACTGAACATTAAGGAAAGTTAATTTGATTATTTTCTTTGCTTTCCAGCAATTTTTCAAGCTGTTGCATGCATACATATACACATATATATATAATATATATATTGCGCTTATCGGACATGATCAATCTGTCTTAAATGTGCCGCTTGATGCATAAAAAGTCAATCTCATCAATTGGGAGCCGCTGAATAGACTCATTAATATTTGGAGATTTATTTTGGAGAGAGTTTCATTGAAAAAATAATCAAAACAAATGCCACAAAAGCATGATGCCACATTCGATACGAGTATCATTTACCAGCAACTCTATTTTTCAGTAACAGCGATCGCACCTATCGCACTAATTCAATCCTCATACACTCTTCGTCTAGTTTTAGAAGAAAAAACTGATACCCTGCAAGAAATACCACATTTGAACTAGTGAAACTAACTTTTGGACTGAAATCGTTAAATTAAGTCAATTCCGAGTGGCATCAACCTCTGATATAACTGATGTCTCCATTATTCAGTGTTTTAATTAAATATGAAATGTTATGTCTATTAAAAAATGCTATGTTTATATTTGTATATTATTATAGCATTTGTATCTGAATCTCTCAAGAATCGGACTAAATCGTACATTTCAAGACATCGTCGTACTAAATTCATCAGTTTCTTTTACGGAAAAGAGCAGGTACTGGTTCTTAATTTACTAGCAGTTAACCATTTCCCTACTACTGAACTTTCCTGCAGGGTAGGTTTATACGCATGCGTGTGCACGTACTTTGTAGTGTCGCCTGCGTGTGTCAATTGTCCCACATTCGTTTCCGCTATGGTTTGAACAAAAAAAGAAAAAAAACGAATTTTACATGGTGCAGTTTTTTATATGAATAGCGGAGCGGATGCTAAATTCGTAGAAAAATATTTCGGTGTAGATGTATGCATGTAAATATGTTTCTTTACATTTGCTACCTGTGCGAAATTATACTTTAGGCTCATTTGAATTTTAGTGCTGGGTCGTTTGCCAACATTTTCAAATGCGTAGGTTACGCAATACAAAAAAAAATCTACAAAAATTGACATGACATGACATACTTAAGTACCTACAAAAGTATTGAAGCACCCAATAAAATGCAACAAGTTTTAACGATGCACACACAAAGATTGTAATTATCGCACAAGATGTTCTACAGCTGGGTACATAATAGTACATTTCCAAACTGGGTTACTTGCCTGCCTCACTTGCATACTTCGTTGGTACGAGTATAACAAAGTACGGACAATATAATGCGGAAATGAAAAAAAGTGCAAGAAAAATTAAACCCGTCAGCAGCAATGCCCAAGTAGTATTATTTGGAAAGCAACAAAATATTAGAAAAACGTAGAATGTTGAAAAATAAAACTTGCCGTTTCTTGCTACTTTGTTTCTTATCTCAATTTCTAGGGTCTTAATGACACACCCACATCCGAGCCGAATTAGACCTAAACAGGATATGATTTAAAATATAGATGCTTAGTTTTACAACTTTATCTCATAGAACTTGCTCGAAATAGGCGATCTTCCCGGCAGTAGTTCTTGACTTTAAGTTTTCATGAGAAAGAAATATCGGTCGAAAACAAAAGCTCTTAACACATATTGGATGTATGCAGCAGTCCTAAGTCTCATTCTCACTCAGGGTGCGTTGGTCTGGCAAGAGATTTTTAACACTTAATCCACCTGCCTAGCTTGCAAAATGTTTAGATGGCGCTGAAGATACTTCACACATTTCATTTATAATACAGGGTTTGATTGAAAAGTAATGAGCCTTCCCGCGCGGAGCGTCTGCCAAGCGATCAACCGAATTGGCTGGTGGGGAAAAATTATCGTTGGACCTTTCTCTTCCACTAGAAACCGGTCCCAGTTCACTGGCAACAGCGGGGCAGTCAACATCGCTCCGCGCGTGAAAGCTGTTTCAAAAGTGTGTAAGGATTTTGCAGTGGCGACAATGCAGCGATCGTTGGAGCAACGTTACTCGATCAAATTTTGCGTAAGGCTAAACAAAACGAGTACCGAAACCATTGGGCTACTCAAGGAGGCTTACGGGGACCAAGTGCCTACGTAAAACGGTGGCACAAGTTGTTCAAGGAAGGCCGGGAGGCGGTCGAAGACGAACAGCGATCTGGAAGGCCTTCGACGACGCAAACAGACGAAGATGTGAACCGGGTTCGTGAATTTTTGAACATTGACCGATCATTGAACATTGAAGTGCTCCTTCGGCTGAAAAACCGTGTCGCCCGGGTTCGGCCCGACCTTGTAAACAATTGGACGCTTTATCATGACAATGCACCGGCGCACACCGCCTACCTCTGTACCTCTGCATTGGCCAAGATGGGGGTTCCAGTGCTTCCCCACCCTCCCTACAGCCCAGACCTGCCCACTCCGGACTTCTTCTTGTTCCCGCGCCTGATAAGAAAGCTGAAGGGGAGCCGCTTCGACTCCATCGAGGCGATCCAAAACGGCGGATGAGTTTAAAAAATGTTTCCTGCAGTGGTAGGACCGCTACCAGCGGTGTATTGACGCTCAAGGGTCCCATTTTAAAGAATATTAGTTGTACCTATAAGCCAAAATGTTTAATAAAACTGCTTAAAAAAATTAAACACTTTATAGCTAACAGTGCTTTAAGCCAACAGGTAGCGGGGCCCGATGGAAGAAAAATCTTATACACGGGCGGCTTCTTGATTAGTGAGGACTAACTCGAAATGTGCTGAGGAATGTGAAAATTCTCAATAATCTATTCGAAAGCGCAGAACATTTTCAACTTTAAAAACAAGAAGAAGAGTACAATACAAAGGTGTAACTCTGTTTGAAGATGCGTGCTGCTTTTTAGAGAGTTTTTCATGAACATAATTTCGAGTTTATGGTGCAAAGTATAGGACTTACACAAACTAAATTGGCAGCAATGTGGGAACCTGTAAAATGCCTAAGATAATTTATTTTCTAGACAGTCAAGTAGCTCTGAAAACTCCGTCATAAGTAATTCCAAAACTGGAACGATTTTTTTCATACCGCTTAACTACCCATCCACGTAATATTCATCGCATTTGATAGGCATATGACGAAAATTAAGCGTTCTACTCCCTCCCATGTCTCTTTCGATTGGCAAATTGGAATGCCAAGAAATGAGAATTTTTTCCCGGACGATTAAAATGCGGATTCGAATAAAACATGCCATATTTAATGTTTTCGGCACTGCACGTATCGGACTGAGGGGGACTGCGCAAAAGAGAAATATTTAATTAAATATTTTTCTATCCCTAATCCTTGAGCTTGTAATTTTCAAGGTATAAGGGCACTTAAAAAAAATGGTTAAGCTCGGTTTTATTTTCATTTTTTTCCCCAAAGTAACGTATTTGTCATTTAATTAACAATTATAATTTCTATAAGAGCATTTATGGGTTAGTTAATATTATTTATACAACTATCAATAAAATTCGTTTTAAAATTACGTTATAGATACAGGATCAATTTCTTTTAACAGCTTTTGAATCTATTTTTGATTCGATCCTTCTTATTTTTAATATGATGCTCCCATAGTAGTTTACTGTTCAGATGTATACCCAGGTATTTCGCAGCTAAGGATGTAGGAATAGGAGTTCCATTTATGGTGACGTTTCTTGGTATGAAGTTTTGTTGCGTATATAACCTGCTGCGTTTTCAGAGCATTTACTTTAATATTCCACAAGTCGAACCATTCTTTGGTTTTGTTAAATATTTGTTGCATCTTCTTTGTAGCCTTCGCTAAGCTTGTATGTCCGTGTCATCTGCGAATGTAGCCAACTATGCATTTACGTCAGTGGGCACTGGTATGTCAGCAGTGTATAGATTGTAAAGCAGTGGTCCGAGAACGCTACCCTGTGGAATTCCTGCTGTAATTTTTCAGAGTGATGAGGTATTGTCGTTAAACTTAACATAGAAATGTCGATCCGATATGTAACTTTCCAGTAGTTTGCATATATTGTTAGAAAGCACTTTAACTTAGTGAACAGTCAAAGTGCCAAACCTTGTCAAATGCTTTTTCTATGTCCAAATAAATGCCAACACAAAATTTCTTTGCGTTCACTTAATATTTTATGTGATACTCGGTGTATTTGTTGTATTGTCGAGTGTTTTTGTCTGAAACCAAATTGATGGTCAGGGATCACTTTGTGTTGGTCCATAATTGGTCTTATTCTCACAATCAGCAGCTTTTCGAATATCTTACTCATAATAAGAACTAGGCTAATTGGTCTATATGATGATTCTATTGCAGGATCCTTCCAGGTTTGGAAATAGCAATTATTTCCGCTATTTTCCAAACCTTCGGAAAATATCTAAGCCTAAACATAGCGCTAAATACGTTGCGTATGTAGGTTATTGCGCGAGATGATAGTTGTTTTAATATAAGCCTTGTGATTTGGTCAAATCGAGGGGATTTTTTTTGCTTTATATCAGTCTTTATTATTTTTTGGATTTCTCGTGTAGTCACTGGTCTTAATTTATAATCTTGAATATGAGTTCGCTCTGACGCAAACGAGAAAGTATTGGGAGTTCTAGAGCTTGAAAATATTTCTGCGTAATAATCTGCTAGTGTTGCTGCCTTTTCTTTATTGGTTCTTGCCCAGTTTTCGTTTTCCTTCCTTATAGGCAGTTGGTGAATTGTTTTGTTTAGAAGCTTTTTGGTTGCTTTCCAGATTGGGTAGTTAGTTTCTGCTGTTGCCGACACCTTTTTTTTTAAATTATGAGAGATGCCATTCTCGGATTACGTTTTTAAGAACCTGTTTAGTTTTGTTTTATCTGGGGGATACCGAGTTAGTAGCAATTTTTTTCATAAGTTCCCTCTTCTCTTAAACAAGTTTCTTAATCATAGGACAGTTAGCGTGGTTTTTGTAGATTATGTCTTTCAGAGAAGGTGTTGACTTCTTGTATGACCAGCTTGGTCTAGTTGTTTTTTTTTATATGAAGTGAGCCATAGTATCCATCAAATATTTCAAATATATATATATATATATCAAATATTAATAATTTTATCATGACTAACTATGAATTCAATCATTCACACTAAACTATT
Source organism: Anastrepha fraterculus (assembly GCA_037575425.1). Taxonomy (NCBI): domain Eukaryota; kingdom Metazoa; phylum Arthropoda; class Insecta; order Diptera; family Tephritidae; genus Anastrepha; species Anastrepha fraterculus. Next base: position 881,739 of record JAYXIM010024594.1, on the reverse strand, counting down.
TTTTTTCATAAAATTTTAATAAAATGCGGTCTTCGCTTTCTTGCCCAAACTATTATCTGGTACTTATACTTCTTCTGCTTGTTTTTCGTTAAAACCTTTGAAGTTGACTTATTTTCCCTACTGCACAATCGAATTCTTAGCAAAAACGCAGCCCAAATATCAGGCAACTGCATAAGTACACAGAAATATTTTATTACGCATGCGCCACCCGTCTCAGCTGCTACAGACAGCAGCGGCTTGCCCAACAAAATAACAAGAAATTTAAGCGCAACAGCGGCTGCTTGTTGCTTACTTTGATTCTGTATCTTTCCATCGGCCATATAGATCTGTATTATTCCAATTTTATCTGTTTTTGATCGATATTTCAGCCACGCATGCACTGAAGCAATAAATAATAACAAAATCTGAACAGCGAAAAATTCAAATTTAGGTGGGTATTGAATCCATAGAGTGTATCAAAATAAGACTGAAAGTAAGCTCAATGCTTATGAGGAGTGGGAATTATGTAAATGAGTTCGGCTCCTTCCACTGATTGGTAAAAAAACGTATTTAATTACCTCGGTGTGTGCGAGGTAAAAGAAACGTCGCATCAAAAATAAAAATTCAAACAGCATAATCGCTGAGTAATTGTTATGGCAAATGAACTGACAGAAAATAAATAAATACAAATATACCCGAGATACTGTTTATGAAGTCAGTTGGCATATTTTTTAGCTGTAAGAAATTCCATTTTATTTCAATTATTTGAACCTTAATTAAAAAAAAATTGCGCGTGGCTTTTTTGTGTGCTTGAAGAATTTACACCTCGTTTAACTATTTGTTTTTTTTTTTTTTTTGGTTTTGCTGATAACTGCACGTTCAATTACTCGCCGAAAACACGCATATAACACGCAGGTACATAACCGCAAATGTCTCAATGTACATAACTCTGTAGGGAAAACCACTAATTCCGAATTGGTGCGCTTCTTATGAATAGGTAACCATAACTAGTTCGCTTTCCTGCCGAACCACTGCAGAGGTTCTTTGTTGTTGTCATTGTTTTTGTAGCAGTTAACCAGTTGCCATCGCCAATTTCATCTAACGGTAGGCCCAAGAAACGTGCAGTTGCGGCGGGATGCATTCAAAGCGAGAGGGGTTTAGGTGAGTGAGTGGTTAGTGTCGTGCGGGCTACTTTCACAAGCAGGATAGGTATCCTGAACGCAATATCCAGAAACGCCAAGATGTCGGGGGTATCTGGAGGGAAATAGGACTCCGATGACGATATTCGGCGGTGGTTTGCTCGTTGAATCAAACGGTTTCTTTTGCTGCGAAATTAGAAGAAATGTTCTGCGAGCTGCACCAGCAATGATCACGATTACCTACGCTTACATCGACGGGAATTGGATGAGCGGCGAAGATGTCCTCAGCGAATTGCGTGGAGCCGACCCAATCAACTTTTTTGAAATGAATGTAGAAATGAAAATAAAATCGGCGCGTATTTAATGGCCCGAAACGTTAATGGGTAAATGGTCTGATATAAGAGATAGCATAGGTCGCTAAGTTATGCGAGCTGCTGCAGTTATCCACTACCCTGGTGGGTGCGTCGTAGTTTACTGTGCTGTATGCCCACTTCATCATCTGCTCTTCCAAAATTTGGCCACAAGCAGTATGGTCCACTTCCTGTGAATCTTACGTCCTTAAGGCTTAAGATGACAACATCCATTGCATTGATTACATCTAACCGAAGTTGAGCGCGGGTGGAGTCGTCTTTGGCAAACGCAAACATAATCTTCGGGTTAGAGTAGCTTTGGTTATCGATCAGGGCTGGGCAAAAAAAGTTTTCATTTTTTGTTTTGTACTTATACCTTGATACAAAAAACGTCTGTTAACTCGTTAAGAACTGCAATAGTCAGGCGAACTATATTGTGTTACAGTGAATTTTGAAAAGTAGAATTTGCTGTTTGCAATACTGAATATTTTCGGTCGTTATATTGTCAAACAGAGCCCGAAATAGAGAGTGATGTCAAAAATGTGAGTCAACTGGTTCAGTTCAAATGCACGTTTCTCCCACAAGTTCAACTGAAAATATCGCTTCTCAAATGGAAAACACTGAAAATGAAAAAAATGTATCACTAAATGGCGGTCACAGTAATTGGGCTGTTGTTAACCACGTTTTTTTGCTCTATGGTTTATGGTATCTACATTTCTACTATACGGTGCGGCATGCCACACAATTAACGAAACAAGTAATTTATTACAAATCAAATTCCCAAGAAGAATAATTTCACGATACTCTGCAGCAGGTGAATTTTGGTGAATAAGAGCTCTCGATTGGTCGCCTTTGAACTATTTTCTTCTTAGATCTACGAGTATCTCGAAGATAGAGTTTATCTGAATTAATTAGAAACAATCCCCCCAAGATTCAAATTGCCGCAATAGAACTCCATTTATGTCTAAATGCCATCCGGAAAGAGTCCATATCTGTATCTTTATCAATATCAATCATTCATAAGTCGTAGATCATCGCTACATACTTGTGTATGTTGTGTTAATGTTGCTCCAATGCATTAGTGCCTTCTCAATAGGGCAGCAAGTTGACTGTACGTGTACAAAAAGTGTCCCTGAAATGTAAAGTAGAATCAGTGAAATTCTCTGATCCAATCCCATCTTACCCATCATGTTTGCTATTGATCAACTTGCAGTCTTTAGAAAGTGGAAGATCGATTAATTTTCTTACACTTCCCAGAATTCTTCGTAGGGCTGTTCCTTTCTATTTAAACACGTTCAACACAAATTATACTCGCAATGCATGCTCTTTGTGCTTTCAATGAGATCTCCAATTCTAACTCTCAGTTTCTAAAAAAAAGAATTTTCTGTACTATTGAACTCTATCTTTTAGTTAGCTATGAATTATGTGTATATTTATGTTATTCTTTAGTTTGGTAGTCAGTGTGAAGAAATTCTTGAAAATAAATAAAATAAAATAAAAATAAATGTGTGTCAATAATTTTTTTAAATTTGTGCTTTTTTTAAGTTGAAAGCCCACTTATTTCAACCAATTGATATTTATGCGGTCACCTTAGGTTGGTTTAGGCAGCGGAAATGGGCTTCTCCTTTACTGCTTTCGACGTTTTCTGTTCTGTGTGAGAAATTTGTTAAACTGTTATATTATTCTGGACATTTTTCCAGCAGGGTATGAGAATGTCGATCTTTGCACCAATGCTTGTGTAAATTGTATCTTGCCGAGTTGACACGTAATTAAAGCAGAAAACATTGCGTGGAAAAGCAATGATAATTAAAAAATGATGTGTTACTCGTATGCATACGAAAATGTTAATAACTTAAACGATGCTCAAAAAATTTGGAATAGCAAGTTTTGGTTGTTTATTTGCTACTTTTAAAAACCTTTGCGTTTGTTTTTTTCAAAAATATAAGAATATTGTAACATTGCATGTTTCTATTACATGTAAATAGTTGCGTATGCCGCAGGGCATATGTTTCTGGTGTGGCTTGTTATTGTACATAATTAAAGTATTGTTCTGATTTGCATATTAGTGTATAATTCAAGTTAATAAAAAAACAAAAATAATTAAACATAAAACAAAATATATAAAAAAGAGTACAAAAAATTAAGTTAATAAAAACTAACAATGAAATAAAAAATATAAAAAAATGGTTAAGAAATGAAATGAAAGAATGCCATCAACTCACACATCAAAACCAAAAATATATATATAAGAACAAAAAAAAAAATCACACATGCAAAAAGATTAATCTGTATGCAATACGCACTGCACATGTATTTGTTTACTTGATTAAGTCAAATTAAGTAAACAGATTAAAAATTAATTAAAAAAAAAAAAACAAATGAAATAAAAAAGAATATATGAATTACAAGGAAATAAAAAACACAGTAAATAAAAAAATAAATAAAAAAAAACTAAGAAATAAAATTAAAAAAATTAAGTAAACAAATTTGAAATAAAAAAACCAAATGAAATAAAAAAGCACTAATACACACATGGAATCCACGTGCAATAAAAATATAAAATAATATTTTAAGAATTTTAAGAATTTAGTATGCTTTTAAGGCATTGAGTTCAGTTGCAACTTCACTTTCGAGGCTATATAAGTGCTTGTCATTTTACTTGGATTCCTTTGACCTTTAATAACTCGTTCTTGCCAAAGAAAATTACTAACAAAAATACTGAGGCGCCTTAGTTTTTACTAATTTTCCAGCTAAAATACCAATAAAAATACTGTTCTCAAAATTACTAACCAAGTCTCAATCGTTTCTGGGTATTTTTCTCATTAAAATATGTATGTGCACTTCCACTAAAGTGAAAAATTTGAGGTAAGCACTTCGAAAGAAAAAAATCGAATTCAAACATTTACATTCAAGTTATCATAGCAAACATATCAAAGCGAAAATCATATAAACGGTCGAAAATAGTAGGAAGAACAATTTTTTTGGTGGAATTAATCGTCCGAATGAGTCAATTCAAGGGTTGGTGAACAAATTTCAAGAAATTGTGGGCTTTTCCATGGTAGAAATATACTCGGAGGTTTGCCGTTGCCTGCCGAGGAGCGACCGCTAATAGAAAAAGACTTTTTCAATCATTTTGCTCTTTCATGCACGGATATTCGAACCTACGAACTCCCGAATGGTAGTCACACACCAATCCATTCGGCCATTCGGCTGCGGCGGCCGCCTCCTCAAATATTAACTTATAAAGGGTTATCCAATGAGAGGTGTTTTTTTTTTTTTGATATTCAAAGAAAAAATGCTATTTTTTAATATAAATGATCGGATGTTTATTTCATGATAAAGAGGAACGTATGCCGTTAATAGTGGAAAATAACATCAGGCAAATGACCACCACGACCACGCTTTCAGGACAATATCCTTTTCATGAAATTTTCCATAACCAAATTGCAAAGTGGCTGCCCTACGTCCTCTATAGCTTCACGAATTCCATATTTGCGATCTTGAATCGACCCTGGGCTGTTGGCAAGGGCTATTGTCCAGATCAATACCATCCAATTCCGGTGATAAAAAATCGTTAATAATCAATAATCAAATCAAAACCAAATTGGAAAACCCTTTAGTTTTCCTTCGAAAAGGATACCTAGCATTTTATGGAGAGACAAACTTTCATAATAAAAATCTTGATCTCGAAATCTCTCTTCCGCCACGGCGCGGTGCAGTTGACCAATAATAATTAAGAAGCAAATTTACAACACACCACTTGGGGTTTTTTATAAACCGATGGATGACGGCAGAGACACTCAAAACCGTTTGTTTGCCAAAAATGTAGGACCACACAGCATAAGAAACAGAAACCAAAATCTATAACAAAAACTGAATGGATCTTTTTCTTACTAGAGCTAGAGTCTTAAAGTTTCAAAATTGTTTAGTATGTAGCACATCTGTTCCTTTTACATATATATGTACGTATGTAAATATGTATATACCAATTACCTTTTCGCTAATGAGTCTGAAACGCTTGTACAGGCTGTTAGCTAGCAAAGTGCACGAAGAATGTCAATATTTTTCTGATAATTTTTCCAAATCAACTTATTTACTTAACAAGCAAATAAGAAGAAACAAAGTAAAGAAATCAGTGTAAAAATTAATGAATAACCAAAAAATAAAGGAAACCAAAATGCGTCTGAACTTCGCCTGGGACTTTCTTACGAGCAACTTTGGCAAGAAGTGGAATAAAAGAGGGAATTTGTGCTGCCAGGTTTAGTGGTTTGGTCAGTGTCAATCATTCACAAACCAAAGGTACGATTCATATCAGCCATAGAGCACAAACAGCGAAACTATATAACTATAATACCAACAATGTTTGCACAAGATAGCTGCGCAGAGTAGAAAAGAACTTGACATAGCAACTACAATGAGCTGTAATTTGTCAGTTGAAGTGTATAATTTGTTGTTATATGATGCCAATAAAGTGTTCCCCTACACTGGGGTAAATTTGACACCTTTTTTGAAATTATATTTGTCGAGACGTATTTGATTACTAACTTCTGAAAAATGTAAGGCATTTTTTACAGGAGCTGATGTCTCAATTTAATGTCTTTCAGTAAATCTTTTAGGAGGAGAACATGTGACATCTACAAAAGAATAGAAATTACTTAAATAATAAAAAATAATGGAAGATAAATTAATTTATAACTTTAAAACATATTGTATTCAATAGTAAACACATGCGAAATACACGTGAATAAACAATGTTACGCTACACTGCTCCAGAACGCGGAATATTTCTGACTATTTATTTGACCAATAATCGGTCGGTGACTTTGGCACAACGTGAATTTCGTCGCAGATTTCCTCGCCGTCCAACGCCTACTGGTGAAACACTGCGACGTTTAGCCGCTCGCCTCGAAGAGACTGGCACAACACGAGATGCTGCCAGGCGTGGCAGACCCCGGAGTAGCCGTTCTGCAGAGAATATTGCTGCTGTAGCCGAGGATGTCATGGAAGCGCCGGCGACATCGACCAGACGACGTACCACGCAAATGGGTATCAGTCGACGGTCTTTACAGCGAATTTTGGTACAAGATTTGAAGATGTTTCCGTACAAAGTCCAGACGGTGCATCAGCTGTTAGCTGCTGCCCGCCAATCGCGTCTAACATACGCTCAAGCCATCCTTAACAACTACCAAGAGGAAGATGATTTTTCATCTAAAATAATCATGAGTGCTGAGGCAAAATTTACGCTTCTAGGGCACTGAAAATCCGCGTGTAACCCACGAAGAGCCATTACATCCGCTCAAAGGAGTCATCGGACCTTTTTTCTTCGAAGACGTCGCGGGCCAAACGCTTACTGTGAATGGTGAGCGCTACAGAGCAATGATCAACGAGTTCTTTTTGCCGCAACTTGATGAATTGGGATTGGAAAACATGTGGTTCCAACAGGACGGTGCAACGGCACACACTGCACGTGTCACAGCCGACATGCTGAATTATGCATTTCCCGGGCGCCTAATCTCCCGTTTTGGCGATTTGCACTGGCCAGCAAGATCGCCTGATTTGACCGCTCCAGACTTCTTTTTGTGGGGCTTTTTGAAGTCGCGGGCTTATGTCAACAAGCCTCAGACTCTTGCAGCTCTTAAAGACAATATCCGTCAAGAATGTGAGGACCTATCGCCGGAAGTTTTGGCTAAAGTGATGGAAAATGCCATAAAAAGGGCTCAAATGGCAATCAACTGTGGCGCCGGCCATTTACATGACATCATATTCTCGACTTGATGTAAAAAAAATTAAAATACCAAATAAAAATAGTCCACAAGAAGAATCAAAGTTTTTCATTTTTTTTTTAAATTACAACCAAAAAACATCGCAAGGTTACTTTTGCGCCACCTTGTATATATACTCAGCCTTCTGGAACTTATGCAAAAGAAATTCGATTTAGAGCGAATATGGAAACAAATTATCGCCTGTTTTTAGAAAACGAAATATTTGAATATAAATTTAAATTACTCTTCCTACTCTTCAAGCTGCATTCTTTGTGTAGCATTTACAGAATAGCAAATTACTGGAGGCACTGCAATAACTCGCTGGAGGTTGGAGAGTGAGCAAATTTTTAATTCTTCACAGATAGATGCCCAAATTGGCGGCTGTACTCAATGCAATGACTTCATAGGCCAAGCTATTCAGCCACTGTGCTAAAAAACAAAACACACACAAATTACCTACAAAAGTGGCAACACTCTGAAACCGTAGTAAAATTCTTACTATCAAATCACAATGCCTAATTGAGCTTCAAAGCACTCATTATCCAAATTGCATTGTACCTATTTATTCATATTGTATTGTACCTATTTACTCATATGTATAGTAGTACAAAGGAAATTGATATACATACATGCAACATCGAGTATTCCTCTCAGAGGCTTGCATCCAAGTGGAGGCTTCTTGCATAGTCCATAAATTTTACGTGACTTACTTTGCGTTCTCTGTAAGCTGAGGTGCCTGCTGCCTATACGTATTTGGCATGGCCTGCACACAACCAAAGCTAGAAATGCATATTTATATACTTCTACTTAGATATAGTGCATTGGCACTGAAGTGTCCACAGCTTTCAGTTTACTTCTGCGCTACATTTACCGTTTGCACTTCGCCGTCTTTGCCACTAGACAATTTTACTCCTTTTTTGCGCACAACTACATCTCACTGACTTACAATTTGTTCCAATTTTTACACGTGGCAGCGGATGCCAGCGTAGAGCTCGAAAGCCAAGTGCAACATGCAGCATCTTCGCCTTAGTTTGTACATCAACACATGCATAGTATATGTGTGTGTGCATGTGTGTGCGAGGCGTGTGCATAACACTCACAGGTTGTTGTAACAAGCTAAAAATAGCCTGACCTGTATGTTGGTCGATTGGCCTAACCGATTGCCGACGCGGTCGATTGCTTTACTCGCCCAACTCTGGGTCCAGTCTACAAGTAAAAAAACTACTGGAGCGGCATTCTATTTTGTTGTAAATGTAAATGCTTGCGGGTTGTACAAAAATTTTCAACTTCACTGCTGGTGACTTGCTTGCCTAGTTGGTCAAGTTAGTTAGACTGTACGTGTCTGGGTTGCATGACACGCAGGCGCAGTGGCAGTGGTGCTGCGAAATTTACGCTGCAATTTGCATTTCGGTACGTGTGGTAGCAGTGTATGGCATGATGCAAATGTTGCAGTTACCAATGGTTTTACTACCGTTTTGGCTGCTGTAAATGTACGACCGCATGGGTGTGTGTGTGTGCATGCAAAAGCTAGGCTTGTGAATCTTGTTGCATCTTCGCTTTGACCACTGCTGTTGCCATTTATTTCTGTTACGCCTGTCACTCGGAGGTTACCACATAGCCACGAAGCTGTTACAACCGTATTTTATGTTGCTAAATTGGCAACTAAAATATTTGCTACCAAATAAAGCTTTTGAAAACAAAAAAATTACGAAAAATGTGCAGCGAATAAGGACGCAGTTGACTACGAATGCGCTAAACAGTGAAGAGTAATTTGCGGAAACATATTTTACTTTTGTTTTCAACATTTTGATGGTAATAGTAAAGAATTGATAAATTTGATAAATGTAGAGTTATAGTCGACATCTCAAAATTGCATAGCAAAAGCAGTGCTTCAATTAATCGAGTAATTTTTCGTTGGTTAGAATTTGAAAAATTAGTTTATGACTTTTTAACATATTTTGTGTTATAGAGACACATCTTTTGTGAGTTTAAGTAATTTAAAACCGCTTCAAGGGGAGCTCAGCTTCTAAATAAAATACACCCTGTGCAAATCGTAACATTTTGTGCATAGTTATTAGAATTCACACGCACATATTTTGAGGCTTTATTTTATAAAATGTAAATGGAAATTGCATTAAGTTCTTATTAACAAGATGAAGCTTATATAGCTCACTGCTTTTTCAATAGTTTATTTTTGCTGTTAAAAAAAAATTAGTTTTTAAAAGGTTTACCCTGACCTCTTACGAATTAATAACGGGTACTTGTAGATCAAAAATAAGTATGAGGATTATGAGATTATGAGACAAAGTTAAGAGATATTACTCGACAAAGACATATAACATTTTTTGGTAAGTTTTTGTACTGGTTTTATAGCTCTACAGATGCTCATCTTAATTTTCACTCCCAAACTATCCGAAAACGCACGAGGAGTGACAAAAATGAACACCTTTACAAATCCCATAGAGCATGTAAGTGTGCTAATGTAAGTATATGTAAGTGCATATGTATACACGTAACAAACATCTTCATGAAAAATTCATTTGCCACATAAGATAATCAAATGTAATTCTGCATGCAAACGAAATGCAATTTTCACAACAAAAAAATTCACATTTGTATTCTCACCGCAGATGGCAATGGTTTGTCAAACCCTTGGAACGGATAAGAAATAGTAAGAAAATTGAATGAGTTTTGAACAAGCATGAAAGCAAATATTGATAAAAGCACACAGTTTTTATGCAATGGAAGTAGAAAATGTTGCACAAAATACAACTATATATGTACATATATACATGTTTCTCTTGTATACGAGTATTGCATTTGAATATGCAGAGCCAAGACCAAGTACTCGTATTTGAATGACAGGTGGCAACGGCAGTGATGTCTATTATGCAGCACACAATAAATATTTTTTCTGTTGCTTTATATTTTTACATATTTTCCTTTGAATGACAAAAGCTGTGGAATTTGGAAAGAAAATTAAAGGAAAATATTATTACCTTTTAGGTGGCAAAGAGACGAAGAAGATTGAAAGGAAGCAGCAAAATGTGACTATCAAAGAAATTGGCGGGAAAGTTTATTTTACATTTGGATGCTAAAAATAATATTTCATTTAAATACGAAAAAATATAACAAGTAAAAGTAAATAATTATATTGCGCAACACACAAAAAAATTATAATATTACGAGTTTAATTGCAACACAGCTCTGCTAAAGCTTTATGGTAGTAGCGGTCAAGGAATTGACAATCTTTCAGTACTCTCGAACCTGAAAATCGAATCTCTCATCAAATTCTCGAAACGAATTAATATCTTTGACCAAAATCTACAATAAAAATCTCGGTTAGGTGGGGAAATCATATAACATAATGAGCTCTAGGGCAACACAACGGACCCAACTTGCGGTCTATGTGGCACTCCGATGCGGGGTCACCCTTAAACCAACCAACCAACCAGCGGTCAAGGAATAGTCCTCTTGAATCATTAAATTATTCTCGGTTTACCTTTACAGAGATGTATATAAGTATAGAAATTTTGTAAAAACAATTTAATTACTTTAATTAAAGTGTTACACAAGGTGGCGCAAAATGAATCACCCTATTGGAGTCAGAGGGTTAATACTTTTTAATGAAATTATTCTTACTCCAAATATGTTTGCCGTTTAATCATATGAATATGTAAGCCTGTTAAATACTATTTCAATATAATGAGAGTAAACTACAGGGTGCGCCATCTTTTATGTCGGTATGTAAACGCTGAATAACTTTGTCATTTACCAACCGATCGACTTCAACATTCGATACGTCAATTCAGTACAATTTCAACAAAGGATCGCTTTACACCGAAACAACCGAAATCGACGCCATAAAACCCGAAATGTTTGACAAGGTGATGACAAACGCAGAAAAAAGATCGCAATTTGTGATTGCTAATAAAGTTGGATTGATATTGCATTCAAAAAATAGTTTTAATAAATTGTAAATAACTAAACCAAATAAAAATACCTCACTTATACAAATCAGTTTTTTTTTTTTCAAAGTTATTCAATGTTTTCATATTGACAGAAAAGATGGCGCACCCTGTACAATCAAAAGTGATTTCCAGATGGTGTCTTCCCAAAAATTTAGAAACAGCAACGACTTGTCCTTTTGCCGAAACCTAATAAGACGCCAGGTCAACCAAGCTCGTATCGACCCCTCTGTATAATTGATACGATGGGCAAAATTTTAGAACGGCTTATTGCTGATTGTTTGGAGCAGCACGTCACTGAAAAAGAAGGTTTGCCCGACAACCAATATGGTTTCCGCAGGGGGCGCTCGACAATTGATGCAATAAAAAAACTTACATCAATAGCGGAAAATGCCATTGAAGGAACAAGATGGATGCATGGTACCAAGGAGTATTGCGCGGTCATAACATTGGACGTAAAAAATGCTTTTAACTATGCATGCTGGCCCCACATTATGCAAGCTTTAGGGAACCTGGACACGCCACCATATCTATTGCGTTTGATAAAAAGCTACCTGTCAGATAGAATACTACTCTATGACACAGACGAAGGAGTTAAGCAATATAGAGTAACTGGGGGAGTACCGCAAGGCTCTGTGCTGGGCCCTCTATTGTGGAATGTGCTCTACGATGGAATCCGCCGTATCCCTATACCAAAAGCAGTCCAATTAATCGGATACGCGGATGATATTGCGTTGGCAATAGTGGCAAAAGAGCTTCATCAAATCAAGACTATATGCAGTGCGACAGTTCACAAACTAAAAAACTGGCTTAGATCGTCAAACCTACAGCTTGCGGGCTAAAAAACTGAAGCAGTTTTGATCACAAGTAGAAAAAAATTGAGAAGATCACACTAAGACGGGCACAACATAAACACCCAACCATACCTGAAATACTTGGGAGTCATGATTGATGCACGCTTAAACTTCAAAGTGCACATTGAAAAAGTTTGTGAGAAAGGAGCACGGGTAAACACGGCTCTATCTCGAATAATGGCTAACATAGGCGGGCCAAGCCAGAATAGAAGGCTACTACTGGCAAAAGTTATCCAATCAATTGTAATGTATGCTGCACCGGTATGGAGACAAGCGTTAAAATACGAAACATACGGCAAGAGTACAAAATCTCTTTTTCGACTCAGCGCTATTAGAGTCGCAAGCGCTTTTCGCACTGTATCCCATGAAGCTAAGGGGGTAATTTCTGACATAATGCCCCCAGATATAATAAAAAAAAATAAATAATTGGCGCGTACACTTCTGTTAGGTGTTTGGCCGAGCTCCTCCTCCTATTTGTGGTGTGCGTGTTGATGTTGTTCCACAAATGGAGGGACCTACAGTTTCAAGCCGACTCCGAACGGCATATATTTTTATGAGGAGCTTTTTCATGGCAGAAATACACTCGGAGGTTTGCCATTGCCTGCCGAGGGGCGACCGCTATTAGAAAAATGTTTTTATTAATTTTGCTTTCACCGAGATTCGAACCAACGACCTCTCTGTGAATTCGGAATGGTGATCACGCACCAACCCACTCGGCTACGGCGGCCGCCAGATATAATGGCTCTAGAAAATAAGAGAATATATGACAAAAGCCAAAGCCTTGGCAGGTCGTTAATAGCTCAGGAGCGCAAAGAAATCAGATACGAGAGTCAAACTAAATGGCAAAGACACTGGAATATAACAACCAAAGGGAGATGGACACACCGACTCATTAGTGATGTGCAGGCATGGGTCGATAGAAAACACGGTAATGTCGACTTTCATATGGCGCAGGTTCTGACATGACATGGTTGTTTTAGAGAATACCTCCATAAGTACCTATGGCCATGATGATGGAGTTATATGCTCATTTTGTGCCAAAGCCAATGAAAATGCGGATCATATTTTCTTTCACTGTCAAAGATATAATAAAGAACGAGAGTTGTTGGAGAACCAAATAGCAGAACCAATAACACCGGACAATGTTGTTCCACACATGCTACAATCTAAAGAACTATTGGATTGTATCAAAAAATTGTCAGCGTTCGTACTCAATGATTTGAGACAAATGGAGAGAAGGCGAAAAAGCGAAAGCATAGCACTAAATAGCTGAAATTCCATAGTAGTAGATGTAGTAAATTTTCCTGTAGTAGTAGATTTAGTAACTTACGGTTGTGCTGTAGGACCGTTTTCTAGATAAATTTATTTGGATGCATGTAAACTGACGATACCAGACATAGAAACTTAAGTTTCTGTGGTATGGACAGAGACATGGTGGGTGGGAGAGTAGTGTTATGACAGGGGCGGCTCTCTCATCAGATGACCTAAACAGCGCAGATGACCTAAGCAGATGACTTTTGACGTATTGAATCAGGACAATAACGGACGTTGAGCTTAGTGCTCAAACCGCCTCCCGACGAATACTTAATGGTTGTACCGGGGGGTTCGGTACTTTGACGGTAGGAGGTTTAGTTCGGGTTAAAGTCCCACACTGACGGGGTTAGGCTTTCGATGCTCCTCCTCGTAAAAAAAACAAAAAAAAACCCCCTGTACAATTTGCTTGTAGAAGAATCGCTCAGTGCAGTGAGAAAATTGCAGTTTGCAAAGTTACAACATTAGAAGACAACCCAAATTAAACAGCAGTAACACGGCCGCGGAAGCCGAATGGGTTCGTGCGTGACTACCATTCGGAATTCACAGAGAGAACGTAGGTTCGAATCTCGGTGAAACACCAAAATTAAGAAAAACATTTTTCTAATAACGGTCGCCCCTTGGCAGACAATGGCAAACCTCCGAGTGTATTTCTGCGTCCCTTTGTGTAACAACAGCAGTACGCGCCAAATTTATATATATATATATGTATATATAAATAACATCAATAACACATCTAAATATTAGGGTGAACGACACAGTTTTTGAAAGCCAATTTCTCAAGAATCTACCGATACCTGTTGTAGAATTTCACCGAGTCATCTTTCGGGGGCGGCAATTAATACCGTAATGGGCAATATGTGATTCGTGCATGTGTTTCCGTACCCGGATCGAGGTAGTTTAGTGTACAAAATTTGTGAAATTCCATTAACTAATTAGTTTTACTCCTAAATTGTGCTTTAATGCCGTACGCGCCCTGTATATCTAAAGAAGTGACCGAAAAAATGCACATAGTCCGTTCTTGTTCATCCCTCTACAACCTCTATGATATGAAAGCTATTAAATTTTACCGGCCTTTTCTGATAAAAAAAACTTAACTCTTTTTTCACAACTAATTTTTTTTTCTAAAACTTAAATTTTATGAAGCTCAAAGCCGATTATTGCAAGAAATAAAATAATCTATCCCCAAATAGTATATCTACATTCGACTGTTATTACTCTATGCAACCCAAATAAATCTCTAAATCAAACGCGATCTTCGTGATAGGAATTTGTATCATTACTCCTGAAAGGCTCCGCATTCAATTTATAACATGCAGTTTCTAGAAAATATAGGACCCATAATTTTTGTACCGCCTTCCAACGAGAGATGGTTATTTGGACGGCAGTAGTTCACTCAAATATTACCATACCCTGTGCCATCTTCCATAATTTATCTGTTTTTTGGTAACTGAACATAGAACCGATTGTTTACATTCTACGCACAACACACACTAGGCCACAGCAGCCGCCTCTTGTTGTTGGAAGCCACAAATTCCACCTCAGCTAGAGACATCTTTGCGCTAGAGCAATTGCATATTATTAAATAGATCTGATAAAAGGAAAATAAGAGTGAGTGCACTTCTGAAACCTGTTCGCGAAGGGGTGTGCACAGATGCATTTGTATATGTGTATGAACGAGGGCGTGCATGTAAGGATGCAACAATATGTTGCACTTTAAGCATCAAACTACCAACTGAACTTGCAACCGGTATCAGGTATCAACGATTGCTGATAGCGAGCATGCACTAACTTATACACATACTAATGCAAATGCATATAAACATACGTACAAATACATATATACGTAAATGCTTACTGATTATGATTACGAGTGCCCCTTATGCACGTACAGATTGCACCATTTTGCACTGCTTCAAGCCATATTTCATCCAAATCATTTCTACCACTTTGCGTTCCGTGCATTCTGTGAGGCGTTGGAAATTGTAGCTTTTCTCTTTGTGTACCTGAGATCGATTGGTGATTGCTTGACTTGCTGGTTTTGTAAAATATAGTAAAACTGAAATACCTTGCAGCGGTTAATGGGAGCCGAAAAGTTAGCATATTTTGCTTTTACTCTAGAAATTGTCTTTACTCGCCTCTACTAACGTATTTGGCTTGATGGAGGCCTATGTTTGTATGCATGTATATGTAAAAGCATTTACACAAGCATACAATCAATTACTAATATCTGCACAAAAGCCTTTTGTAGTTGTCAGAGCGCATAAGGCAACAACAGCAGTTGGCTGACACTACAGTATTGGGACTAATGTTAGCCGAGTGAATAGGAAGTGCATAAATAAGTGATGACTTAATTTTTTATTTTGACTGAAGTGTCAACATATTTTCAAAGCGTAATGACATTTGTGGAACAACATCAAGACGCACACCACAAATAGGAGTAGGAGCTCGGTCAAACACCCAGAAAGGGTGTACGTGCCAATTATATACATTGTGTAAAATAAGTACCCGGAATTTAAAAAAAAACACATTTTTTCATATTATTCATCATTATTTGTTGGATCGCCTTCAAAATAGGCTCCTTTTGAGCCGATACAAATATTCCAACGAACAACCCAGTCATCCATGGCCCGCTGGTAGGCCGGCGCCGGGATGGCCTTCAGCTCCTTTAGCGAATTTTTTTTAATGTCTTCAATCGACTCAAAACGCCTTCCCCGAAGTGGCAATTTGAGTTTTGGGAAGAGAAAAAAGTCACAGGGTGCGAGATCTGGCGAATACGGTGGCTGTTCGATAGTATTTATTAAGTTTTTGGTCTTGTATTCGCGTACAATCAAGGCTCGGTGCGATGGCGCGTTGTCGTCGTGCAGAATCCACGAATTGTCCTTCCACAATTCGGGCCGTTTACGGCGAATGGCTTCACGTAAACGCCTTAAAACGGATAAATAATATTCCTTATTAACCGTTTGGCCCTCTGGAAGGAACTCAGAGTGCACCACGCCTTGATAATCAAAGAAAACCGTGAGCATAACCTTCACTTTTGACCGGCTTTGGCGTGGTTTTTTTGGATACGGCTCGTTCTTGAAGCGCCATTCAGACGATTGCTGACTGGTTTGCATATCGTACTCGTAGACCCATGTCTCATCACCAGTTATTATGCGTTTCATGAACGTAGGGTCCGTATTAGCTCGGGAAACCATGTATTCAGAGACCTCCTTCCGATGCTCTTTTTGCAAAAATCCATAGTAAAATTCGCCAAGTAAACAAAAGATCAACTCACTTTGACTGCAGAATAAAACACACTAAGTAATAGATCCCGTTCTAATAAGGCTTGTGCATTCAAGGACATGTGTACCAACATGAAAAAACCAAATTTGAAGTGTCAGGTATTCCCGGGAGAGTTTAAATTATAAATTCCGGGTACTTATTTTACACAATGTATATATATAATGACTGTTGTAATTGTATTGATGTAGAACCAAAAGAAAACAACATTAGCAACTTGATTCAGACCACCACCATATACCGAGGCGTCTATGCAAAACTGAGCATTAGAAATTTACTTGATACCCTTGTGAAATGAAGTGTGCTGTGATTATCCTCCTCCTACTTGAGATTTGCTTCCGGCTATCGCAAGTTTAGCGTTGAAATTGTGCGAGCCCGAGTTTTGATTACAACCTCGCTATCAGTAAATATGTAAACGTCTCTTGCCTTTCTATAATAGCTGCAGCTTCAGCCTTGAAGGCGCTCCAACTAACGAGCAAGCAAAAATATATGTTTAGTGACAGCCGACTTCGTGGGAAGACACCATCTCCTACAGTGCCAGGTGGTATGTTGGTATTGGTCCCTCTACTCTTTCCTGCTTGAAAATTTTGTACTAAAACTGTACTCTCGTACTCTTTACCAGACACATATTTGATTCCAGAAAAGCGAAAAGTGTAAAAGTCGCTATATGATGAATGACCAAACACCACGATGTTTGCATGAATTATGTTGCCGATCAGTGCTCCAGAGCGGGCCATTATGCAACTAGCGCTTATAACAAACATCTTTACTTGGGAATCATATAAACCACATCATTGTGCGTTTTCAAGCTTTGTAGAACAAAATTGAAGAAGAAATATATTTGTAAAATACAAAAAAAAAATGCTTTATTCTAAACTTATATTCTTAACTCTTATTTTTATTTTGAGCAACTAATAAATTTCTACTATTCATAGCTTTGCCTTATATTTCACTCTACTGCTAGATATTTTCACTCCACTGTGTATTTACATGAAACTTTGACTGACAATTATTACTATTTAGGTATTATTTAAGTGTGATTCTCATGGTTCAGTTCTTAAGAGCTTTTGAACTTAACTGCAAATCAAGCAAAGTATTATCTAAGTTAGTATGCAACCGAACTTTATAGGCCAAGGATCAACTGCTTATATAACTTTAAGATTGCATGAAATTTCGTGACATATAGACTGCTTTCGAATGCGAGGCTTGAAATTATGGGAGCCGTTTTTGGATCCCATATTGTCGGACTGCATTTCCGAAAAAAAAATGTTTTGTTTGGGCATAAAGAGTCCATTTAATTTCAAAGAATTTCGAGGAATCGAATTCAAATGTTATCTTCTGGATCTCTTGGTGCTTACACCCTGTATTGGGTGTTTGGATGAGCTGCGCCTCCTATTTACGGTGAGCATCTTTGATGTTTTCCCACAAATTCAATAGCTTTAATTTTTTCTACTGATTGTGAAACCTTCCATTAAATTTCGTAGACTATACTGCACTTCTTTTATGCCACAGAAGTTTGATTCTTCGGTTTCGTAGTGATAAATCAAACATTTTTTCTCCAGTAACAATCCGGTTTATAGTGTCTTTTCTATTTTCACTACTACTTCCGAAGTGGTGTGAGCGGTCTCGGCATCCCTCCCATGCTAAGCGTAGACATACCAAGATGATCATGTGGGGTATTCAAAACTGTCTTAAATACTACCCCAGCAATTTTCTGAACTGTCTGCAGCTGATTTTCTATCGCACTTGAAAAGACTACAGAAAGTAAAACATTTGTCCTCAGAGCCTTATACCCAGTTGAGAAACCACTTTGAGCTCTTCGTTCAATAACACTCCAATGCTCGACGAGATTTCCTTGCACCGAAATTTTAGTTCGTTGAATGAATAAGTTCTAAGAACTGGGCTAGATATAGCCATGCTCAGCTTTGAATTTCTGAACCCTTAATGTCAAATGGGATCTGTTCTCTGCGCTAGCCAAAGTGTCGATGCATAGACTTTCATTAAACCGTCTTTATATACTCGTATAACGCAGCAGTGGATAAGATGTATATTGAAAATTTAAAAACCGCATCAACTATTTGGTTACCTGGTTTTCTCCTCCACAATAATGGTCTGTGGTATTTATCTCAGCTTGGAATAGAATCGCGTATAGCCGGAATTTTCCGGTATAAGAGTCTAGAGAGAGGGCCTAAAGGATAGAGAAATAAAGGTGAATTGAGCATTAGTTGCTCCTCTGCAAACTTACCAAACTTTTTTTACGCATCTTAAAAGTTTCTCGAGAGAAAGAGAAAGCAGCTCGTTCATTCTCAATGCTTTCGGCCTAAGGGCACACCATCTATGTCTGAGAAGGCCGAAAATGGCAAAGAAAATATTCTGCTCTTTCTTTAATTCGATACAAGACGTGCACAGTGGATCGTCGATGATGACTATGATGACCGTTTCAACTTTAGTGCATCGTAATCAGCCCTATCAGGACTCGTAGCTCACTTCTGCTCTATCGAAGAGGGAGCTTTGCTACCACTCTGTCTGCCCTTTTCAGAAACACTTGATTGATTTTTTATATGACATCTCAAACATTTTACTAAAAATTCTTCAAAAAACATGCGATTACCCAAACTTTTTGATCTCTCATCGCCTTTCTATCGAAAGAAAATAAATATTTAACTATAAACCAGGAATTTAATTCAAGTGATTTTCTTTTTTCCCTTATTTTCTACAAAACGGTTCATTTTGTAATTTTCACTGCACCCGTAAAAGGAAATTCTTTGATCTTTAATATCAGAAAGTATGAAAAGAATTTTGTAAATAGTGTGAAAAAGTATACACGCACTTTGGCTGTCCTACTTTGCAAAAAAGTTATATGAGCAAGACAAAAAACACAAATCATTGAAGAAATTGTTGCAAAATATTATCGATAAACAGAATTGCTGCGCTTTGTACGGTGCGTTGCACAAAAATATTGCAATAATATTAGTCAATATAACGAAGTCGAAGTCGATAATGGCCACTCGATGATGATGATAATGATAATTTAAAAAAAATATTTTGGTTTATTTTATTTTCAGCGCTTCCAAGAATTTCGCAAAGTGACGGGCAGGAAGATGGAAAAATATTGGAAAAGCTTTTGGCAATGGTGAGTCATCATGATGGTGAGAAGATGTGGCAGGAAATCAGCAGGAAAAGAGTGAACAAAGTGAAAACTGTATGGTGCAGCGAGAAAGTAGAAATGGAAATATAACTAAAACTGTAAAGGAATATAAAATAAAAGTGCAAAATTTGCTATAAAACGAAACCGAAAATTTCTTATAATGATGAATATAAAAATTTTCGAAGAAAAAAGTCGTGCTAAGAAATCGGCAACAATAACAAAAGTATGCATGATGGTGAGAAGCGCAACAAAGAAGCAAATAGTGGTAGAAATAACAGCTGACGAGAACTATTCATACTAAACACAAGTACGTAGCAACGCCTGTTAGTTGCACGTTTGATGAATGCAAGAACGTGGCAACTACATGAAATTTGCAAAAGAAATTGCAACTCAAAAATAGCCGAGAACTTAAAAAAAAGAAGAAGAAGCAAAACAACACAAAGCTGTCGAGTAGTGGCCAAGTAGCAAGAACGGTGGAAATTGAATGCAACACCAAGCCATGCACTTGAAAGTGCGCTGAAGGGCCAGTCGAGCTGCAGCCATTCATGTGTACGCGGTTACTTACATACTTTTGAATGCCTTCAAGTTGGGCGAAGGCGGAAACTGCCATGAATATGACTGGTATTCCCTAAAGTTATTGATTTTGATATTATATTTAGTTGTTGCTAATGTTGAGAGTATTCAAGCTTCTTATCGCTCCATTTGCTCTGAAGGCGCAGGTGGTGGTATTCTTATTTTCATGCTTCCTGCCTTTCGATTGTGAAATGGAGCGCAATGACTTATGACGAGTTGCCAATGCTTTGAAAGAATTTATGAAAGAAAAATAGTTGAAGATTGGCTCGATTGAAGGAAAGTGAGGTGAGTAAGAGGAGATATCAAAATATTTGAAAAATTATACACAATTTTTTTAACTTCCTAAGATATCTTTAAATTCGTTTTGTTTGCATATTCTCCGTCGATTAAGAAACTTTTTGGCGACTCGGGCTCGAATTTAAAAATGATGAGGGCAAGTACCGGATAAGTAAGCTGTACAAGGACTTAACATCTTCATAAAATGGCTTTATGCACATTCTGTTTCATGTGAGTAAAAAATATTGAATTTCGCATTATTGTGTAATAAAGCAAGTGTGAACACCATGTTATTATTGAGTTTTCGGTTTGTAATTGAATCTAAGACCCTTCGGGCTTATTGCGGCATTGTAACTTTGTGTTCTTCTTCGATTGATAGTTTATTTGCATGCCCACCACGCTTAAAAATATCCTATATATGTACATAGATATTCCTCACCAGCCCAAAAGGAGTGGCAGATGGACCGCATGGGGGTGAAATAATATGTTTTGCAACATGATGTAAAGTCAAACATAACAGAAGTTAATCATAATTGAAAGAAAAACCCATTGATAGAATTCTACCCAAAATGATTGCAACGAATGTTTTTTGTAAGGCCTTATGAAAGTTAAGTGAAGTTCAAGATCGATTCTGAATGCGATTTCTCTATGTTATGCATGGCTACATAAGTGCACCTGCATACATACAGTGTCGGACAAAACATATTGGACTGATACCTATTAGTGAAGCTATTTCTTTTTACTCTTGCAAATATTATTTTAAATAAGAAAAAATATCACAGAAATGAAAAACAAACAGGTGTTATACGAAAACATAAAAAATATTTTCTAAGATAAAACTGTATTAAATTATATGCGACAAATGGCAAACATATACAATACCCAGTGCGACAAAACATATTGGACTCGTCTCAGTTTACCGAAGTAGGCGACCAAAATTTCGTTATTTTTTTGCTACTGTACAAGCCATGTGTACTAAGATATTTTTTTTTGTTGTGGTCAATGTGAGCGTTGGAATAAGAGTCAATAGTATGATAGTTTACTATTGAAAATTCTAGAATTCTGTACTTTTATTAAAAAAACGTGCTAATGGCGGAAAAAAAGCTAATTGAAAAAAAACTAATTATAAACGACTACAAGCACGGTTTATCGCAAGTACAAGCACGGTTTACTGGAAGTGTTGAAACTCTTCACCGTGGAGGACGACCCAAAGGTACTACACAGCACGAAGACTCGAAAATATTGATAGAATTGAAGAAAAATCCAGAGAAGTCGGCAGCAAGTATAGTTAAAGTTAAAAGTTAGCAGCCGAACTGCTAACATGCATGTGCAGGTGGACTGAACAGTTATGGAGCAGCAAAACAGCCATTTATTTCCACAAAAAATCGGCTAAAGCGGTTCAAATTCGCTTGGGAGCACACTAACTGGTCAGTGAAACGTTGGAGAACTATACTTTTTTCTGATGAATCAAAATTCAACTTGAAATACTCAGACGGAATGAGAAGACTTCGCCGGCCAAAAAATAAACGTTTAGATTCTCGATACTGCAAAGGTACGGTTAAGCATGGCGGAGATGGTATTATGGTGTGGGGTTGTTTTTCTGGGTTTGGTGTTGGACCTCTCCATTTAATAGATGGAATTATGGATAGGTTTGTATACCAAAATATACTAGAGAGCGTGATGCTTCCCCATGCTGAGTGGAATATGCCACTTTCGCGGTCATTCCCACAAGATTACGACCCAAAGCACATCTCAAAGTTGGTAGCAAATTGGATCGCATCGGAAAAAATCAATGTGCTCGAGGGGACAGCACACTCTGCGGACCTCAATCCAATTGAGACCCTTTGAGAGATACTCAACAGGAGGATAGACAGGCAAGGAGTAAATAGGGGTAAAAAGAAGCAATCTGCAGCTGCCAAACAAGCTTGGTTGGATATTCCACTCGACGTTATCAACAATCTAATAGCTTCCATGCCAAAAAGATGTAGTGAAGTTATAAAAAATAATGGTTATGAAATATTAGTTAATTATTGTTATTCCAATATGTTTTGCCGCTCTCAATATCGCATATGTTTTGTTTTTTACGCATATAATTTTATGAAGTAAACTGTTTTTAAAGTTTTTTTATGCTTTCAAGAAATAAATAGTTCGTATTTAATTTATATTTGAAATGACATTTGACGTTAGGAAAATATAATTACATCGAATGAATGAGTTCAATATATTTTGTCCGACACTGTATATATTGAGAAAGTCGATCTAAATGAATAAAATTATAGTTTGAATTCCTATTCGGGATTTCTTACGTTGCGCATTTGCTTGAAGGGCTTTAAGCAAAGTGAAACATATTTCGCTGTTATAAACAGCTTTTAATTTTTCATAGGTAACGAAAGTACAAATGCGCTCTTTTTTACACCCACTTTGCACTCATCTAAAAAAAATTTCTTATTCTTTGTACCTACTAGAGATGCCAATGTTAAGCTGCCTACACACGCAGTTGGAAGAAAATCCATCGTGTATGGCGAAGTGCGCGCACAAATCCCTAGTAATTGAAAATTTTCATTTACCTGGGATTTGTTTCTACTTTGTGACGCAGTTTGTGGATTTTCACATTTTTGTTACTGACCGTCGCCGAGATAAGAGTAAGCGGAAAAATGAGAAGTGTTAATAAAAAAAATTGTATACTCATTTCCATATTTCCTTAAAACTTAATATGAGAACGATTGCTCCTATTTTGCAACCATTCTTTCATTCAAACCTGTTTTTTGTTGTCATTTTGTTTTTTCTTAATGCTCATGTAAATAACTGCAGGAGCAACCGCATCATCCGCTGTTTTGTTTTCCATCTTAACAGTACGAGGATCGCAACTAAATGATGGTTTCTGGATTTGTGTACAGTGTGTGTGCTGCGGACTAGGCACAAATCGCTGTGAATCGTGCCCTGTCTATGACCAGCTTTAGCGGTCTACCCGGGATCACGAGATTTCGGAATATTTTTGGAGTATTTAGCGGATCCTAGAATTCACCCAGGGACATCCCTTTTTTAATGTTTAAAATATATTTTTAAATATTCAAAAATTGAGAAAAAATGTAAAACACACGTATTAGAAAAGCTTTGGGTCTCCTGTTTTTTCTTTAATGGTACCCCAATGGACAGATTAGTTACCAGCTAAGTGACCACTCCTCCTTAGGGGGCAAACATCTGACGTAATCGAACTAGGTTTAGTTGATAATTATAAATAAAAGTTGCCATATTCTTTTGTCGATATTTCACAAAAACAAAAGAAATTACGTGATGGGTTATACTAGCAAACTATAACAGCGCCTGGTTACTAGCAACTTATACGGCGATTTTTGCTGCAATACCAGCGATGCTCCTAAGAGTTTTATTGCACTCCCATTCCAGTCGATGAGTATTTATTCCGCGAGCGCCTTATTATCAACATAAGATGGACAATTGATAGGAAAACGAATTGCAAATGCTCCCAAAATATTGATGGGCGCAAATAATGTGAATAATACGTTTCTTCTCCTTTTTGTTTTGATATGCGAAACCTTCAAAGTTTTAAGAGCAACGATGTATGAATGTATGTATGTATGTGTGAACGTGGATATGTTGCAGCGAAAGTGATGAGTATTCAACAAAAATCGGGGTTAAGCAAGCACTTAAACACAAAATACACACACATACATATGAATGCATTTATTATTCTGAATAGCTACACATCATAAATTCTCATTGGCATAAGCGTAACAACACAGCTACCAAAATTTTATACGCTCCATATTATCATATCAAAATGAAGAAAGAGTTTGTGGTCATCCAAAATGGAATGTACTCGAGGTTATAAAATTGGCGAAATGAGAATATGCAATAATTTGAAATTGGTTTGTTGCCAGATCACTATAAAATAAAAGTACTTACTGCGCGCATCAGCAATAATGAACGCATAAAAAATTATATAGGGAAAAATTGTAAGCACGTAAAATACTTTGGGATTATAGTGGGGAATGCGAGTGGGCGGAAAATGGGTGGGCAGCAAGCGTGATAGAATACAATAGTGCATGAATACAAATGAAAAATTAGCGTGAAGTTAGTGGCGATGAGCTATGAAAAAAGTGTCAAAATAGCGCAGATTTCTGAACAAAAATGAAAAATTAGGATTAGATTAATGCAAATAAAGCAGATAATGGAAAATAAACTGCAAATAAAAACGCTGTTCGTAAGTACAAAAAACACAAATATGTAAACAAGTCTCTGTCAAAATCACCAACCAGCAGCGGTATCGGGACATGCAAAACATTCTGTATTCTCTGAACGGTGGGTGGAGCTTGTATTCAGGGTTGAAAATTATATTTCTCTGTAACACTATCCACACCTGCTCCCAGCAGACACAGGTATGTATATTGAATGTGAAATGACGGCAGCAGGTACTGGCTTCAATACCCATTACGGGTATTAAACAATAACATTGCTGCCAGCAAATAACGCTGATGAAAGAGCAATCGACCTGTATCAGATTTGCAGTGACACGAGTCATACGGCAGTGAATAAAAATTCTAACAGCCCCGCTGGCTGGGTCTTGTGGTCCGAATGGATATAAAAGCTCAAGCGCTGAAAGTATTCGATGTGGCAGCAGCGGAAGAAGAAGGCCTCCTTTTCTATAGAAACATCAGGTGGAGAAGGAGTTGCTTTTACTTGGTGTGTTCAACTGTTGCACGTTAGAATGAGAAAGAAACGCATTTCGCACTTTGTTATGCTCGGCCAAAATGGCGCGAGGGTTAATCGTGCCAATCAAGAAAGAAGAGAGGTCATGAATGACGAGGGGCTCATAAAAAATTATTGAAAGTTGCATAAACTTACAGATTTCTCCATTTGTGGGACAACTGGAAGACAGGAGAAGATTAAGCTATATATAATATTATATCTTATATATGCATATATAGGGTGAACGATATGAAGTGTTACCAACTTCACACTGCTTGTATTTATAAAACAGCTCAAGACATCAACGTCAAAATTGTTCTAATGACAGTTCAATATATTGTTTATAAGCCATAAAAAGCATTTGCGTCTCAGTTTTGTTGATTTGTTTTTTCTGTGATGGAATTCAAACGTAAAAGTGTGGTTGCGTTATATTTGGCTGGAAAATCACAACCAGCCATTGTTCGTGAGCTCAGTCACCTCAAAGTGAATAAAATGTTTGTGTATCGCACTATAAGACGTTACAATGATACTGGTAGCATTGCAAAACGCTATGGAGGTGGACCAAAAAACACCGCAACAACGCCAGAAATGGTTCGTTAAGTGAAGGCTCGACTTGAACGAAATCCCCGTCGAAGTGGAAGAAAAATGGCCAAAGAACTGAAAATATCGCAAGACAGCATTCAACGCATATTGAAAAATGAGCTCAAAGTCAAGGCTTACAAGTTCCAAAAAGCACATGATCTTTCACCCCAGCAAAAAAAAGTTCGATGCGAAAGAGCAAAGGAGTTGTTGCGTTTGCACGAACGTGGCGAATTTCCTAACATTGTGTTTTCTAAACAATCGTGTTTACTTGACCGAACGCTCATACGAGAATTTGAGCCTACGTATGGCCACTCGAAGCAATTTCCCATCGCAAGTGATGGTTTGGGCCGCAGTGACCGCTGATGGACGCTCTCCAGTCGTTTTTATCGAGCCTGGTGTCAAAGTGAATGTGAATGTGACTTATTATCGGGAAAATGTTTTAGAAGCTGCTTTAGAGCCGAGGACACACAAACATTTCGATCGTAGACCATGGACGTTCCAACAGGACTCGGCACCGTCCCACCATCATGTTCCACACTTCATTTCGTCTCCACAATGGCTTTTGAATTCGCCAGACGCAAATCCGATGAACTATTCCAGCAAGGCGAGGACTAAAAAATGTGCCAGTATGGATGCGCTGAAAACAGCGATTATACGAGAATGGGCCAAAATACCTTAAGGACACATTCGTGCAGCATGCAACTCATTTTTTGACCGTTTGAAGGCTATAGTCAAGGCAAAAGGTGTCATATCGAGCTAAAGTGAATATATGTTAAAATTATGCAAAAATGATGAACAATTTTGTCTTTGAAATCAATAAAAACTAATTTCACACAAAAAAGTTATGGTGTTTTGAATAGGTAACACTTCATATCATTCACCCTGTATATACCATAAGTGGTACGTGTTTTGTTGAGTGCATCTTTTGCTGGGTATTTCACTGAGTCCCTTCACTTATTTATGGTGTGCGTCTTGAAGTTATACCACAAATAGACGACCTGCAACTTTGGCAACTGGTTTTTGTAAGGAATTTTTTTTTAAAGCCAGAAATACACTCGGAAGTTTGCAACCTTTTTTGAGCCTGCCGATGGGACTATTATTAGAAAATCATTTAGTGTTTTATGCCTCAATGGTAGCCACGCACAAACTTTTCGCTACGTCGGTCGTAGGAAAACGCGATACTTTTCCATATTTGAGGTTATTCTACAGGGTGCGCCATCTTTTATGTCGATTAAAAAAAAAAACAGCTGATTTGTATAAGTGAGGTGGTTTTATTTGGTTTGGTTATTTACAATTTATTAAAACTATTTTTTGAATACAATATTAATCAAGAAGCCACCTTTATTAGCAATCACAAACTGCGATCTTTTTTCTACGTTTGTCATCACCTTGTCAAGCATTGCGGGTTTTATAGCGTCGAATTCGGCACGAATGTTTGCCTTAAGCCGGTCAGTAGTTTTCGGTTTGTTGGCGTAAGCGTTACTTTTCAGATAGCCCCACAAAAAGAAGAAGAAGAAGGGTTAAGTCAGGTGATCTGGGGGGCCCGGGAATTTTCGTTGGAGAAATTCAATTGTTGCATTCGCAGTGTGACATGGCGCACCAGTAACCGTCTAAATCTTTCTCACGCATTTGCGGGCAGACATTATGAGCCAACAGCCATCCAGTGAAGGGACTCGGTGTCCATCGAACGTTTCGTTTTCTTGGTAAAAATATAGCCCAATGATGGTTTTGGCGCAAATGCCTGCCCAAGCAGTTACTTTCCGGACATGCAATGGCGTTTCATGGATCTCGTGTGGATTCTCAGTTCCCCAAATGCCGCAATTCTGTTTATTCACGCTGCCAGAGAGGGCAGCCTCGTCAGTCATTAAAATTTGCTTCCAAAAATTGGGTTGTGTCAACCATTCGAGCGATTGTATGGCCGTATTTCAAGAGACGTGAATGGTCTGTCGGCTATATTCTTTGTGTCAATTGCACTTTATACGGAAACAAATTTAAATCATCCTTTAAAATGCGCCGCGGTGTGGTTTCACTGACGCCAAAATGCTGAGCGCGACGACGTTACGACACTGTTGGCTTCTGGGCAACACTCTCCCTCACTGCTTCAACAAATTCATTGGAACGTCTGGTCGTTGAAGAACGGCGGGTTGACGATTTCCTACTGACCCGTGCTCAAAAACTTCGACACCAAACAACAAATAGTATTGTCAGACGGTGCCTGTTTTCCGCGATACTTTTTGCGATATGCGCGTTGAGTTAGAGCAATAGAACGGCTACTTTCGATGTATAGGGTCACTATTTCAGTGCGTTGTTTCAGTGTAAAGCGATCCTTGGACGTAATTGCACTGAATTGACACATCGAAAACATGAATGTTGAAGTCGATCGATTGGTAAATGACAAAGTTATTCAGCGTTTACATCCCGACCTAAAAGATGGCGCACCCTGTATATCCAAATATGCTTCTTTGACCTCGTTTTGCTGTATAAAAACTACTTCATGTGTTTCTGAGATAAGGTCTGTTGAACTTGTGTTCAGCTCTGAAGATCTATACAATTTTTTCAGTTTGTGTTATCTCCAGAAATTTACTTACGTCACGTACTCTGAAGTCCTTGAAATATTTATTTTGTGACTATTTTAAGTTATTTGCCTTACATTGGAGCTATTGGGAAATACAGCAACAAATATTCGAAAAAGTAGTCGAAATTTGGTTCTGAAGTATTTATGAGTATCTCAGAAAGAATGTCCGTAAGCAATTTCCATTATTAAAGTTGGCGATTCTAAAAACTTCTAATTTCTTTGAACTTTCATTTTTCTACATTCCATGCTGAAAAAATATCCTTTGTACGTTCAAGCGTAGAAGTATTACTTTTTTAATTTTATTTTTCTTTGATTAACCTTTAAAAATGTAAGCCGTTTTCCATCTCAAGCCTTTCCAATCAAATCGTTTTAAATGCAATCACCTTCCCCAAAGCATTGAAAACCTAAGCTTTCACTTGCCTAAAATGCCATTGGTTAGCCAGATTATACTCAGCATTATTCTTGTAATTATTTTAAAAGACAATAGGATTAAAGATCAACTGCAACCAAGTCGAAGAACAGCAGATAAGTGTGATGTGGAGAGCATAATATAATATGTACAGTTATTTGAAAAATAAATGGCAGAAAAAGGGATACAAAGACGTTTTACCTGTAGGGCAAGGATAATAAATGAGCAGCAGGTAATACAACAGCAAGAACAACTCACCACACATCGGAGTGGAGTAGAGGTAAACAAAACAAATAAAATGCGTGTATATGAGTGTGAGTGTGAGTATATGTTTTTAAATAGATAGAGTTACAGTTGAAAAAGTGGATGAGATAAAACCAAATCATGGAAGCACCAACTACACGAATATTGTGTACGTATCTACATATATACGAGTACGAGTATAAACCGAAAGGAGCAGTTAATGCTAACCGAGCAGATTTTGTTATTGTAAAGTATGGAGCCATTGTTGTATGGATGTTTTTCCTCGTACACACACATGTGTCTGACCATAGCTAATACAGCTTAAAACTGAAAGCATGCTTTGTTTGGCACTTAACTAAGTATTTACTGCAAAGGGGGAAGAGAAGCCATGGCCACATAATAAAGAGCATTCCAATAGGAACATTGCGTAACTTTTCCAGAAGCCAATTGGAGCAGTTACAGCGCTTCAAATGGCCAAGAGGCCTCACTACTTGAGGTAATTTGATCTTGTAAGGGTATGGGCTCTTAGCTCACCTGGAGCGACCTGACTTTACGAATCTTAAGCTTAAGCTGCAATATTTTTGCTGTTTCAAATAATATGGCTGTCTTCAAAAAGTGGCCGGACTTACGCCGCAATTTTCTATTATTTATTATTTTTTATTTATTTTTCTATTGATACTCCGACCTCAAGGCTGGGTCTGCTAGAAAAAAGCTAAAACTAAAAAAAAGTACCCGAAAATCATTTATAAAAAACTATGTAACTTTGAATATGGAATTAAAATTTCAAGTCGATCGGTCGAAATTTATTCAAGTCAGGCCAATACAGAAAATGAAGTTTCGAGAAAACAGCGTTTCAAGTTTGGTTCGATACGCATTGCACTGCGAGGGGCTGGCAAAGTAGTATTTAGAAATTTTGTCCACCTGAATCCTTTGAGTATATAATATTTAAGGTATTAAGGCATGCACTAAGCAAAAAAAAAAAAACTAGTAAAATTTTTGAAATTTCTATAGTTTTTAATAATTTTCAAACGTTGCTTTAAGCAAATAATTAATGTTGCTTTTAAAATTATGTATATTTAAAATTGATATGACCACCCGTAAACACCCTGTATATTATAATAAGGATAAGTAAAAAAGATTAGTGTTTCTAAAGGATTAAAAGCGGTTAAGGGAGCAAGTGTTGTTGGCTAGCGGCAAACGGAAAAGTTGCAACTGCTGCTAACAGCATGAACAGTTGGAACATATGTTTGTGGCGGTATACATGCCATTATATTCATGCATGCATACGTATATATTTATACATACATATATACGTATAATACTCGCTGCTTTCGCAAATCCTCTATGCCTATTAGTTTTTTCTATTTAATTTCCTTTCGGTTTTGTATGCCATGTAAAGCGACTTAAATCTCTGTCAAAACTCGATATGAGCTACTAATGAGATTGTTGAGGCGAAAAGGAGCTTTACTGGCGACGCCAGCAGCTTTGATTTGATTTATCGTTCTTTTTTACGGTATATCAGTTTGGATCACTAAAGTTAATCACGACCCACCTCTGTCTAAATACTCACAAAAACAAGTGTTGAGGCATCTCCTCCAAAAATGTTTACAAAGCATTATTTTCCTTAAAGAGATGCATTCTTTGCAGATGCGAACACAGTCGGCGGTAAAGTAACATGTGCTGCTTCTAACTTAAGTCGCTCCTTCTCAATCGGTTCACGTTGTTTTTACTCAAAGGGTATTCGTTAAGTATTGCTCGCCTGAAGTGTTGCTCAGTTGCAGATATGCACTTAAGGTCAGAGGAATTTAGATAGTTGGTCAGTAAACTAGACTATAAATACAATTAACCCTAGCGAGTTTAAATCTAGTGGGAGATGAACCTGCAACTTGGAAGTACGTATAACTCTGTAAATTTGTTACAAAATGTTTTCAGATCTGTATTATTTGATCTGCTCCTTTAATTTCTCTTCGCAAGTGCCCACTATTTATTCATGCACTTCGGTGGCTCTGTCATAAGAATACTAGACACTGAGATATTACTGGAGCTGAACAATCAGAAGAAATCTACTATTCATTAAAATGTATGCAATAGGATCAGAAATTAAATGTTACCCATATGAAGGAAAGGACCCGGCTTGTAATTTACGTAAGCAGCAAAGCGAGTTTGAAAAACAAAAATATGAATACGACAAAAAAAAAAACAAATTACTTAACACCTATAGAATCATAAAATTGGTGTCCATAATTACAGGAACGATCGCCGAAGTGTTGGTGCGTAACTACCTTTTGGTAGCACACGGTTCGAGTCTTTGGCAGGAGTAGCTCAGCCCAATCACAGATATGGCCAAATTGAAGCAAATTTACCTGCACCGCTGCAAATGCAAAGTGAGTTTGCAAATCTTACACAGAGAAGCGTGGATAGTCTCCAGGAAGAAACCTTTAAAATCGCCATTACTTTCTTTTTTGACCACTTCTACCAAAGTAAAAAGTCGAAGCTGACAACCAAAACATATATTTTTGCTGTTTCTGGAACCAGCTCAGTACTAAATGTAATATGGAAATCGAAGATGACGGTCTGGTAGACTAAAAATGTCGCTCAAATCAGGTATACCGTCGAGTGCGGCATATGAGTCCATTAGAGTCCATTTCCCAGGTACTAAAATTAAATTAATAATCATGACTCATGACTGAACGCTCAGAGCTTTTTACTGCACCTAATATACGCATATACGTATCATAAAAACTGAAAGTTTGTAGAAAACCAATTTAATATTCATTTGAGGTGCACCGGAATCAGCTACAGCTGAACCCATTCAATATACGTAAATACTTACATCAAGAAAATTATTTCCGCTTACATCAACAAATATAGGGTGGGCCATGTAAAATTTGCTTTTTGAATCGGCTATAAAAAAAAAAAACGAATCAATATTTTTTCAAACTTTTTTTTTTATTTTGAAGATTGAACCTTGTCCTTTATGAATGAAAAATAATATCGTTCAAATGACTGCCACGACTGGCTTTACAGTAGACCATTCGATCAACCCAATTTTTAAGCACATTTTCGATTGTTTGGGCTCCAATTTCATGAATGGCAATTTCGATTTCTTGTTTTAAAGCATCAATCGTCTCTGGATGGTTCGCATAGCATTTGTTCTTAACGGCTCCCCACAAAATATAGTCCAACGGGCTTAAATCACAGCTCTGAGGCGGCCAATTGATATCGGAAATTCGGCTGATTAAATCGATTTTCAAAAACGGTAGCCAAAAGTTCGAGTGTAACTTTGGCATTGTGACAAGTTGCACCGTCCTATTGAAACCAAATGTCGTCCATGTCATCCTCTTGAATTTTTGAAAACAACTCGTTGAGCATGTCACGGTAACGCTCGCCATTTACTGTAACCGCGGCTACTCGCTCATTTTCGACAAAAAAAATAGCCCGATGATGCCGCCAGACCAAAAACCACACCAAACAGTGTCTCGTTGTGGATGCATTTGCTTCTCTACAGCCCCAAATCCGACAATTTTGCTTATTGACGTAGCCACCGATGTGAAAATCAGAAAAGAAGAAGAAGAGTCACCACTTTGGAAATAGGTTTGGAATATTTCCCAATTTTGTTCAAGCGTATAGCGTCCCATTTCGTAAATGTCAAACCTTTAAGTAAATTATGAACACATTCGACATGTCATTTGTGTTACCATTCCCAAAAAATAGGTGGTTCAAAAAGCAAACGCTATATGGCGCACCCTGTACAAACACACACTAGCAACATAGTATGTACCTTGCTCCGCTAACACTGCCCTGCGCCGTGTGAGCTGGCAGCAGGTGTTATTCTGACTTGGTGCTTTTTTTTTGACAATCTCTCCCCTGGGTGCTCACAACTATTCATATTGGGAGTATTCGTTTGGCTATAATTTGTTGGTAAATGTATTCAATGCTCGGTGATGCATGCACTGATGCACTTCCGAAAAAATTGTATTACTACTAAAGCGAGTGCAGTGAGCAGTGAAAGATATGAGCAATTTTGCGAATGCCAGCAAAAAAAAAAGACAATAAAAATAGGGGGCAGGGGAGAAACTGCCTTGGGCGGCTAGTGGTAGTTTAGTTCATGAAAGAAAATTAGATTGTGAAGTAAACTTTTTATTTGTAAAACACAGTATGTAGCAGGTAAGGGTAAGATAAAGGGTAAGAGTCGGGTAAACTTGTCTACTTTTATTTACTTGAATTTGTACTACTCTTTTAAAAAAATTGGCGCAAGAAGGCGCTTTAACTTTTTTAAACTCTTTGTTTATACACATCCATCTATCCACTCATCCACTCTCTCCTTGGCAAATCCTTTCCAATTGATTCAAATTCTATGGAACTAATTTGAAAGCAATGTTCAATTATCAGGCATAAATCAACAACAAAAAATAAGCCACTTTTTAAATTGCATACAGAATTTTAACAACAACAGCGGTCAGTTGGAAAACAGGGTAATTAATATTTTTTATGTGAGAATGGTGACATTACAACTATCAATAAAAATAGAACAGCATACTTATGTGGCTGATAAATGAAAAGGGTTAGGAAAAAACAAAAGCACAGATTATAGCCAAGTTTATGTATTCTTGCGTCAGCTCATACAATACAGACTTTACACTGCAACAAATTTTTCATAAAAAATAAGCATCGAATTTGCATATTATCAATTAATAAGAAACACAATAAAAAATCAAAAATCAAAAACCATCAAACTGCAAACCAACAACACCAGGGTGCAGGTGTATGTGTGCATGTGTACGTGTATGCAAAAATGGAGCCCTCATCAAATTAGAGTACAAATTTCTAACAGCAATCCAGCTGTGCGGCTTGACGTCAGGCAATAAACGAAAATAGCTATTTCGGGTGCACAGCATCCTGCGGTGCAGCAGGCAGATATGGAAGAGGAAAGTGAAGAGAAATGCATAGCGTTGTTCTGCAACAATTTTTGGAAGGTAAGGTATCATATAGGTATGCTTATGGTAAATTTTGTATGAAACTAAAGTCAGCTCAACAGAACGTAGGGGGAAGAAGTGTTTTGGGTGCTGCTCTGATAATGTAAATAATAACGCCAAATTGGTAAATAACTCGGAAATGCCACTTAGCCTTCTTAACCTAAAATTTAATTTGCTATTTCATGAATATTAGAACGTTCATATATGTATAAGTATTTAGCTGTAATCATAAAAAAACAGTATTAAGATTACAAAACTACAGCTGCAGGCACCGTTTGCAAAACACATACATATGTACATATGTGTACACATATCTATTTACAAACATATATAAACAGCAAGTATAAGAGTTGTAAATGGTAGAATTTTTTTCTAGCTCCCTAAAATAAAGCTTGCAATCCTAACCCTGCAGGAAAATCGGAACTGAACTGGTTCGCTTCTTCCATTCGGAAGTATTGCAGCTAAACCTAAGTCTACGGCAACCTGACAAGCTGGCAGCGTACTTCAAGCTTTAGGCTGTAGCTATAAAGAAGGCTGTGTTGTGGGTCAGAAAAACCGATCACTATCTACTCTGATACTCAAGCTGCCATAAAGTATCTTCAGCGCGAGTGGCCAAGTGGCAAGCGTAAGTAGAATTTTGCACGAATTCCTGAACACAGATACATTTCTGGAAATTGCATCACGGATGAGCTCGCTAGGAAGGGAATTGATCTTAAATCAGTCAATTGCGCCCAACATGTGGGCATTCCGCTTTTCTCAAGCAGTAGGTGGATCATGGAGCTCACTTGTTAGATAACTAGGCAGGTTTGATCTAGAAGGAATGGGCGCAGCATTAGGATTCCCATCAATCTAAACGGATCTTCCATTATTACAGTGATAGATATCATCAACGGGCACTGCCTCATGGATACACATGTGAAACGTATGGGGGTCGTTAATTAAATTTTTAGACGGGCATTCATTTTTTGAGACGATCTTTAAAATCGGCGAGGTATGTCTTTGAGCAAAAATATGTTTTAGCACGCGAGGTTGCCGTTGTGTAAATAGCCGAGAGAGTGCTGAACAGAGTGCTAAGCAAAGTGGGTAAGGGAAGTGTAATTCAGAGTAATTGAGTTATGCCATGTTAAGCTAAGTTGTGTTGTGCTACTTTTTATTATGATATTATGTTTGTTATGTTACGTTATGTTTTGTTATTTTATTTAATTTTACTCAATTCTATTCTAGTTTGTATGATTTTATTTTATATTAAGTTATGTTACGTTACGGTACGTTATGTTATGTTATGTTATGTTGTGTTATGTTATGTTATCTTATGTTATGTTACGTTATGTTATGTTATGTTATGTTATGTTATGTTATGTTATGTTATGTTATGTTATGTTATGTTATGTTATGTTATATAACTTAATTTAATTCTTTTGATTTCATTCTAAGTTGGGCTAAGTTCATCAATTTAATTTAGTTTTATTGTATTTATTTTCCTAGTGGGGCTTTTCCTACAGGATACCTACAAAAAAATGATGTTACATTATGTTACGTTATGTTATGTTATGTTATGTTATTTTATGTCATGTTATGTTATGTCATGTTATGTTATGTTATGTTATGTTATGTTATGTTATGTTATGTTATGTTATGTTATGTTATGTTATGTTATGTTATGTTATGTTATGTTATGTTATTTTATGTTATGTTATGTTATGTTATGTTATGTTACGTTATGTTATGTTATGGTATGTTATGTTATGTTATATAATTTAATTTAATTATTTTTATTTCATTCTAAGTTGGGCTAAGTTCTTCAATTTAATTTAGTTTTATTGTATTTCTTTCCCTAGTCGCGCTTTTCCTACAGGATACCTACAAAAGCATGCACTAAGTGTGAATGTGGTATTCCTTCAAGATGTCTGATGAACTTTGTTGACCAACAGGTAAACGAAAATTGCTGAGAACGTCTAAGTACCAAAACAAATAAACTCTTGCGAACTATTGGCAAAAGTTGTGCTCCTTAGCGAAGGTGTACAATCAGTGTTTGCTAGCGAGGTGAGTGTGTTAGCGTAAGTTGTCATTATTATTGCTTAAGTAATTCATGAGTTTGACAAAACTCATAAATTTAGCCTGCTCAAAAAGTTACATAAATAAAGTAATAACCAAATTTTCCATTGACATTTGCTAGCTTCCTCACAACTTGTCAGCGCTCTTCATATTTCAGCCAGCTTTATGTTTACTTTGAAAATTTGTGGAAAGCCCTGAAAGTTTTTTGTTTAAATACAAAAAGCATGGTTTGCAAATTCATGCTGTTTTGAGTAGAAAACTTTTCGTGTAAGCTTTCGGGGTATTATTGCTGCCAAAAGTTTCTGCGAACTAATACATCGCATAAAGTGAGAAAATGTTATACATCGAAAGGGCAACTTCTTAGGTAACTTCGCTAGTATGTTTGTTGTTGTTGAATTTTAATTCCATTTCATTCGAATTTGCATATGACTTGTAACGGAGTATTGTAGTTGTTTTATGGAAGATTATTCTTAGTGCCTATTTTTCGCAGTATAATTTTTACTTTCTTAGCGTATATTATTGAGAAAAAGCAATGCAAGATTTTTAGATTACATAATGCCCAAAAAACAAGAAAAAAATATTTATGTAAAAGTGTGGAATTCGTTTACTCGGGGAAAATCTCTACTTGCAGAGTAGCACTTACTCCAGAGTATAGGGTGGGCCATGTAAAATTTTCTTTTTGAATCGGCTATAAAAAAAAACTAATCAATATTTTTTCAAACTTTTTTTTTATTTTGAAGATTGAACATTGTCATTTATGAATGAAAAATAATATCGTTCAAATGACTGTCACGACTGGATTTACAGTAGGCCATTCGATCAACCCAATTTTTAAGCACATTTTCGATTGTTTGGGCTCCAATTTCGTGTTTTAAAGCATCAATCGTCTCTAGATGGTTCGCATAGCATTTGACCTTAACGGCTCCCCACAAAAAATAGTCCAACGGGCTTAAATCACAGCTCCGAGGCGGCCAATTGATATCGGAATTTCGGCTGATTATTCGGTTTTCAAAAACGGTAGCCAAAAGTTCGAGTATAACTTTGGCAGTGTGACAAGTTGCACCGTCCTGTTGAAACCAAATGTCGTCCATGTCATCCTCTTCAATTTTTGGAACCAAAAACTATGTCTCGGTAACGCTCGCTATTTACTGTAACCGAAAATGGCCCGATGATGCCGCCAGATCAAAAACCGCGCCAAACAGTGACTCGTTGTGGATGCATTTGCTTCTCTACAGTAACGTGTGGAGCCCCAAATCCGACAATTTAGCTTATTGGCGTAGCCACCGATGTGAAAATGAGCTTCATCAGAAAAGAAGAAGAAGACTCACCACTTTGGAAGTAGGTTTTCAATATTTCCCAATTTTGTTCAAGCGTATAGCGTCCCATTTCGTAAATGTCAAACCTTTAAGTAAATTATGAACACATTTGACATGTCATTTGTGTTACCATTCTCAAAAAAGTAGGTGGTTCAAAAAGCAAACGCTATATGGCCCACCGTACATAACACAACATTGGGCTACCAAAACACATAGAGCCGAAAATATCAAGTAAGTTGATATTGTTTAGGCATTGTAAGCGACAGTTTCCTTCAAAAAACCAAATTTTAAGTGGCGGTTGTGTGCTGCTGCAGTAAATATAAACCACTTTGCAGGAGACCTATGGGGTAATATCTAGTCACTCGGTAAATTATTAGAAAAATCGAACTAATTATCCAAAAATTTATTAAACTTTTACATTCTCTCCCCCACTACACATAAAGAAGAAAAAGGTCAGATCTAAAGGCTTCCAGTGAAAAGTGGGAATGCCCACATACAAACAGAAGTTTATACTTCTGACTGAAAGAAAACCGAAATATTTCCAACAGGTTCAAAGAGCTTGTGCTTGAATATTTGTATACAAATGCAGGTCTTCATACGATCACATAAATATATATATTTGAGAGTGTGTGAGTGCGCTTGAAAGTGACTCTTGCAACGCAGCATTAACCCACTGACACATTGACATTATCTGATTAAGAACAAATGGCGGACTTGGCATCTGAATGACAAGGTATCAGGCCAAATGCGACTCGATTGGTTTGTCTGGTAGACTGGTATGCTGGTTGGCTGGCTGTTGGGTAGATTGGCTGAGTGGCTGCCAGACTGTCCATAGCGAAACATGTGCGTTCAAGCAGATGTAACAGATAGGAATGTAAAGAGATTGAAAAGTTTACTCGCACTCAAGAAAAGTTTAATTTAGTTGTAAGTTTGTATATACGATATTTATATATATGTGTGTATGTATGCACTGAAGGTAGACAGACAGTCAGACGACCAATTTGGTTGTGAAAAAGCAGACAAATCGCTGAGAAAATGCGCTATGGGTAACTGCAGCAAGTAAGAGAAGAAGTTGAAGCTTTTAGGATTGGTGTAGCTGTATGTTGCACGTGTACTATCTATTTGGGAAAACGGCTAATTTAAGCTGCATAGCGAACACAAATACAATTGAGTTCTGCTTCCCCCTACCCATGCAACGATTGCTTACAGTTTTTTTGTTTATTTATTAAATTTCTATTGAATACTCGATTTGGTTTGCTTATCTGCCATATGACGCATTTAGTTTAATTTTGATTAATGGGGCTAATTGCAGCTGGGGTCGCTATGTTTGCTCGCCGAAGTTATCAGGCAATGCCGGCACACTCAAGTGACTTTCGAAAAGGGAAAACGAAAAATTTAAGAAGTAGAAAAGGAAAATTATTTATAGTATTTATTATATTTTAAAGTCTACCAACTTCAATCCTTACAGGCTATGATACAAAAGTAAGTAAGATTACTCTATTGATACATTGCATACATATGTTTAAAATCAACTATCATATAATATAGAGTTCAAAAGGTTCAAAAGCAAAAATCAAGGACAACATTATTATTAGTGGAAAATAATTAACATAAAACGCGCGAAATAAAATAAAAAAAATTATTTTTAAAATGATGTAGTATAATATTTAAACAAAACACTGGTTAATTTTTAACTAGCCATGCCACGCACGGGTCCACTGTTCTTCAAGCTCTGCTGGACTGCAACAATTTTGTTTTCATTTATTTTTTTATTCACTGATGGATAATTAGACAATTAAACATATTTTTATCCTCTAGCTTTCGGAATATGGAGATGCCTCTGGACTTATTTTTACTTATTAACTTATGTTGCGTTCGCCTTCTATTTACTCATGCTGGCAAGTCATTTTAACGTAATTAAATGTTGAATCCCTACCAAGCGATGAGGACTTTACTAATCCATGTTTGAGTGCTTGTCATCGTCAAGAGCTGCTCAACAATACGAATATTGAATTTTAACCAAAAATTTATTTTTTCTTCGCAATATTGAGCCCAGTGCTACTAGTGGATATATTCTTTTTAGCATTTTGTTCATTTTGTTGACTAAGATTGAACTGAAACGGACCGCTAATACGACTTTTATAGATATCTCGGTTCTAGCGCCACCTAATGGTCAATTGTTTCGATGTCTATTTTTTGCATCTAGTCAAGACATGTTTTAAATGGTCCAAATCGGAGCATGAACCGGATCTTTCCACGCTATCGCCACCTGAATTAAACGTAGCCTATAACATGTTCAAAAAATTCCCCTACTTTTCAGTGAGGGACTCACCAAAATTGGTTCGTTGATTTCGGATATTATCGTATACAAAAGAGGCAAGGTTTTTGTAATGATCTAATTTTACTCTATTAAACTCCCTTCATCGTCCAAATCAATTATTTGATAATATGTTTAATATATATTTTAATTGTTTGATAATATGTTTAATATATTTTGTGAACGTTTCGTAGTGAATCTACCAATCGTACAGTATTTAAAACGCTGCAACACAAAACATCTTGTGCAATCTTATCCCAACTTTGTTTTGCAAATATAAATATAAACAAAATAAAAACATAAAAATAATAAAAACAACTTGTGAAAAAATTTAACATTTAAAATGCCTGTGGGGCACTCTCCTCCCAAAGAGAGGCTCCGCTCACCAGCGCAAAATCAACTAACAAGTGCTAACTCCAGCTACAATATTCCGTTCTCGGCAAGTGAAATAAAGAGTAAGTCATCAGCTGTACAACTTCACCGCCGTTAAGTCTATACCCACAACTCCTCTCTCATGGAATGAGCAATGCCAAACTCCAACTGATCTAATAAGCTTTTCTCATCCCACCACTTGTCTGGTAGCTCTAACAAGCGCAACAACAATCACAACAGTTACAACATCAGCATCAACAAGCAGAACGAACCGCTACTACAAACTCTTCAATTTGCTCATACGCGCCAATCATAGCCCAAACATAGTTATGCAGGCAAAAGCAGGTGAGAACAATAAAGAACTCTCTCTTCCAAAGAGAACACGTAATTCTCCAGATAAGAATACAGAAACAACAAAAACCACCAAAAAACATAAAACATTAGCAAACCAAAAAACATTTCAGCGACCAGTCCCCGAGAAGGTGGAGATATCTCGGCCAATTGCATCGAAAAGAAAAGCATATACGCTCAGCCCAACCCAGCTCTATCTTAAGTTTAATAAGGGTTATCTATCTTAATTTTAACTGGGTCTCATAACAAACAAAATTAATCAAGCTTGTGCTGATCACAAATACTCGCCACATACATATCAGTACATTTCCTTACGCTTTAATTCCTATTTCTTTCCTTCCTATTGTTTTTTTGCTTCTTGGTTATTCCTCATAATTTCAACCATTTATTCAATTTTGCAATTTTTCACTTTTTATGCACTTATTTCTCTCTTTGCTCAGCTTATTCGGTTTCAATTAATTTATAGCGCCACAGATAAATCAAACGAGTGCACCGGGTCCGTCGTCATATGAGCATTGTTAGTACACATTTTTAATATACTGTATATACTAAATTTATCAAGTAAACGTTTTATAAGTATGTATGCGCGTATGTCGCTTGCAGCTGACATTTGAGGCATTTGTCCCACTTCTGGCTAGCCGCAAAAATTTTACTCAATCTTTCGCCGGTTCCAGGCGCTGGTCAGTGGCCTCTATGCTTGATTGGCTTCCCTTGTTAGTCACTTAATAATTTTTATTAACAATGCTCATTTTTTTTATACATTTTGTACGATTATATAGCATCAGGCCAGACCAGGCGTGGCGAGGCCAGGACAGGGTTGCTATGTAGGCGTAGCACCGCCACTGCATGCTATACTATATATACATATATCTATATATATGTAGGTATATACATACACATATACATATATACATTGACTATTGTTGTT
Source organism: Anastrepha fraterculus (assembly GCA_037575425.1). Lineage (NCBI taxonomy): Eukaryota > Metazoa > Arthropoda > Insecta > Diptera > Tephritidae > Anastrepha > Anastrepha fraterculus. Next base: position 840,266 of record JAYXIM010024594.1, on the reverse strand, counting down.
TTTGTTTTTGTTTACTACTGGTATATTTATAAATTTTGCCATTTGTCAGTTGGCCATTGGAGTAGCAATAAATTACCAGCATTTTGCTGCCGCTTTGGATTGGGTTGGGCAGGACCGATTTGAATTACTGCTGTTGTTGTTGTTATGTTGGGATGGCTACTTTTCATTATTGTACGCGCTGTTTGTATTTGTTTTTATTTTCTGTTTTTTTATTAGCCATGGTTTTGCTACATCGCAATTTGGTAGTGAGGCCATCGTCTTTTGGCGTTCACAACGAGGGCCTTCCCCTCCTTTACCTTTCGCCACCCTCTTAGTGCCCCCAGAGGCTGGCTAAGCTTTGTCATTTGTTTAATGTGACTTTAATTGAAATTGAAACACTAGAAAATGTGGTAACTTTTGTCGGCGGCGTCTGCGGTCGCAGCAGTCATTTGAGCTGCCGCAAAAGGGCTAAAGAAATAGGAACCAGTGGAGAGGGAAATAATTTTCCAAAAGGCAAGTGAGGCAGGAAGAAGGTGTTGAGTATTATACATATACATACAGCCGCATTTCAATTACCAAAGTGGAGATATATAAACCACATTTGGTAAACGTATTGCACCTTGATAGATTAAATAAAAAACAAAGGATAATACTGAAAACTATAATAAATTAAGCCATCAGACAAACTTTTTGAAAACTCTCGTTTTTATAAAATACCAGAATATCTTGCCATATAACAACAATAAACACAATTAATGTACCCCCGTCAGCATCAGCGTCAACGTAGCTCATATCCCTCACTTGACAACACTGAGAAACCAATCAACCGCAACAGCCAATAGCCAACAGCCTTAACATGCTCGATGAGGCCGCGAAGTGCATGTAGAAGCAGCGGATGCAATGAAATAAACACAACAACACCACCAACTACAAAGCACATCCGTAGCAAGGAAAGCAGGTACAACAACAAGAACATCAACATCAATAACAATAATATTTCTATGAAATTTACACCAGCAATCAACGGCATTCAGCTGTTCAACCACATCAAATGCTTCCGTCACAACGCAGCACCGCAGTTACTCAGCGCACGCGAAACGTCTCATGTTAAGGTTTTGTTTTTGTTGTTATCGACGCTATATGTAGCAGTTAGAGGAAGACCTCACCACTACACCCACGCCTTCAAGGTATTGTATAATAAATTAAATAATTACCTCGTCTGAAATGTAATTAATTTTAATCAAAGACAACCAAAAGGGCCCAACGAAGCTAGCTGCACTTCTGTGTGTGGGGCATTGGTTGCTTAATATCAGCTATAATAATAACAAGAAGCATACCAACATCAATAACGTAGAAACCTAGATTCTATATTTATAGCCAGTGGTCGACGTAGGCTGCTTCCTCAAACATTATCTAACCATTTAATGTATTCTGATCGAAAGCAATACATGTCCCACTTGGTCTTGAACGTTCTAAGTGAATACTAGGCGACTTCCTTCCAGTCCAAATTTAGATTTCGATTGACGGTTGGGATTATCTCACGAAAGGCAAAGGAGGTGGAAACTCCATAGTAGTTAACAAGTTTCTTGGCTATAACAAGTAGGGAACGATTAGTAGGGAACGATTTTGGCTACCTGAAAACTACCATAATAATTTTTGTTTGTTTGCAGATGGTCCAATCAGCACACAATTGCCCACCGTGATCAAACATTCTCTGAATAGTAAGCAAACTTCTGACGATGGGTGAGCTAAAGTGATCCATCTGATGTATTTCGGTTTGAAGTTCGCCTAAAAACGTAGAATTTAAGCAAGAAGTATCGTAAAAGTAGCGTTCTTAACATGTTGTACAAAGCTATATCGAAAACCTTGTGTGAACAACTAAAACTTTTGATTAAAGAACTGATTAGATGTTTTCAGTGTGACCCTAGAATTAGTAAATCATTCTCCAGATAGTGCGACACGCGAAAAAAAGAAACCTCACACGATCCTGAATGGTATCCACTATCACTTTGCCGACTTTAAACCTGCCGTAATTTGGTTACGGTGTTCGAAATGAAAAGTCTGCGAAGAGTTGGCATTTCGGATTGCGAATACCGTTGACGATGAAACGACAAGCTGTATGGTATAGGCAGTACAACATATAGAAATACTTAGCGGCTCTGTTGCTTGCAGGGATATATATGTATGTATATGTATATATAATTGGCGCGAACACCCTTTTTGGGTGTTTGGCCGAGCTCCTCCTCCTATTTGTGGTGTGCGTCTTGATGTTGTTCCACAAATGGAGGGACCTACAGTTTTAAGCCGACTCCGAACGGCAGATATTTTTATGAGGAGCTTTTTCAGGGCAGAAATACACTCGGAGGTTTGCCATTGCCTGCCGAGGGGCGACCGCTATTAGAAAAATGTTTTTCTTAATTTTGGTGTTTCACCGAGATTCGAACCAACGTTCTCTCTGTGAAGTGCGAATGGTAGTCACGCACCCACCCATTCGGCTACGGCGGCCGGGTAGGGTAGAGTTTTCTCTGCATTGGAGCCAAGGAGGGGATTGTGTAAATAATGTCAGGTATCACGGGAGAGAATAAATGACTGCTACACTTTGTTGAACTTGGCCCAAACCGCTTAGACTTTTAATGCGCTAATCAATAAGCAATTCATTTTGTGAAAGAGGGAAGGAATAGAAAAAATCACTTTAAGTAATGGATGGAATTCGCATTTGAATTTTGATATAGAACAGCTGAGCAACAATGAAAAAGAAAACAACAACTTGTAAGGAACTATACAAAACAGGCTCAGCTAATAATCAGAAAAAAATGAAATTTGTGTACGCTGTAAAACAAAAACAAATTGATAATAATAACAAAAACGAAATCAATAAACAATACGCATTTGAATAATTAAGGGAGTGGGAATATTTTTGATTGCAAATATGCATGTACGTAAAATTATAATAAGCAGAGCCACTGAGTGAACTGGAGAATCGCTTAGCTGCAGAGTGTTGTAGGCGAGATATGCATTAAAATGGGAGAGAGATCGTTGAGGAATGTTAAGAACAGTGGCCCTCAACTAATCGAGACGAGTACTATAGACAGCTGCTATTGTTGTTTTCATTTATTTATTTACTTTTGTTCTTTTGACTACCAATAATTGAATTTGTTGTGAGGGTGCGTAGCGTTATTACTTCACGTGCGAGCTGATTGTTCGAATTCTGAATAAATGGAGGAGAGCTACACTATGGCGTTGTCATTTTGAATGTTTGGGGAGCAGCAATCAAGCGAAAAAGCATCACTTTGCGGTTAAGCGCTTAAGACAAATGTCATGCCGAGGAATGAGAATGAAATAAAAATATAGAGAGAAAGAGGGGGTGGAGTAAGCTGCTAGAAGTTATTGTAGTATAGATGGATTTTCTTTGACTGCATTAGCTGCTTAGCTAATAAACGTTGTGGATTTCATGTGCAAAGAAGCGGAGGAACATTTAAGTTAATCGCCCGCTTCCGGGAACTAATCAACTCAAAACACGAAAAGGAGAAAGGAAGGAAGCTTTAAGAAAAGTAAACTAAAAGCTTTGTAGGCCGCGAAAAGTTAAAGTGGAGATTTTAAGGAATGTAAGCATGTATATTGTTTCACTGCAAAGCAGAGTTTAATAAATGTAACAAAAATATATTCAAAACTTGTATTTTCATTAAAATTATATAATTTTAACTTTAACTCACTAATTTAATATTTTAAAATTTTTATAAATCGTAGAAAAAGTAAATATTTAAGTTTTCTTATTATTGATAATTTAATATTTTGTTTTTAGACCAATTGGCGGAGAGATAAAACCAATACTTGTTTGTTCATTATTTATAATTTAATTTTTATTTGACTGAGAATTAAAGAAGAAGGAAAAACTTCAATGAAATTTTGCGATTTTTTAAGAAACTTTCAAAAAGGATTCTTAAAAACGTACGAATCATTCATCAAATCTACCTTCAAGGATTCGGATAGCTAAACCTTAAGGGAAGGTGTGACCTCTCCCTTGTCGACAACGATATTTTGGTTAAGGTAGCGAGAGGAAAGAGGATGCTCAGAAGATTTCGTACCCAAATTGTGTGGCACTTAATAATTAAGCGAGCTTTACTGTCTTTGCTCGTTTTGCTCGGGCAAATATTAGCTTTGAAAGCGGTCAAAGCGCGCGAAGTGATGCTGCCACCTGGCCAACTTTCATACATGAGTTACTGTAAAAATCTGTTATTTTTAACTGTTGTCGAAGCAATGCAAGCATGCATGGCACCACTACTTTTATTGCTGTAAGGGAAGGTTTTGCGCTGTTGTTGTTCTAACAGCTTAACCCATTTGTCATAAATTTTAGCAGAATGCTGCTGACCTGAATATTTTTGGCTGCATATATCCCGGCGAAGAAGCACGAAGGAATTGAAAAAGAGAAGGAACTACCATACAACCAATATTGCTGTAGGGAACCTTTGTCTGATGGAATGTGCTGGAAGCGCTACCTTCATTGATATCAGTAATGCACTATGTTTTACCTGAACTTCAACGCGTAACATTCGAAACTAAAAAATGGTTAAGTGAACTTGTCCTTCTAGAAAAATAAAAAATGTCTGGTAAATGACTTCCGGATCCATATTTGGTTTTTTAAGGGGTGCCATAAAATTTGCTAGCAAAACACGGAATTCAAACTTCGTTATATATAACATACAGTGTTGGTCAAATGTTTGAGGCATCACACCATACTTATATAAAAGTATAGAATATGGGAATAAAATGCAATAAATATTATTATTTTTTTAATTGAATTGAATTTAATTATTTTAAAATATTAAGCTACTGCGATTTTTGGGTAGACAAAAGTATTCGGCATTTTGAAATACAGTGGGCCAACCGAAGGATTTATGAGAAAGCCATTGGAAAACCATTAATTGCATCTCTTCACGGTTTCGAAAGGGTTTGTCAAAACCAAAATTCATTAAACAATTTTAGTTCTTATATTTTTTTCTAACCTATAAATATGGAGTGTAAAAGGGTTAAACTACTAAAGAAAATAGAACTATTACAAACGTTGTTAAAAATCACAAAAAAATTCAGGCCAAGACAATCCGGAAGACCCTCCAAGCTATCACCCGTCGACAAGCGCAGAAAGTCAAAAACCAGTTCCTCACAATCGACAGCAACCATTTCGCAAGAAAATGGCATCGAGGGACGCTGAATGAAGAAGCTTATAAGGCAAGAATATTCCGAAAATTAAAAAGTCAAATTAGCAAAGATAAGAGTTTAACTTTCGCGAAAAAGTATATGACAAACTTTTTAGCATTATATATTTTTTTCGGATGAAATTAAATTCAACATTTACAATTCGGATGCCCGGACTCTGTTCTAGATGAAGACAACTACTAAGCTGCAGCAAAAGAAAAAACTTTGCCCCAAAAATTAAGTATGGGACAAGTGGAGTTACAGTATGGTTTCATCAGGTGACGGTAAATGTAAATCAGATTGAAGATAAAGGTAGGCTACCGGCCGCCGCGGCTGAATGGGTTGGGCGTGACTACCATTCAGAATTCAGAGAGCGAACGTCGGTTCGAATCTCGGTGTAAGATTAAAAATTAAGAAAAAGTTTTTTCTAATAGCGGTCGCCCCTCGGCAACCAATGGCAAGCCTTCGAGTGTATTTCTGCCATGAAAAAGCTCCTCATAAAAAATATCTGCCGTTCGGAGTCGGCTTAAAACTGTAGGTCCCTCCATTTGTGAAACAACATCAAGACGCACACCACAAATAAGAGGAGGAGCTCGGCCAAACACACAAAAAGGGTGTACGCGACAATTATATACCTATATATATATATATATATAGGGTCCGCCATATAACTTTACGGAATTAAAACTGTTATAAAAAGAAACTACTCAATATTTTTCCAAACTGTTTTTTTTTATTTTGAAGTACAATCCTTCCGGTTAATGATGGAACACAACTTCATTGATATGGACTTTGTACGGCGTCATACCAAGGTCTTTACGCAAAATTCGTCTCAATGATGTCTCCGAAATGTCCAATTGTTGAGAACGACGATGAACTGATGATCCTGGAGATTCACGAACACTCTCGGCCACAGCAGCAATATTTTCGGGTGTACGCACGGTTTTTGGTTGGTCACGCGTTGGTTGTCAATAAGCAACCCAGTTTCTCTTACATTTTTCGCAAAGTAACGCACATACGCTTCATTCGGTGCTTTTCTTCTTCCCATTGCCGTACGTAATTTTCGTACACATTCTGCAACATTACCATGATTTTCAAAGTAATGTCGCAATATTTCCCAGCGTTCTTTGAGTGTATACACAACCATTTTCGTTCAGCGGATGAATAAAACTAATTTTCTGTCAAATCAGATGTCAGCTAAGTGTTACTATTCTTCAAATATTACCTAGTTCAAATCCGTAACGATAGATGGCGGGCCCTATATTTGAATATTTCAAAGCAAAATTTGAAGAAAAGTGGAATGGAATTAAATTTAGGTAATAATTTGAATTTCCAACATAGTAAGGATCTGAAGCACATCGCCGAAATAGTGCGACTTTGGATACTGAACAAAGTCCTTCATGTAGGTCATTTGTGGTGTTCGTCTTGATTTGCTTCTACTAATGGAGAGACCTTCTGTTTTATGCCGGCTCTGATTAGCAACGGGATTTCATGAAATTTTTTTCATGGTGGAACTGTAGTGGAGGAAGTTTGGTGGAGGCACGGCCACCATTAGAATAAACTTGGACGAATCTAGTAATACAGGGGGCTTCCGATTCCAGCTGGCAAAGGGCGAGTTTACTAAAATATTCATATTTTATTTCATTTTTTCGTTGTATATGTAATTCGTAATTCCGTTTTATCAAATTTTTTAGCATGCTTAAAAACAGGGTATACAATTTTAAAACATAAAACCTGCTTAAAAAAAGTTTCGATTTTATATAAAAGGAGTTTTACGATAGCTCAAATTTTGACACCCCTACTGTACAAGTATTCAATCCATTTCAAATTTCTTTAATTTTTTATAAAAAACAATGCGCGATCATTAGGGAAAAAATTCACAAAAAAAAATTAAAAAATTCTGCGATACCAACCTTGACAAAAGGTTTTTCACGCTCTGCCGCTACGTCGTGGAGCGCATTAAAACTATGTTGAACTTTTGTGTTTTTGAGGTTTGTAACATTCATAAACATTTTACTTTTGTTTTTAAATAAAACGTGCGTAATTAAAAAACAAAACCACGGTAAGCGAGCAATAAACAATGTACAATAGCAGTAAATTAGAAACAACAAAGAAGTCGGCGTGTAGCAAAGTGGTTGTAATTAAAACTAAAACCAAAATAAAGAATGTCAAATGAGAAAATGTGAAAAATAGTGAAAAGTGATTAAAAATGCGAAAAGAATAATGAAATATCACGCATAGGAATTTGTTTATTACTTTTTCACAGTTTTGCAGTATTTTTTGCTATGCGTGACAACGTAAAGCCGATAGTATATAGAGTGTACCATATGTGTGTGTGTGTTCTCAGCGAATTGTGGTAAAATACGTTGTGAAATTTTAAAACTAATATACGTATTTTTTTTTTTAATTTTTCAGGGTCAAAAATGGTAGTAGAGAAAAAAAAAGAATAGTAAAAAATATTTCAAAAACATTTATTGATGCATAATTCAGTATGGAGTGGCCTTTTAAAGAACATGCTGTGTAAATTTAAAAAGGTTCTTATGTACTCGTATTATAGAAATATTAACGATATTCAGAACTTAGCAAGTTTTTCTTTTCACTAGTGTTGGATACCGAATACTGAAAAGTATAAATTGAAAATTGTACTCAGTGTGAATTCAGAGCACTCAGTGCCAAGGACCGAACAAGCATTATACTTGTCCTCAACTCCGACTAACTATACTCAAACGAATCAGTACTACACGAGCGAGATGAGATTTACTCGGCTACCCTATTCTGAAGTCATTAATACTTTAGTGATTATTTTTGAAGTTGGTTTTTTTCAAACTGTAGTTGGAATCTTAGTAGAAGGAAAATAAAGTATACAATAGTTAAAAAAATATCGGATTCTTAAAGGAATCGATACCGAGGTACTCGACTTTCAAAAGTAAATGACTTTTTCTACAAACAAAATACACAGGCATGCGTTTATTGGAAATATGAAATCCTAGCAATCTATTGTAGGTGTATGTTTGCAACATTGAATTGCAAAAAACTAAGAGCATTAAAATAAAATACCATTGGACAGAATAAAAGGCCGAGCGAAAAGGAGGAACTCAATAAAAAGGGGGCAGATCAGGATATTAAAACGAACCCAAGTGAAAAAAAATATAATTTTGACACTAAATGTTCTGCTATTAACTGTGCCATCTTCGTGTAACCATCTTCAGTGCAAGTTTTTGTTGGCTACTGCTATAGATCTTAGTAATTCTTTCCCTAAGTGCCCATAAAATCTATTAGCAACACAAGGAAGCATCTCTAATCTACATCAGAGTTGATCGGCCGAATGCATCTTAATTTTAATACGAGGGGTGCCTTTTATATGTCGGGAGTAGAGAACAAAAACCAATTTTAATGATCGAAAATCACTTTATTGTTTTTTAAAATATTCTCCATGAAGATCTATACACTTTTGCATGCGTTTGAACCAATTATCGAAGCACTTTTGCCACTCTGAATGAGGTACCTCCAAAACATGCATTCTGAATGCCGCAACCGCTTCTTCAGGTGTCGAAAAACGTTGACCTCTCTGTTTGTTTTTTACGTACGGGAATAAAAAGAAGTCATTCGGTGCCAAGTCAGGACTATACGGCGGATGACCCATTAATTCGATGTTTTGGGTGCTCAAAAATGCAGTTGTTTGAGCCGATGTGTGAGAGCTTGCATTGTCTTGGTGAAGAGTGATCCGTCTTTGGCGATTGGTTTTCGGTTTTCCTAATTTCTTGGAAGACAACTGGCAAACAAATGGTTGTGCACCACTCAAAATTTACTGTTCTGCGTTGTTCTAGTGGCACGATTGCGACATGTCCAGTTTTTCCGAAAAAACAGGCTACCATTTGCTTGGAAGTGCTTCGTGCGCGAACAACTTTTGTTGGATTTGGCTCATCTTGAAACACCCATACAGTCGACTGCTGTTTACTTTCGGGCTCATACGCATAAATCCATGATTCATCACCTGTCACGATGTCATAGACGTGTTTCGAAGCCCCGCGATCGTATTTTTTGAGCATTTCCTTCGACCGATCGACACGAGCCTTTTTTTGTCATGGCAGAAATACACTCGGAGGTTTGTCATTACCTGCCGAGGGGCGATCGCTATTAGAAAAACGTTTTTCTTATTTTTGGTGTTTCACCGAGATTCGAACCTACGTTGCCTCTGTGAGTTCCGAATGGCAGTCACGTATGTTGTTTATTGCGTTAATAATATTTGTTTAGAATAAAATTAAAAAAAAAACATTCAGTTAAACGCAGCTAAGAATTTTGCGATATCATGGGGCCAAAAAATACGAATTTAAAAACGATTCGGGTGTCTCACACCAGAAATCTTTGAAATTTTGATGACAGTTCGTTTATTTCTTTTAATTTGCACAAAATCTGAATTCTGGAATTGTACGAGTTTTGTGTGAGCATAGAACTATATTTTCAACAAATTGTCAAAACTTGTGAATAAGACCCTGTGCTATAGTCATTAAAGGCACTGCATATGAAATGTAAAAGCACATCTTAAAGTTTATAAAGATTTTAAAGATTTTTTTATAGCATATATTCAGAATTTAATGGCATTTTTTAAGCGCGTCAAATTAATTTTTAAGAAAATATCTCGAGTTGCTCTGGTCATACTACTATAATTATGAGGCGACTTAACATTGCGACCTGAAAGATCTTTTGTGGCCCTTTCATGGATTTAGAATATTTCTGGTTATAAGTATATAAAAAGTCATCGAATGCTAAATACAACACCCCTTAGCCAAAATAGTAAAATAAAGACGCCAAAAAGTAAAAAAACAACACTTGAGATCAGTAGCAATTAGCGGCAATGATTTGGCTAAAATATAATAAATCAATTGTTTGCTTCTTTTGAACTCTGCAGAAGAAAACCACATGCGAAGAAAAACCAAAAACAAGTTCAATAAAAAAGTTGTACAAAACCTCTTTACTCCAATGCAGTGAATAACCGCAGCAAAGCTGGGCTTAAGGTAAAAATGCGTGTGTTCCGAAAACAAAAACAACACAAAAGACTTTTGAACCAGTGACCACCTGCATCAAACCCTACACACTCTTGTGGAACAATAGCGATACGAGTAAACAATAAAAATATAAAAACATCAGCTACTACTTCACAATAAAAAAATGCATCCATTGGCTTTGTACTTTGAAGAGATGAAAGCTTGGCTAACACGTCATAACTACGCAATAAAAGAACCGTTTATTAATCAAAATGTCATTATAATTAAGCTAACTATCATTGAAGTGGCATTAAGACTACAAAAGATGATACATGTATCGTTGCAACATGAATAGCGCGGCAGCATATGTTGCACTCGATAAAGCGGAACGGGTCTTTGAACAAAAGAAAAACAATCAAAACAGAAAAGCAGCCACTGTAACGGTTCTGTTGTTTTTTGTGGCTTTATAGTGCAGGTTGAGAAACAAATAGAAATTGTTGAGGCTTATACCCATGTACATACAGGGTGAATCATTTTTTTGAATCATTTGCTGGAACAGTTTTCGAAAGAATTTATTATTATTACTACTGAGAACATTTGGATGGAGTTCATAGAAATGCAAAAAACAAACGAAATTGTTCGTGGCCGGCAAAAAAGTATGGAAATGAAATCAACTTAATAGAAAAGTAATTTGTTCGAGCATTTTCTATAGTGAAGAGTACAGCATCTCTCAAGTAAGAAGGAGAACTACTGAAAACATGTTTAAAGAATGGTAGTGTAGAGAAGTAGCAGAGAATGCTCAACGGAGGTGGTTCTTTGGCTTCAGATAGCTGGTTGTAATAGATCCAGCATTAGACCCAATTAAAGTATATAAGATTGACGAAAATAATTGACGCTGAAACATGTCTAACGAAAGCAAGAGGCAGACCAAGAGGGATTGACGAACCACAAAAGAACATGAGGAAACTCAAGGTCGACAACTGGAAGGGATCAACCAAGGATCGGGTCAAATGGAGACATTTTGTGCACCAGGCCAAAGCTCAGACAGAGTTGTAGCGCTCAAAGATAATGAAGATCCATTAGAGCGATACGGAGTAGTAGCAAAAAAGTGAATGCATCTGTTTTCACGTGTAGGTGACTCCAAATATTTTGAATTCAACATTTTCTTCTTTTTTTGTTTTGAAGTACTACTCTGGCACTCCCCAAGTAGCCCTAAAGCAAAGCGCCGTTTCGATTTCGAAGAAGTACCTTCCAAGAAATCTGAAGCGCGTTTTTCGGAGCTATGAGAAATATTAAGTTTTTTTTAAATCCCTATTTTTCAATTTTATGCACTTTTTTAAGTTATTAGAAACAAAATAACTGTTTTAAAATGCTATAATTTCTAAGAAGAAACTTCTCTTTATTATTTTTAATTGAATTTTTTTAAAAAGCACTAAACACATTTCTTTTAGAAAACAAATTCTCAAACGTTCGTCTCAATTAAATAGTAAAATATTTTCGTTTTTACCTATTCATATTTCAATAGCCGCAACTGTATGTACATATACGAGTATAAAATATGTGTGCATCATGTAAAGAGGTCAAGAATTTTCACGCTTTTACTTTGGTAGCTGGGTAATGTTTGTTATTTTGTAAATCATCTCCTCCAAGCGGTGCTTCTGCTGTGTGTGTGTGGAGTGCATCGAAAATCTTTCGATTACTTGATTGATGGTTTGAGCGCTTACACAATTTAAGCAATATAAATTTGACAACTTCATTTTCGTCTCCTGGCGTTCGCTACTTTCAATCCATTCTTTCAGAAACTAAGCTTCGAAATTAACTTGTACTCTAAATGCTAAATAAAGAAAAAAATAAAAAAAAAACAGTTGAAACAGGGGTATTGTTCATGGCGTGAGTGGCTTACAGATGAGCTGCCATTGAGTGAAGCGGGGTTAGGCAAAACATAAAAATAAAACACAAAAACTGGGGAATTTAATTTTGGCGTCAAAATGTTAACAATCTCTTTCCAAACATTTTACTTGAACTTGCCTGCGAAAAATTAAGTTTGGCTTTGAATTTCTCAGCAACATTTCGAGGTATAGAATTGCCATCTGAGCAGCTGAGAAACGTCCTCTAAAATGTATGTCTCGTCGTCACAGCGTTCAAATTTCTTAAAGCAAATTGTTGTTCAGCTCTTTGTGTGGCGGTTTCATTCTTGGCCGTATTTCTATTACTAACTCTTTACAACGTTTTCGTCAGTTTAAGTGCAGGCAACAATCAGGGCTGCGGACTATGTGGTAGCTAAGTGAGACTCTGACGTGAACATTATGTCCATTTCCCTCTCGGGAGAAAATGAGAAATATTTTTCTTGTACCTCCAGGCCCATATTCGTACGCGTTAAAATACTGTGCGCTGTTTTTTTTGCTAGAGTGTGGACCATACTTTGCTAGGTTTCTACAAAATCTTCTTAGTACGACTTACTTCCGCTTCATGCACTCTATTGAAGGGCTTCCTAGGTTATTGGAACATTAATGTTTTCAATGTAGGTGACATAAATTCGGAATTTGGCCTAATATATTCTACAAATAAGGTTTTTCCAAACATCTCGAATCGAGCACGACCAAACAGGTCATTTTGGAGAATAATTTCTTACGCCTTATATTAATATGTTTTTATTGAAAGCCAAATTGGACCATAAATAGGAATTTTTAAAATATTTTTACGCCAGCACCATCTGTGGTGTAATATTTTTAGTATACAGGGTCCGGCACCCGAAGTGTAACCAATTAAATAGTTTAGAAAATTAATTTTATTCAATTCAAAGTACAAAATGTGTGAAAATAATACAAAATCAGGAATCAATTTACTTTTGCCTTGACTATGGCCTGGAGACGGTCCAAAAACGAATCGCAAGCTGCCCGAATGAATGTGACTTGCAGGTATTTTGGCTCACTCGCGGGCAATGGTTTTTTTCGGCGCCTCGAGTCTAGTGAATCTTTTAGTTCGGGCCTTGCTCTCCGAAATGGACCAAAGAGAATAACCCATCGGAGAGCAATAGTGTGGGAGTGTTAAAGTTCGGAACGTTGTTTCTTAGTCGTTCTTAGTTCACTCGAGCTTTGTGAGACGGTGCCGAGTCCTGTTGAAACGTTCATGGTCTGCCACAGAAATGTTTTAGTGCTCACGACTTCAAAGGCGGGTGATGCCTCCTGGTGGCCAATCGATGACTCAAATTCTCGTATGAATGGTCGGCCAAATAAACTCTATCGTTTTGGGAGTTTACGAACTGTTCAACTTGAAAAAAAAAATCCCGTCAGAAAACACAATGTTCGGAAATTCATCGCTTTCGGTCAAGTGAAGCAGCTCCTTCGCTCTCTCAAGTCTGACTTGTTGTTGCTTTGGTGTGAGATCATGCGCCTTTTGGATGTTGTAAGAGTTGACTTTGAGATTATTTTTCAGTATGCGGCGGAAGTTAAGGTCAGATATTTTCTGTTCTTTCACCACTTGATTGCCACTTCGTCGTGGATTTCGCTCAGGTCGCTTCTTCACTTTTTGAACTATTTCACGTAATCTTGCAGTTTTTTGAAGACTACCTCCATGACGTTTTGCGATGCTACTAGAATCATTGTAACGAGTAGTGGTGCGATAAGCAAACACTTTTTCTTTAATTTACTTAAAGGTGATCGAGCTCATGAACAATCGCTGGTTGTGATTTTATAGCCAAATATAATGCAATTACACTATTACGTTTGAAATCCATTACTGATTTTCTATTTTCGCGTTTACTCTTGGCAAAATACTTCCGTGCGTTGTAAACAATACTCTGGACTGTCATTTAGCCAACTAACAGATAGCTGATGCCCGTGTATGGTGTGTGACTACCATTTGGAAGATTTTGTAATGGCGATCCATTTCGGCGTTCGGGTGTATTTCGGCCAAGAAAAGGCTCTTCATAGAAAACCAGTGGTGGAGGCGTAAAACTGTAGGCACCTCCACTTGTTGAAAAACATCGAGACGCACACCAAAAATAGAGAAAGGCGCTCGGACAAACACCTAAAAAGGGTGTAAGCGCCAATTACAAATTACATATACATACTTATATATGTAGATCAAAATGGTTCGATTAATCAGGCTGCGGTAGAATTGGCTTACCGCTCCAACACATTCATCGACTCCTCATTCACTTTGGAATCACTCCATCAAATTGAAATGTGGATTCCAGTTTGCAGGAAAAATGTATTTTTTACTGAAACTTTGTCTTTAACTTCACTAGTATCATTTGTGATTCATACATACTCCCATCCTTTGTTATGTTATCTATCCTTTGCTTTTGTAAATTTCTGGTCTGTCTATTTCGCGATTTGCATGCGAATAATTACTCGCTGCCTTCAGCTATTATTAACTATTGGTTTGTGTCATAAAAGTTGAGTTTAACTGGCAATTTCCTCTTCACAACCATATAATTAAATCTTAAACGAATAGCAGCAATCACACACGGACAAGATCCAATAAAGGAAGGCGAGATGGGGGATTTATGGAATGAGGAGGAGAAAAGGAGCATGTCAATGAGTGACATTTGACTTTAAATGCCCAAACGAATTTGACATTTCATACCGTCCATTTATGCAAAAGTCATGAAATTGTTGTCATTGACGGCAATGCAATTTATGGCAATCTAGCAATTAAGTTATATGTTCGAGTGAACATGCTATGGCGGCAACACATAGAAGAAGCAAGCCGTTAACAAAAAAAAACAAAAAAACACAGTGAAGTGGTAAATTGTAAATATGTAGATGTGGCCAACAGTTTAAACGAAATAAAAAGAAAAAACCACAAAGAAAAATATATTCGCTTGCTTGTATGATATAAAAATGTATTGGAGGAGATGCAACTGTATAGGAATTTAATTTGCGACACATAACGTTGCTGCTTTAATGCGTCTGCTATGCAATTGACAGGCGTCAATGTGGCACAAACAGCCGACTTAACTGTTGAACAATGATTAGAAGATCGGCAATAAATATATAATACAAGTATTTATATGTATGCACGTAGTTACATATGTGTTTGGATGTGAGCTACATAGATCTACGAACATACTGCGAATAGCTGCTACATACATAATGCAACAAAACCCGCTTTGCAGCCAAAAAGTGCGTGGGTGTTCGTGTATTTAGTGACTAGTCAGTAGCAAATATTGCAGCAGAATCATAAACGGACTAGTTATATATATATATATGTATATATAATTGACGCGTACACCCGTTTTGGGTGTTTGGCAGAGCTCCTCCTCTTATTTGTGGTGTGCGTCTTGATGTTGTTCCACAAATGGAGGGACCACAGTTTCAAGCCGACTCCGAACGGCAGATATTTTTATGAGGAGCTTTTTCATGGCAGAAATACACTCGGAGGTTTGCCATTGGTTGCCGAGGGGCGACCGCTATTAGAAAAATGTTTTTCTTAATTTTGGTGTTTTACCGAGATTCGAACCAACGTTCTCTCTGTGAATTCCGAATGGTAATCACGCACCAACCCATTCGGCTATGGCGGCCGAGTTGTAAGCCAGTAATTTCGGAGCAAGTTTCAAACGGAAACACTAGCTATTTTCGCGTTTGTAGGATGCATCGACAAAGTGTCTGCCTTTTGTCTAGTCAGTACAGCAGGTTTAACATAGTTGGCTCAAAGATCGCCACGGTTTATGACTGATGTACTTTATTTGAACGGAGGCTGGACATTCACTTATGTAGTGGAACGTAGTAGCGACTTCTTCTAGGCACATTTCACAGAATTATGAGTTTCTAGCACCAATTTTGTTGAAGTACTCGTTCAGTAATTAGCTCACGAGAGACCACAAATCGGGAAGACAGCTAAATATGTCTCGAAAAGGATTCTAGCTTAAAATATGGAGTTCATTAGAAGCCCATAAGTGTTCACAGGGACATCATCGAATGAAAATCCATTCTAGCGGCGGTGTGGAATAACGCACCGAAACCGATCCGTACGTCGTTCCTTTCATTCCGGTGACAGAATGCTGATTAGAGTCCTTCCACACTTAAACCTTTCAGCTTTATTTTGATTTTAATATCACCCAAGGGATTTCGCACCTGTAACGTTCACTTAAATACTAAGCGAAGTGTAATAATTGCGGAAAAATATGAGAGGTTAGATAGCACAACCTCTTTCAGACAAGCAAAACTCACACTCTAACCCCGCAGGATCGTGAAAGCCAGAGCAGTGAACGGTTCGGTTAGATTCGACTTAGAAACCAGAGGCTCATTTTGATCCACAAGAAGAATTTAATGAGTCCTATTTCTATCTGTCCTAAAACTATCCCTATGCTTCGGCAAATCCAATAAACTCTTTCAGCGACACCGTGCTCAAATCGTACATTGCGGTTCCAGAGAAATCTTATCGATAATTCCTGCTGAAATTGCTATGCAGAGCTGGTCATCTGGCAAATCGCCAGGCATGTTGACATGTTGGCCAAGTGAGTGCGGTATTCTGTAATTATTCAGATGAGTCGGTGTGTAGGGCGAAATAAACAGAAGAAGGGTGGTTATTTATATGCAAGTCCAGTGCCAGATCATTTTACTGCAGGGTAATGATAGTTTATTAGTGCGGGGAGCTCAGCCATTTTATGCTATCTTTATCGCACAATTCCACACTCTTGATTGGCTTGCATTTATTTGGCATCGGCAGTAAAATCATTATTGCCACATTTGCAATGAATTTTGTTGTTACTTTGAAAAGCGGAAGGGGAAAGCAGCAAGATTCAATAAAATGAGAATAATGCTCAGCAAATACAAAGTCGTATATGTGCTGAAGTATGTAAGTCTACTATTTATGCATGGAAATATATGGTGATGAGTGTGTTGCACAGAAAAGTTAAATTTTGGAAAGCAAGCAATTTTTTTTTTTTTTTTTTTTTTAATGAACGCTGTATTTTCCAACAGCTCGCGGGCAAATTGATGTATGACAACGCACGCTGATCGATTGATGGATTCATAGATTTGCTGTTTTGACAGCGCACTCACCAAAAAATATTCCACATATCCGGCTGCCGATTAATCTCTCATTTCATTAATTATTTAAACCGTGAAATTTCATGAAATTCGAGTGAAATACTGCCAAACAGTAAAGGTGAAATATTACAATCGATAGCAATTTACAATCAATAGCATTTACAACAAACAAAACAACAACAAAACAACAACAATTTACATTCAAAAACAATTTTTCGCTTGAAAATATTTATGTAAGTTTGTATATGTCTAAGTTATTGCGCGGACAAACGTGTTACCTGCAACACTTGCTGCACCATTACCGTTGTCATTAATTATTCGGCATGTTTTACACCAGCATTGCTTGTTGCCTGCAACTTACACCTTGTAACACGCAACACATCAACAAACCGAGCCAAGCTCCAGTTACCAACTGGTAAGTTGAGTTGTGAAATTTTTGTAAATAAATTGGAAAATAAATTGAAATATTAGTAGACAATTTCACTTAAAATGTTTTCTCTTGGTTGTGTTGTTTTTGTTTTTAGAGCTGTTTGGAAAGTAATTGGTAGTAATTTTTAGGGTTAAATAAAATAACAAACTTTTGCAACAGGTTCCATTTCAAGGCAACTCATGTGTTTTCAGTGAACTGATATTTCGTTTTCAAAAATTACAATTATTTCACGCACGCAAATTATATTTATCATTTATTGATTGAATTTTTTGTTACTGGTATTTTACATTCTAACTGTTTCTATATTAATTTAATCCCTATAAATTGTTAAAAAAAAAAAAAATATAAAAAAAAATATTTTTTACCTTGTTTCATTTAATTTTTTGTGTTTTTTTAATTTTTTTTAGCTTTTCAGCGGAAGTGCTGAAAGTCCTCTATATGAACTTTATAAAAGTTGCAGGAAGGAACAAGTGGTGGAACGAAAAATCCCGGAGACTTTAACGCACCGCTTGGGGAATGATATCTGCTCTGAAGGGGGGCGATGTAATTTCATGAGGTTTTTCACAAGCTGAGTGATACCTCTAAGTTAAGGATATTCAAATTGCACAGCGATTATACCAGCTCATTCGAATAATAATTAGAGCGGACTTCATTTAAGGGATATCTCACTAAGCTTAGCCATAGGCTTTGGTATACCTGTCCTCAACCTATTCCAACTTAGAACGGAAGAAAAGGCAGATGATTTTAGCAAGAAAGCAAAGGCTCTGTTGATAAAATTAAATCGATTTTTGGATGAAAGCATACTTTTAAAGAAGTTCAGAGGCTAAACTGGTTACTATAATTAGAAAAAAATTATCTTAGCTATGCCATTTTGCCACTAAGAAGTACCCCCACTTTTGTATAATTAAAATATCAGAAACATGTATTAAAAGCTTTAAAGATTACACAAAATATTGTTGCATGTTAATGTTAATCCTCTTTGCCATTACTATCTGCATATTACAAAAGCGCCACATAACTCAGCATGTTTTTTGCTTTTTGCAATATTTTTAAAATGCCTTTGGACCGTCTATGTTTTTCGACTTATTTGCATATCGTTTGCCACTTAAATGAAGTGATTAACCGCAACCAAATGTCACCAATGATGCAGCTAAGTAAATGCAGGCGAATATACACATAAGCATATAAATTGCATCAATGCAACAACAAGCGTAGATTCATACAAAAGTGCGTACAGGGCACAAAAGCCAGAAGGCGAGCATGGATCTGCCACGGACATAAATCCTGCATGCCATGTCGAAAGCCCTGTCAGCGTCAGAGCGTGCATAGATTTACACAAATGTATGTATATTGTAACAACAACAACAGTAGTATTAAATGCAAATAATTCGTTAAAATGCATTGCGTTCAAAAGTCTAACCAACTTCAGCACTTAAGTGAATCTAAGCGGACTTTGAGAAAATGTTGTGAAATTCCTAGGAAGGCGACACTTTGTCGTCAGGAACGTCAACCACTTGCACTGTTTTCATAAATAAATACAGCTGCGAGCATCTTAATAGCAGCACCAAAAAATAGTGTGCACGCTTGCATTGCGACATGTTTTGCGATAGGAATGGGCTTCATTTACTTGGAAACCAATTCTAAGACCCACAATAATATTAGCCTGGAAATCAAATAGCGAAACTCTCTAGCCAATAAATTCTTCTTTTGGCTGAATTAGCAATTAGGCAGTAAGCGAATCACTCGGCAAATAGAAACACCACCAGTAAGTATCCCAACTTAAGGGTCCTCAGTTGTAAGGCGTAGAAGCTTAGACGATGACAAACAACTGGTGAAACGGCCTTTGGAGTGTTCGAGGGAATGATTATTCGTAAGTCATATGGCTCTTTGGATGATGTTATATACAGACTACAGTTTATAAAGATAGTTTTGCAAGACAGTAATAAATATGGCTCTTTGGATGATGTTATATACAGACTACAGTTTATAAAGATAGTTTTGCAAGACAGTAATAAATACTGGCGATATTTCCAAACCCCTCACCTATTTTTTATCTACCATGTTTGAGGTCACAGGTCATTCACTTGCGTACAAATTCAAGCAACCACCTTGATTACTCATGGATGCAGAGATGAGGATACAATAACACTATGAGAATGCTTCCAGGTTTTGAGAGTGCTGGCGTATCGTCAATCATATGAAACAACTCAGAAAAGTTGCGTATAATAAAGCTACAAAGTTGATAATATTGATATAAGTCAGGAAGAAGCTATTATTTTGCTGGCAACTGTGCGTTTATATTATACATTTGCTATATGTAGGTGCATATGAGCTATAATTGAGGTCGTTGTTGTTATTGCCATTTTTGTCTCCTTTTGCTAGGAGTAACTATTTATGTGAAAATGATTTCTGTTCAGATTTTCTGCAGATTATTTGCATTTATTTTTACAATTCGCGAGCGCGCCTCTTTTTCAATTCTTTTTTTTGGTTTTTGCTATTCTCTGTTGCGGAATTCACTAGGAATATCAATATGGAAATCGTGTACGCTTGCGACATTCTAAGCGAGAGAATGCAACGACTATGCGGCGACATGCAACGCGACGGCATTTGCATGCACACGCAGTCGCATACAATACAAATGTGGGAAGAACTGCAATAACAGCAACAACAATTACAACAATTACAACAACAATGAAAGCATTAGGTTGGCATGTTGTAATTGCACATTTTATGCACGCAATTTTGCGCTTCGCAACACTTCAATTTTCTTGCGATTGCAATTAGACGTGTTCCATGCTACAAAGGTAGGTGAGATGCTACTAACGATTGTTGTTATTGCTATTGTAGCTAGAATAACGAACAAATATATATCAGTTATGCATTTTGCATATTTAAATGAATTGTTCCTTGAGCGCACGAAAGCTGGTAAGTGGAAGTGTTGCAGCAAAATGTTGCTACAACTTATCATAACAACATGTTGCTGATGTGATTTACAACTTTTTAAACTCTGTGGTTTGAAGGACCGTCTGGGGTTGTGAGTGTTGCCAATAAAAACATTTTGCAGTGATGTGTATGAAATTGCACTGTGGGGTATTGAAAAACTTTAGTCCGCAAACACTTTTGAGTAGAGTTGCCAACTATTTGTTTTTTAATAAAATAATCTATCTAAATAAAAATATTACGTTGGTTTGTTTACTCTGGGACAAATGAAAGGTCATATTTGAAATAGGGTTGCCACATATCGAGAAATTCAAAATTTATTAAATGTGTAAAAAAGTAGACATGGGAATAAAACAAAAAATATTTGAGAACACTTTAATATAGAAATATTTCTAAATGAAGTGGTCACCCACCCACAATTTAAATTATCTAAAAATTGTCATTGGCAGTAATTAGCCACAAACTGCTGAGCTTTAGCTCTATTCTTTCTAGTTCTTCCTGCAAATATGCTTGAAGCAATAAAATTGCATTATCTTTCCCAACATTTGCATCTGCAGCAGTGAACTCGGGTTTTTAATATTAATTTATTATGTTGTCAGCAGCATGTTGCTAAGCTATTTTTATTTCACGCATATTTTTGTATATGTATTAAGATCTATTGTAGTTATGTACTTAATTTCCCGATTCCTTCGGATTGTTACTTTAAATTTAGATTTAATTTCTTGACCACCACAAAATGTTGGCCTCCATTATTACGGATTGGTATAGAGCACTGAGACTTTAAGATCTAGTGTGCCCTTGATCTCCATAAATCAAACCTTTTGCGGTTTTTGATGAACTCAACCAACTCCATTAATCTGCAAAGAAGTTTCTTACCACTTTAAGTCGTTTCGCAGTGTTATTCAATTTAATTATAAAAAAATGTGACATATTGCCTAAAATTATTCACTTCGGTAGTTTGCTTGACCGCCCGGGATACTCACCCTGATCAACATGCAAAGGGCCAAAACTATTCCCCATAACATTTCTCTCAAACAGGAACGCCACTTCGGATGTTGTCATCGTCCAACTTTCTGCGTCATAAAATAGAACGAGCATTTTAAGCGACTAATAGAGAGGAGCTGCGATATACGCATAACGCAGCAAATAAAGATCCAGCAGCGCCATTGGCTAGATCATGTCGTGCGAATGGATAAAAGCGCTCCAACTCTGAAAGTCTACGATGCGTTCCAGCTGACGGTAGCAGAGGTAGAGCAAGACCGTCTTTACATCGAAAAAATCAGGTGGAGAAGAACTTGGTTTCGCTTTGCGTGACTGCCTGGCGCCGCTACACAAGTGTACACATTTTTAAATTTTGTTTAATTTTTTAATTAAATCCAATCAAAAGCGTAAGTCTGAGGTACGTTAATTTTGAATACTACTTTTGCTTGGTGCTGCCTGGAACATGTTGCTAAGGCATTGTCCCTTAACTTTGCAACCAGGTAATTATTTGTTCCTTATTTGGGTATATTTATTAAAACATTTTTTGGACACTTTTTTCATCCTTTTTTGTTTGTTTTTTACTTTCATAACACATTTATCTATGAGTTTAGAAAATCCTCCGTCATCCAATTTGCATATTAGATTTTCATAAATTTCATTTTCAGATATGTTTTTATGCATTTCCAATATCCACTACAACTAATCCGCTGCAGCTGTTCATGCAATTAAGGCATATCTACATTTGTATGTATCTATGAATGCATTTCGAAGTCTATTTAAATTAATATTTTTTATGCCTTTCAAATCATATCAAAATATTTGACTATTTCATTATTTTATGTAGCCAACACAAAACAAAAAACATAACCCTCCTCTTCCACTGCTGACTATTTCAATTATTTTCCAACACGCCAGCGCAACTCAATTTGCGTCTAAATGCATTGCGTTGTTGATCGCGCTGTCAGGCGCTGTTGGCGCAATTAACCCATCAGCTGACTGCAAAAAGTGCAACAAAATGACTGCACCTCAGCGCCTCGCACGGCTAGAATAAAAAAGTGTTTGTGGAGATTTCTTTTATTACCACTCCTGACATATTATTCTGAAAAGCGTGTTGTTATTGTTGTTTGTTGGGTGTTTCGCCAGCTCCATGTCATGTTTGCATACTCCACTTTTTGCGCCATTGGCGGCGCATTCAAGATAAAACCTAAAACGCTGACATAAATAAACTGCTGAACGACAAAGCGACGGACGTTTTAAATTACGCTTGAGTGCACTGGAATTGTGTTTCGTGTTTTTCACAATTTATTCTATACAATTTTTTTCTTGTTTTTGTTATTGCTTTTTCCTTTAATTTATATTTCGCAACGAAAACAAATATCTGCTCAATTGTGACGTTTGAAAAAAATAGGTATAACCGCGGCTGGTGAAATGGAGCGGCAAAAAAAGAAAGGACCGTAAAAGCAACAGCAGTGGAGTAGTGTGCGCACGCACAGGAACTTAAAAATGTGTGTGCACAGTCAGGCAGCACCAAATGACGAGAATCGTGCAAAAGCAATTGACGGTTGTTGTTCAATCGATTGGTCGTGGAAATGCACGCAAATTCTCTTGATTTCTTACCATATTTTTGTACATATATTTGCTTATATTATACATATAAGTGCATGTACTATATGTACATATTTGCCTGTGGGTATGTGCTTGCAGTTATCTTTTTATTGCGCGTTGTGCGTTCGCTTCGGCTGTGTCGCCAATCATGTTAAATTTCCGCTTCCGTTCCTCTCCCGCATTCAGGCTCACCTGTTTGGGTAACAGCTGGCATCGCCTTCCCTTCGTCTCTGTGCGGTGTTATGTGGATTTCCACTCAGTTTTCCACTCAAATTCTTTTACTTGGTTGTTGGCATCTACGAGCATTCTTCCTTCCATATCTTCTCTTGCCATATATTCATTGCATTATTTTTGTTCTTGCGCGTTTTGTTTTTGCTGCTGTCTCCGCCTTCGTGTTGAGAACTGTGACTTACTGCATTTTCTTGCACGAATTGTAATCTAGAGACGTGCCATTTTTACTCAGTTTTAATTCTTTTGTCTGAAGGTGCCTCATCTCACGAAGAGGTGCGTTGCGGTGCTAGACGTGGCTTTGTTGTGGGTAGGAAAACAGACACTTGCATTGCTTGATTAATTTGCTGATATGTTTATTATTTTGGGACAATATGTACTCGCAAGTACAGTGGGGCGAAAACGGTATTTTTTTTAATTAAAATATTGAGTAAAAGTATCATAGACACAAAGCTATACAAAATTATTTCTATGCTTCCTTCCAATTAAGTAATAACGATAAATTCCCAATGACTGTTAGTCCCGAAATTTTGGTAAAGGGGTGGTAGATGTTGAAATGGAATGAAATGGCGTTTGCTGTGTGGCACGTAGCGCCGTCCCTCTGGAACCACATGTCGTCTAGGTCCATATGGTTCAATATGGGCCTTAAGAAATTGGAAGGGCCACCACGTCTACCGAAAAATGGGCGCAATGCGCGCAGCGTTTGCGTTAATGATCACTCATTTTGATAATAAAGTTTTATCATTTGAACGTGCTGTTCAATCGTGTAACTTGCCATGATGATTTTGCATAAACAACAGAATAATAAACAAAAGATTTGACAGATGTCAAAAAAACAAAATGGCTGCCACAGGGCGCCAAAATCGACCCGCGCCAATTGAAAAACCCTTTATATATTTCATACAATCGCGGTATTTCGGGATTAGTCCCGGGATGTAATTTTTTAAGTTAAAAAGAAAGTATTGCTGAAAATTGCAGATTAATAGGTTATGAGTATTATTTAAAACATCTCAAACAAACAATTCATAAAGCGGAAACTAAAACGTTTCTTAACTCGCTTGAGTTTACGCACATTTTACAGGCGAAAAAATATTCACTCACTGTAAACTATGACGTGTTTTAGAAAAAACAAAAACGACTCAACGAAAAGAAATGCAATTTTTTGCTGGCTTATTGCTGTTGTGTGATCGACAGATAGGCGAGCCTCTGCAGAGTTGGATCTTGCAAAGATTTTGATCTCCACCCTAAGCGCGGGTCATAAGTTAGCTTCAAAGTTTTGGAAAATATTATCATATTTTTTTTCATTTTATTTCGCATTCAGTTGAGACGTGCGCTAAAAAATAGTCTGTTGGAATATCAATTTATTTCTATAAGAAAAACAAAAAACGTTTAAGTAACGGAAGCCATCTGTCAACAAAAGTCATTGCTCAGTAATAAGAGTGCGAATTGGGGAAAGACAAACAAAAACCAAAATTATCCAGCACTCGAACACTTGAAAGAACAGCAGGAAAACGACAACGAGAACGAAAACGAAAATCTCGCACACCCTGTGCCTGAAATTTTAATTAAGTTTTACTCAATCAGCGCCAGCTAAAAGTATAGAGATTTACAATTAGTAAAATTAAAAAACAAAGCAAACGCAACTAAGCAAATCTGGGTAAAGAAATTCAATGAATTGCAGATGCTCCAAAACAATCACGAACAATTTTATACAACAAAGGAAAAAAACGAGCTGACCGAAAAGAATTCAACAGAAAGAAACTGGAAATACTAATACAAACAAAGAGACAATCTGAAGTGGCTGAGTTTAAATTTAGCAATTAAATCGGCAACTTTTCTACGCCGTTACTTCACACAGAAACGCTTTGGAGCCCCCGTTCCTCGATCGGCCTCTTGTTAGTTCACAACTTTAATTGAAATTCTGTTTGTTTTTTATTAGTTAAATTTTCTTCTGGTCCAATAAAATTTCAGAAGAAGACACTGCGTAATTTCAGCAGTCTGATGGGGCTTTAGCTGAGCAATGGGAAATACGAACTATGAATTCGAAAATTAAAACTTGTTCTCGCTACCCATTTTTTCGGAATTCAATTGAATTTTTCATTGTGCAATTAATTGCCACTAATTTTGATATCGGAGTCGAGTTGAGTATATGCTTTTGGAAGCTCTGCTTGCGGCTGACGTATACACAAATATATAAAAATTTACATGACATTGAAATCAATCAGACAAAAATCAATGCAATCAAAATTTTATTAAACTAAAAGTGATTTAAAATTAATTTTGAACCATCAAACAATTAACGAAATTGATCAACAAAAAATCAACTATCCTGCTACGTAAAGGCGAAGACTTTTACGCTTTTATATGGAAAAGAGTCCAGACAAAAATTTGTTTCATCTAAAACAGTTTCAATTCTGTTGGTGTTGTCAGTTTCATTGTTTGCAATCTGAGCTGTTCGAACTGAGGTATGACGAAACTAAATGCAAAAAATTATATGTTTATCCACGCATACATATGCATGAAGGAGCATATGTAGAAGTATATAAAAAGTATACGAAGAGTTGAAGAAAAAAAAAGAAATTGGAGAAATTGTATCAGTATGTACAAGGCG
This sequence comes from Anastrepha fraterculus, assembly GCA_037575425.1. NCBI lineage: Eukaryota > Metazoa > Arthropoda > Insecta > Diptera > Tephritidae > Anastrepha > Anastrepha fraterculus. The sequence continues at coordinate 814,316 of JAYXIM010024594.1, read as the reverse complement.
AACAACATTACAAATATTTCATACATAGGTTATTATTTATTGCAAGGTAAGAGAATTTACGCCTTCTCTCCAACTTTTTCATGGCCAATGGAATTTCGTTTATTTTAATATTTAATTATTTTAAATATATAATTTAAGCTCTAAAGCAGTGAATGATGACTAGGCACTTATTCTTTAAATTATTACATTTTGTAAAAGTATTTATGAAAAGAAAAGAACTAAAACATATTAAAAAGAGGACTGAGTTTAGGAAAAAATCAGGAAGCAATGAGATTCAAAGCATTTGAAGACTTCAGTGATATGCAGTTGAATAAGGTGGAGAAATATTTAACACAGATGTAGAAAGCGTCCTTAAGTACAATATAATATGTAGCAGATAAAAACTATCCGGTTAGTAGTGTGTCGTTGACTTTAAAATTTAAACTTAACATCGAAGAGTTTATTCAAATTTATTTAACAAAATTCAGAGTTTATAGGTTCGTGCAGTCGCGTTGCATAGAGAACAATTTCATATTCAGAAAACGCATTTAAGTATGTAGTATAGGGCGGGTCGATTTAAAAATCGCTCATTGCTCTGTGAAAGTCGTATTCTAGGGATCAAAATAAGCAATTTTGCCGAAGGAACCATACCTCTAAAACGAATTCTGATGTCCCCCAATTTGGGTCGAACGAAAAATTCCACTTTGACCCATTTAGAGTGCTCCAATCGCGTCCAAATGTATGACCGACCCCCATTAACTTTGGACGGCCGATCCACCCATGCCAGTGGCACACCCCCTGGAACTCCCCTGAGGGGTTCCCCATGCAACCATTTCAAAATATCAGCATTTTTGGCCTTTACATGAGAAAAGAAACTAAAAAGTTCGACCCAAAGTCGGGGACATCAGAATTCGTTTTAGCGGTATGGTTCCTTCGGCAAAATTGCTTATTTTGATCCCTAGAATATGATTTTCATAGAGCAATGGGCGATATATACTCACATTTGTGAATGTATGTACATACATACATGTGTATATACACCCTTAGTTTCCGCTCTGTTATAATTCAGTTCCATCATAAAATTATTTCATATCAGTATGCGGTTGATTTTGTAGTTTTCAATGTGTAATTTTCTGCAAATGCATTTGTTAATATGTATGTGTGCATTCTCACATTCACAAACTCCCATAAGCTTTTGTGTGTATATATTTACATCCGTATGTACTACCTACATTCCTATGTATGTGACTTCTATGAATCTATCCATCTATAGCTATCTGAAATTATGTGTGTGCATATGGATGTGTTAAAATTTCTTCAAATAAACTGCCATCCCCACCTTAGCACAACATATGCTATGCACGCATCCACATACATACTTACATACATACATACATATTTATCTATATTTGCTCATAATTAAAGAAATATTTGACATAAACAAGCAATGAACGACTCAAAATGAGCGAATGAATGATTGGGAGCACACATGCACCCAAACGGGTACTGAAAAGTGCACCACCATTCACAGCTGAGTGAATGAATTCGATCTGCATACATGTACATACATAAGTCTGTAATTTGTATGTATGTTTGAAGCTAATATCGAATATCCACGGTGAAGAGAATTCATTATAATAAGTGGTGGTATCGCTGTAATTGTTGTTGTAGAACGCTTTTGTTTGTACATTGTCAATATGCATATTATATATACATACACATACGCGGCCGCCGTAGCCGAATGGGTTGGTGCGTGAGTACCATTCGGAGTTCACAGAGAGAACATTGGTTCGAATCTTGGTGAAACACCAAAATTAAGAAAAACATTTTTCTCATAGCGGTCGCTCCTCGGCAGGCAATGGCAAACCTCCGAGTGTATTTCTGCCATGAAAAAGCTCCTCATAAAAATATCTGCCGTTCGGAGTCGGCTTGAAACTGTGGTCCCTCCATTTGTGGAACAATATCAAGACGCACACCACAAATAGGAGGAAGAGCTCGGCCAAACACCCAAAAAGGGTGTATGCGCCAAGTATATATATATATATACATAAGTACTTGAAGAACACAATTAAATTGTAATTAAATTTTTCACACTTATAAGGCACTGTACTTAGACACTATCTGTTTACCCCGTTTTTTTTGGTGAGAGTGCCTAGTGTACAGATACATATGTGTATATGTACGTACGTCTGCTTGCATGTGCTTATGCTAGTTGTTTATAAATTTCAGCATTTAAGTATCTATTAACGCCTATTTGCCACATGCATAATGTTTGCTGAACTTGCTTTAGACTCATTCTTTTGTAACTGTTCGCATTCTGCTGGAACCTTTCGGTAATGCTGCATATTTCTTCAACGGAAATGAGTTTCGAATTAAATTGAAGATTGCGTAAATCGTTTTAATTGTATTTACTTTTTTATAAATTTATTTATTTGTTAAATTCCTTGGCCTTGAGCGTCCCCCTTTCTGTCGTTCTCAATTGACAGCTGTGCAAATAGCGAGGATCGGCAGCGCCCCAATGTGAGCAGCATATGTTTCACATGCTACTTTATGAAGATGGAGTTCCAAAATAATTTGTTAAGAACTTTTGCTTATGACACTAAAATGAGGCGAATTCTTGTAGTCCAAAAATTATTACGAACATTACGACGACTGCAATTATTAATAAATACATGTACGTATGTAAAGGGTGATTTTTTAAGAGCTATAGGAAAGTTTTTCAAAAAAACAAACGTAAAATTCAGCAAAATGCATGAAATTTTTATTTAAATCGATAATACAGTCCATATAATTTAATGTTTGAAGATTATTCCATGCAAATGTTGACCGCGACTGCGCTTCAAATGGTCCATCCGCTTAGTCCAATTTTGGCATACTCTTTCCAATGTTTCGGCCGGTATCTCACATATAAATGCTTTAATGTTGTCTTCCAATGCGTTAATTGAAGCTGGCTTGTCTGAATAGACATTAGCTTTAACATAGCCCCACAAAAAATAATCTTAAGGCGTTATATCGCACGATCTGGGTGGCCAGTTGACAGGTTCCGAACGTGAAATAAAATGTTCACCGAACTCGCCTCTCAACAAGTCCATTGTTACGCGTGCTGTGTGGCATGTGGCACCGTTTTGCTGAAACCACATGTCATGCAAGTTAAGCTCTTGCATTTTGGGCAAAAAGAAGTTGGATATCATTTCATGGTAGCGCTCACCATTCCCAGTTACGTTACGATTCGCAGCATCTTTGAAGAAGTACGGTCCAATGATACCTTCAGCCCATAAACCGCACCAAACTGTGACCTTTTCTGGATACATTGGTAGCTCTTGCAATTCTTCTGGCTGATCTTCACTCCAAAATCGACAATTCAGCTTATTTACGTACCCATTGATCCAAAAATGAAATTCGTCGCTGAACACAATTTTTCGATAAAACAGTGGATCTTCGGCCAACTTTCCAAGAGCCCATTCACCAAAAATTCTGCGCAGTCCCCTGTCAGCTGTTACGATCAAACTAATGAGAACCCCATGTAAATGAAAAATTACTTCCTTCCGTGTCGTAGTATCGTGGATTTTATCGCAGGATTTTTGAAAATTCCCGTAGAACCCTGTCAGCTGTTTAGCTCTAACCACACAGTGTTGCCAAGCAGTACATTTCGAAATCATTAACAAAATAAACTTAGAAAAATTATAATTTTTATTATAATAACTTAAAAACACTGTTGAATAATGTTAATTATAGATAAATGAACTATTTGCATTTGTTGGTTTTTGGCTTTGGTTTATTAAACAATGAAAAATTGTAACTGATAACGCGGATGTGTGAAAAAGTGTGCAACCAAAATATCAATGGCAACATTGTGTAGATACAACCAAACACATACACGCACAAATCGATGTTTTGTGTAAAAATGTAACTAAGAGAACGCAGTTGTTCTCTACGGGATGAGTTTTGCTCAGTTTTGTGCTCGTTAGGGGCTGCGGTAAGGGACTACGTACGTCGGTCACTGTTTTCAGCATTAGGATACCAAAGAATCTATTAGATACCAAATTGTCTGTTTAGATGTGGTAGGATTTGTTTGTATGCAGGAATGTCTATTAGATACAAAACTATCTTTTAAATGCAATCTGTTTGATACAAAGGCATCCAGTTGCAGAAGGAGTATGCGCTCCAAAAAGCACCTAGAAGATGCTACGATCATTTAATATATTTGACATACATACATATGTATGTATGTACTCACCGTAGCCGAATGGGTTGGTGCGTGACTACCATTCGGAATCCAGTCGCCCCTTCGCAGGCAATGGCAAACCTCCGAGTGTATTTCTGCGCATAAAAAATATCTTCCGTACGGAGTCGGCTTGAAACTGTAGGTCCCTCCCTTTGTGGAACAACATCAAACAGAAGGATGAGCTCGGCCAAACACTCAAAGAGAGTATACGCGCCAAAAATTTATATATATATATAGATATAAGTATGTACCAAAGTAATCTTTTAGAAGTATGTAAGATGTCAAATAATCGTGTAATAGGTCACACACGCCTGACTACGCCTATGAATAAGAAATTACTCCGAAGATTTTTTCGAGACATGTTAAAATGAATGCGTTCTAAGAGTAAAGCTGAGTCAACTCTCCCATTTATATTATCGAAAACAAAACAGAGTGAAAGTATACTTCTTCTACCTTCTAGCGATTTTAAATTTAGTAATGCGCACCTTGCATTGTATGAAGGAATTGGATCAGTGAAGTTCAAAGATCCGAGTGCAAAATGAAGAAATTTCTTATGAATGCGTTCAAGTCTATTGATGTAGCATTGATGATATGACCCCCAAATAGAAACGGCGTACTCCAGCGTGGATCAGACGAGTGAGGTACAGCTGTCCACAAAAAAATAGGAGTGCCGATATGAAAAATATAAGTGAGTGCACAATTTTTTTTATCGCTAACGCAAGTGACGCCGATTCATAACGGTACACCTAACGGGTCACTAGTATTGAAATGTGAATCGAAATTTATTATAGCTTTCCCTATTTTAAAACTGTAATACATTTTGTTGTAGAAGGTTGTTATTGCGCTACACAAAATAATAGGAGTGCGAATTTTGTTTCTTAAAATATCGATAAACTAGCAAACATATTTACAAAAATCGAAAAGTAAGAAGGTTACTAGTAATTTCGAAGAATTATTGTTAATATTTGGGTTGATTTATTTTGTCTTAGTGGGTAGAGGAAAGCATTGTACGGAAGAGAAGCGAGCTTTAATCAAAAGTCTCAAGAACAGCGGAAAAACGTACAAGGAAATTCAAAATATACCTGGATGTTCTGCACAAATGATAGCAAACGCCTTGTATTATAAAACCAAAGCTGAAAAACGCGGGCGAAAACAAAAACTTTCCTCTAAGGACGATCGCAACATCATACGCACCTGGAAAGGTAACCCATTTGTTTCCGCAAGGAAAATACGCGACGATCTTGATTTACCAGTTAGTGCTGAAACTGTACGCAGACATTTGGTCAATCATAATTTATACGCAAGAAGTCCCCGGAAAGTGCCCCTTCTAAAAAAGAAGCATGGGCAAGCCCGTAAGAATTTGCACAGGAGCATAAACCTTGGCCGACTAGTAAATGGCGAAATATTTTGTGGTCAGATGAAAGTAAAATCGAGTTGTTTGGCAGTTCAGGCTCCCGAAAGTAGGTTCGACGCCCACCCAATATGGAATATAATCCTCGATTCACAACAAAAACAGTGAAGCATGGTGGCGCTAAGGTCATGGTATGGGGTAGCTTTTCGTATGGCGCCGTAGGTCCAATATATTTAACCGAAGGCATTATGGATCAAAAGGTTTATGTGAGGATATTAGAAGAAGTTATGCTACCATATGCCACATGGAATATGCCACTAAAATTGATATTTCAACAGGATAATGATCCTAAGCACACGAGTAAGTCAGCGAAAGAATGGTTCAGAGTCAATGGGATTGAGCTTATGCGCTGGCCTGCTCAGTCTCCCGACCTCAACCCAATAGAAAATCTATGGACCGATATTAAAAAATGTGTTGATCAACAAAAACCCACCGATTCGAAAGATTTATGGAAGGTGGTAAAAGAGGCATGGGAAGGAGTCCCAATTAAGCGTTATCAGGATCTCATCGACTCAATGCCACGAAGGTGCGAAGCAGTGTTAAGAAATGGAGGATATACCACGAAGTATTAATGTCTTTAAATAGTTTTGAAGAGCTTCAAGACCATTTAGGGTTAAAAGTTTAGAGAAACTAAGTATTATACAAATCACTCCTATTTTTATGTGGAAGCAATTTTTTATATATCTTTACCTGAATTAAATTTTAAGTTTATGTGTACGTTTAATTGGAATGTTTTAACTACGAATAGATGTATATAGCTCATGTGATTAATGTTGCGCTAAAAGTTTTGAAATAAAACCATTTTATTCTAAAAAAATGAACTTTGAACATTTTTCATGTCGGCACTCCTATTATTTTGTGGACAGCTGTAAATAGCGACTTCAAAGTGTAAGGATTCGTTAAAGCCGACAAAATTCAAATGACTAAGAAACTGAAAAGTGGATTCAAAGATTACTACCAAATCAGTAATTGTATTAGATTAGACTCAAGTTCTTTATAAAATATGAGGTAGAGATTAAATGCTTTCACTTAAATGCTAGATCTTTAGACATTGTACTCGTATATCAAAAATTCATTTGTATCTTTATTCTAAACGTATTTTCCAAATACATTCTTACAGCGCAAGTGTAATAACTCCTTGCACTATTTTATGTAGCTACAAATATAGTGTTTTAGATTTATATTCATGCAAATACTTGAATCTCCAACGCGTTTAAATATGTACATACATACAAATTCGGACATGGTCTTTATTTTTATATGCAGCTGTGGATCATAATTCGTTTTCTCACATATTCTACTGGCTGCTACACATCTATAATACACTAGGATGAGTTTATGCATCCAAACCAGCACTAAAAAATTGTTTCTCAAATGTTTGAAAAGTTTGTTATTCCGAAGGTGAGGATCCGCAGTACCTTCAACCATTTCGACATTTTCAATTCCCATATTGCAAGTTGAAATTTATTATATTTTTCAACGTTTTAGAAGTGTTTTGGTATCCAGTACACCAATGACGGCACTGGCAAGCTATATGCATTGCTACTATTAAATGAAAACATAGGTACAGACAGGTTCTGTAATTAATTTTCGAGTGAAGTTCATGGAAACTCTCTGACAATTGTATTAAAATTCACTTGGAAATAAATTACAGAGCCTGCCCGATAGTGTGATGAGATTTAAATGGTTTAAATGCTTTCACTACTCAATCTCAAGTTCATCTCAAACCTAATTGTTTATTGGGATGCACTTATGACCGAAATTCCAAGCAAAGTAATGCTTAGTTATGTGACCACACTACATTAAAAGTTTGTCAACGAATTAATAAAATTCTTTGTTTAATTTGCATTTTTTGTTGGCATGCCTTTTTCTTTGTTTTTATATGCTGGGCATTCAAAGCGACGCGTGTGTAACACTTCCCGCCAAGAGCAGCACAACACACAAGCTGCGCATCATACGCACATTCATTCATATAGTATATGTACTCATGTACACATACACACGCAATGCATGTAGGTATGCATTCTGAAAAATTACCCAATTTCTAAGAATTATTACTACTGGCTGGTGGTTGCCTGTTTTGGCTCACTACTCAACACATACGTCCAAATATGGGTTAAAGTTGACGTCGAGTTCACACATCTTTGGCATGAATACGAACACATAAATACGCACATACACAGCTAGGCCTATATCAAAGCTTGTACATACAAATGCACTGAATTAAATTTGGGTAATTGGAGCACACTGGGCAGTCAGTGCTGCAAATGCATTGATTGATTTGGTAAACACCAGTCCACACACACACACACACATACACACACAAATTTGCCTAGATTTGTGTCTCGTATTCAGTCAATACCTATTCATACTCATTTGCATACTCATGTCATGCCATATTTTTGTGAGGGAAATGAATTGAAGGTACTTTACGGCCGTCTATTTACTGAATGGGTAGAATTTCACTTTTTAAGTATCGTTTCGATAAAATATTTGAGTAAATTGAAAAGTTTGTAGAATCTGTCAGACGAATTTTGGACCGAGGACAGACTTTTAATGCACCACTCGGTATTTGCGCATATATTCACATGTAAATGCAAAGCATTTAAAGGTATTCGCTTTGATTGCTTTTACATACATACATACACACATGTGAGTATATACAGATATATGAGCACTCATGTAATCACACCAATATATACATATACGAGTATGTATTGCATGTGCTGGTGCTCAGATTTGAGCCCCACTGCCTATAACTGTGAATTACATTATTTCTCCGTCGATCAATATTTGCTTTTGAGAGTAGACTCCTTTTGCACCAGCTTGGTCTTATCAAATTCGTTAGAGTCTTGAAAGCAATTATCATTACTATGAAGGCAAGTACATTTAGTAAATGAAAACTTCTTGTTTGAAAGTGTTTCTTGCATAGAAGTAATAACATTTGTCTGTTATTTTCCGTACAAGAAGACATTTGTTATTACAGTAAAAGATACATTTGAGTGATAAAGATACTTTGGAATTCAAATTATTTTACTACTAGAATGCAAATTTTTGCTAAAACTAACATTTTAATATGCTTGTTGCACAAAGATACTTTTGTATCTTAGAGATATAGGGTGTTTCTTTTAGAGGTTAGGCTTTCAAGATGAAATAAAACGTATATAATTTAATGTTATGGCCAAGAATTTAGCTTTATTATAAAGATAAGGGTTTGCCATTATGTTTTAAAAATGATACCCATTCAACCAAAAGTGAGCTTCATCGCTGAACAAAATTTTCTTCGATGCGTCGCGCGAACCGAACCATTATTTTCGTAATAAATTTGCACGATTTGCAAACGTTGTTCAGGTGTAAGTCTATTCATTATGAAATGGCAAACCAAACTGAGCATAAATCAAGTGACAGCTGTCAAAAATACCATCTACGAAAAAAGTAGTGCCAACTTGAAAACCTAACCTCTAAAAAAAACACCCTATACATTTTAATTTTTCATACATTTTACACGCTAGCTCGTATTTACATTATTAAGAAGTAATATAAAGAATTGATGCAAAGAAATAGCATAGGAATCTTTTTGTATCTGAAAAATATTTTCTGCAGTTGTATTTTAGTTTTTGAGGTTGGTTAAAAACGTATAGTATTGCTTACAACAACATGATTTTAAACTTCTTTGTGAAAGACACTGCTGTTTTGCGTTTCATAAATACTGCGGTCATTTGAACGAAAAGATTTCGAAAGAAATCAGGACCGATAATGCCGCCAATACTCTATCAACATCCCGAACAGATATATACAGCTCCGGTCAACTAATTAACAACGATATCCAGATATTATTCTCAACTGCGCTAGATTAATGTTTACAGTTAATACGTCTACTTTTTCTTAGTTAACTGTTAATTAAAAATTAAAATTAAAAAAAAAAATTAAAAATGTGCATTGAATTTAACGTCAAAATTTTTCATTCACTCCTGTTATTTCTTTAGTTTTATGCATTTTTAAGAGTTAGTTCGAAAAATAGTCGGTCACGTAATTAACAACGGGAGATTTTACTAGCATTTAATATCATATACTGCACTTCTTCGGTAAGATTCTGCACTTAATAGAAAAACACAATCAATTTTTTATACACTAGGGCGTTTTAGTTTCTGAACATCATGGGTAAAAATAAATCCTGTGACGAAACTATGAGTGCCATCAAAAAACGGAACTTATTTGAAGTATGCTTCAAAATCAAGTTGGGTTTAATTAACATTACTCACAATAAGGTTCCTACTGGGGAATAGTCAAATAATGTTAGGGCTGTTTCTAGTTATTAATAAAACAAGTACCGGTACCGACGCGTTGCTAATTAGTTGACCGGAGCTGTATTTTTTTTTAAGTAAATTTCCACAATCCGGAAGCATTGTTCTGGCGTTAAATGATTCATTATGACTTGCGAAACCTTACTGAACGGGAATGTCAGCTCAGGTCGCCATTTTCAACTGTCAAACCATAGTTAGTGATATCGATAATTCTCATTCAGCAAAAAAAAAAGATAGAGGTTGTCTGTAAAGTCGGTTTACTGACGATAGTTTAACGTGACAACGTCATAAGAAAATATTGATGGAATGGTTGCAATTTTCAAAACAAAATTTTAATTTTATTTGGGATAGATATTTTGTATGGATATAGAGAAGGAGGTAAATAGAATCGCAATGGAGTAGGTCAAGTTACATTTACACAAACGTGAAAAATGACGTAAAATTTATCAAATTCATGAAAGATATGTTCAATTTTGATTGAGCATCAGACGTTAAGTCAACAATACTAAGAGGCACCATCATCGATTTGCCTTTTTCAAGACACATTACACTCGAAACACCCCCTTTCATTTCCTACTTTTTCTATCATCGTCCTATTCTCAACAGAGAAATGGTGCATTACCATGCACACAGGAAGAAGGCATATGCAAATACAAGTATGTGAATTTGTATACCTACATATGCGCATATACATACATATATATGCTCACTCAAGTAGGAGAGCGCCAGATGTCGAACGTTGCCGAACGCGGGGGCCGATTGTGCTCTTTGTCGTTCGTTCCGCGCTCCCGCTTGCAGTTTAAGCAATATAACGACACATTTTTTCGTGCGCTCAGCCGGCTAAATCGAATTATAAGACGTTATCACGTCAAAAAAAAAAAAACACCCGATGTAACGATATTTATTAAGTTACGCTTGCATTCTAATATGAACGAAATTTGAAGTCACTTTTTATGAACTCTTTTTACATGCCTTGCATTTTTAGGCGTATCTTCAATTAAGAATCAAAGCATTGTAATGAGGCCTGCAACTTGAGTACATTTTCATGTTAAAGATACTTATTTCGATCTGTGATCGATGCTCTTACAACCTTACAGATTTTGCATATAATTAATTTTCGTCCAACAAAAACACGTATTTACGTATTACTTACTTATATTGCATTTTCCACAAACCAACTGCCACATAATTTAGCAGTGGCATTGCTGCGCTGATGTGCATTTTTTTTACAAACGTTATTGCTATCATTCGCTAGATATCTGTTGCATATCTTTGCATTTAAGGTGAGCATGGAGCGAATAGACCCAAACATAGTCAATGAACATTCTAAGTAACAACTACGAACAACATTTGGACCCATCACTGCTGCTGCGAGCAACATGCAACACCAGTTTAGCTTGTTGCATCCAATTTTGGGCTTCTCCCAAGCGCATTGTTGTTATTGCCACTGTAGTCTCTGTTGTTCGTTGTTTGTGTGATGGTTTGTTTAGCTGCTTGTTGATCACTCAACGATGAACGACCTTCAACGGCGACACCGATGAGGTAAGCATGACGAAGCTATTCACAGTCGCTGCAGAAAGAACCCGTAAAACAGGAAACAAAGGTAAACATGCGAAAGAAATAAAAAAAAAAAAACAAAGGTATATTATACACAACGATAGGAGCCACCGGCTTCAGCAAACTGGCAAGCAGGAAGACTATAAATTGTGTGGCCATAAAGTTCAGTCGGTAGTGTGTGCATTTGTATTTATGCAAAATTTACCTGATTAGCCGGCATTATGCTTACATTCAGTCAACAGCGCAGTGAAACTTAGTAAACCGGTCGACTTTCTTAGGTTTTAGTTTTTCAGTTTCAGAGTTTTTGGATTTCAATTTTCAATGACAAAAAGGAAACAATTTGAATTTTTTCTAAAAGCAGCTTAGATCTCTCGTAATTGCAAGTATGTAGTATATAATAGTAGCCTGTCCAAGGCGATGCACGAGACTAGCAAGCAGGCAATTCATAAAGAAATTTTAAACAAAAACCTCAAGCTACCAATTGCTTTAGTCGGGACTTTTGATCGGAAAAGTCACATCTTCCTACTACTCTCTGTCACCAGAGCTTTCAGGGAGCCATAAACGATACTTTGGGATAAAAGCTTCAGAGTGAGCAGAATTGAAAGCAGTTTTACAACGCGTGATATTTCCTTGCTTTTACTTTGGGTTTATATAAAGACTTAACTCCGAATGGCAGTGATATAGCAAACACAACGATAGCAATATTTCTGTTGTCTTTAAAGTAACTGGCATTCTTTTCCCATTCTAGTATACCTTAGGCGTGTTATAAAATAATTGTGATTTTCACAAAGATGACGTAAGTGTCGTATTGGTGTATATCGTAATTTCTGAACGGCTGCAAACAGGGTTTAGCGGGATCGTAACACCAAACCGTAAAATCATATTATAAATTTTCACTCCGTTAAAAAGAAGTTGGTTCCAGTTTCAAGTCTTCTAAATCTTTATTCAACCGTTATTTACAAATTAAAACCATATGCCCCTTAAGACATATTCCGAAAAATCTAAATATTTTTTTCTTTTAACTCCCACCTGCCTAGAAACTCAACAAAGCTTGCTCTTTGATTTTAATTTGCGTGTACTCGAACGCAGATTCAGTTACACCATTTAATAAAAGTACCTAAATAAAGCAAACTTGTTTAGGAGTGCTTATGAAAAAAATTTTAACTCAACGCAATCTAGAAAAACTGTCAGTGGCCTATATGCCTGTGTGGTGGCTGTACATATATTTACATATGGTACTAGAAGAAAAAAGCGAGAACTCAAATCACAAATTGCGCACTGACTATACGAATTCGCCCACCTGAAAACTGCAAGTTCTTCAACCCTAATCCCGCATGTTGCGATTTACGCTGACAACCACACCACTAATACATCTCCACACTTAAACGGTACTATCTCGAAATTAGCTATCGCACGAAAAAGAGTTCTAAATTGGCTTTGCAATATACGACAAACGTAGTAACATAAGAGTTCCTGGTCACAGAGAATGTCCTAGGAACTACAGGGTCCGACACTGGAAGCGTAACCAACTTCAGATCGCTCGCGCAACTGATGCACGGGCATCAGTTATCTGTTAGTTGACTAAATGATAGTCCAGAGTATTGTTTACAACGTGCGGAAACATTTTGCCAAGAGTAAACGCGAAAAAAGAATATCAGTAATGGATTTCAAACGTAATAGTGCGATTGCATTGCGGTTGATTTCCGAACATTGCGTTTTCTAACGAGAATTTTTTTTTCAAATTGAGCAGTTCGTAAACTCCCAGAACGATAGGGTTTATTTGACCGACCATTCATACGAGAATTGGAGTCATCGATTGGCCACCAGGAGGCAGCACCTGCCGCAGATAATGGGCGCTCTCCAATCGTTTTCATCAAGCCTGGCGTGAAAGTAAATGCGAAATACTATCGGGAAAGTATTATGGAGGTTGCTTTGAAGTCGTGGGCAGTAAAAGATTTCTGTGGCAGACCATGGACGCTTCAATAGGACTCGGCACCGTCTCACAAAGATCGAGTGAACTAAGAACGATTAAAAACAACGTTGGTTCTCAAATTCACCAGACGCGAATCCGGTCAAGGCCATAGTCAAGGCAAAAGGTGGTCATATCGAGCAAAAGTAAATTGATTCCAAATTTTGTATTATTTTCACACATTTTTTACTTTGAATTGAGTAAAAGTAGTTTTCCAAACTATATTTACGCCCTTTTTAATTGGTTACACTTTGAGTGCCGGACCCTGTATGTATTAAACAGAATAGGTAGTAGCCATCCAAAAAGGTAAAGTAAATTTTCCTCTAATTCACTTGACTAACACATTCTTACAATGCATGCGTTGGGAACAAGAACGTCGAACGCTGGAGAATCCAGTCAACCACATAACCATTGAAAATGTAATCAACAAGATGCTAAGCAGCGAGCAAACGTTGGCGATCATCAATGTTTTCGCGGAAAGAATTCTGCGGTTAAAAAACGGTTCCTGGACGCAGGCATAATGAGGAAGATGGAACGGCACTCTGAAGTAATGCGAAAGTGGTTCCAGGGTGGACGGCGGTTCCAAACAAGGGGGAGTTTTTTAGTCTCCGGACGTACCATTGCCCCGACGGCAGCTTTGATGATGCATTAGGCACTTTAAACCCCCTCATCCACAAAAAAAAGTACCACTACATTATATTAATTCAGTTTCGTTCTACGAAGCTCACCGATTTTATGTTTTTCAAGGCCCATATCTCCGATGTTATTTAAAATATCAAAATGAAGTGTATCCTATGACACTCAAGAATAGTGCAGCTTTTTATACGTGAGAGAACTTTTAGAGTCGGTTGGGTACCTCCAGAGAGTACCCGTTACAAATATCAAATTCATTTTTTTATTTTTTATTTTACAATAGTACAGATGTTAGCAGCCAAAAAAAACGGAGGTTCCCATCAAAGTGAAACGAATTAGAGAATCCGCCATCATTTAAAAGTTATTAAAAAATATACAAGTATTTGAGCTACCATATAAAACGCACCCAGTACTTGCAAATAACTGTAAAGTAAAATTAGATTTTGTATATAATCAACTATCTGCTAAGCAATAAAAAAATCGTAAATAAGTACTTTTCTTGAATATTTTACACAGATACACCAGAAAAATAACATAAAAGTTTAAACACAATTTGGAAAATTTTAATTTCACATTATAAAATTACCAAAAGGTGCTATTTGGCCATGTAATGACTGTAACTAGCGGTGACCACAAAAAACACACAGATTGTGAAAAACTAAGCAAATCAAGTACAGAGTAATTGGCTGACCTTGTTTTTGTAATACGATACACATATGTACATTTATAACAGTATATGCACTATTTTCATTCACTTTGCAAAATACTTGTGCTTATTTATTTTTTATTGCAAATGCTGAGCAATGAACTTGGCAATCAGTTGTGTTTTGGAAAAAAGTAAAGTTTTTTTTTATTCATTTCCACTCTTCACTGTTGATTTTTGCCACTCTGCAAAGTATTGTAAACAAACTGAAAAAGTAATGAAGTACACTATGTATTTACACATTTATTTAAAATAATTGAAGATTTACAAATTTATATGTTTTTTGGTAAAAATGCATCGCTTCGATTTTTCTAACTTTAATACTTCCCCGAGAGCATAAACAAATTTTTTGTAAACATTTTACAACACTTTAGGGCGCATCACGGGCACTTCAAATGTGGAAATTGCTTTGATTTCACGGACTTTTTTTAGCAATTTGTGTGCTTAATACTTTTACAAAGACCACTTAATTATTTTTGTTTGCATATTCTGCGCTGATCGGAATTGATGGGCTGATTGAATGGTATGCGCCAGTGATTTATTTACTCGCATTGTACGTATATTTTCATGTGAGCTACACGGCAAATATTGTGCAAATAGTTGTTGAGAGTTTTTTTTTTAGCCAATAAAATATTTTTGAATTCATGTAAACTCGTAATGTTTTTTTCTGAACGCAATTTCTAAAATTGTTTCTACAGACGCAGATGTTATTTTGATAAACTTTTGTTTTGGTGTCTGCAAGTGCCCCTTACGAATTTGTTTACGATTTTTGACTGGATTTATTTAAAATATGTTTATACTACGCTTGTCGACAGATATTTAGTTAATGAAAAATTAAAGTTATAGAAATTAAAAAAAAAAATGTGCAAAATGCAAGCACTCCAACTAAAACCAGAGGTGACAAAGGTATCCTAATTACTATTTAAGGATTAATACGTGTTTACCAAAATTAAAAAAATACATAAATATTTTTAGAGGGCTTCTAATTAAGGGGGGAGCCTGGTTTATGAGGTCTAAACATTGCATCTCTTTGCGATTTTTTTTTAAGGAAAAAATTAATTTAGCACTGCAAAGTTTTTTCTATCTTTTAATGAACATTTAAAAAGTATAAAAAATTTTTGCACTGGTTAAAATAAGTGGAAAAAAAAGTTTAACATAGAAATTAGTAGAGCGCTGCAACGCTGGAGTTTCCAACTGGCGTACAAGATACAGCTCGTAATTATTATCTAAAGCAAAAAATTCTAATGGATTTCTAATTATCATGATTTTTATTCTAGATGAACTAAGAAAACTGAGAGAAATTCCAAAATTTCAACTTTTTGGAGGTTTTAAAGAAAAAAATGCCTTTCTATAAAAAAAAATTCACTTCAACTTGGTATAAAAATCTTGAAAAAAATTTTTTATCTATTTTGTTAGTTCAAATAGAAGAGAATTTAATACTGAAGGGAACAAGCTATGATTCATTTCAAAAGGTTCATTCGTTTTTTTTTCATTCATGTACGCCAATTCAAAGAAATCATTAAAATGAAAAGTCGAGAAAAGAAGATAAAGTTTGTACTATAGCTGTCCGGTCACAGCATAACTACCTAACGCTCGCCTACCTTTGGCTTTGTATCTACGGAAATATAGAGAATTAGGCTCTGTGTGAATATTCTGAAATATATTAGGAATCGCTTAAAACGAAAAAAAAAATGATTTTTTTGACCTTGTAAACCAGGCTCCCCCTCAATACATGCACATACATGAGATTTATAATAAGAATTTTGAAATACTATAACAAAATTAAAAAAGTTTAAAGAAGCTTCAATAGGTATACGACTTAAAATAAAGGTTTCGAAAAATTATAAAAAAATTAATATGTATTAAAATATAACAACATTTTTTGTTTAACAAAAAGGTGAATAAAAAGAAGGATAATAAGAAAAACTATAAAAAATTAGAAATTGAAGAATGTTTAAATACCCGACTAGAATTACAGTGAGGCATGCCGAAGAATCAGTTAGACCCGAATTAGGCCGGCCTTACTGAAGCACGCCTCACTATTACCTTACCAGGCCCACGTTAGGCAAGGCAAAGATTGGCATGCCATAACAATACCAAATTTGGTTCTGGTCACGAAAATCTGTGGCAGTGTCACATTTAGGTATAAATTGGAATCCCTAACTGATTTATAGAAGGGCATCTGGAGTATTACCAAAGTTCTGTTTTTCGAACCTGCGCCTAATGAGGCAGATGTGTGGCGATACCTTTCGGGACTTGGGCCCAGTTTGGCTGCCTTATGAGGCGCAACTTTGGAATGCGGTCTGCCTTATTTGCGCCTAATCACCGCCGTACCAAAATTTCTACTCGGGTACTTCCCAAATACAAGATTTATAATAAAATTTATCGAAAATTATGAAAACTAAAAAGTCTTAAAAAAATTATATTATAGGAAACGCCACACCCGTTTTACCAAATTTTTAAATCAGTTTCTTTCTTCTCGGAATTCATCCCGATTAGAAAGGTTGCTAAATTAGAGAATTAAATCTTTGCAGAAAACAAGCGGGAAATCGAAATAAATTTTTTTATTTTCATTCGAGTAAGAGTCTTTATTTGTTCCATTGTTATTTTGATTTAATTAGTTTTCATTAAAAAAATTTTGTTTTTGTTTCTTACTATTAATTTTGTAAAGGACTTTATGCAAAATCAGTCCAAAAAAAGTCCTGCGAGCTAACGAAAACGAAAATGTGAATGTTGATATTGTGAACGAATCATTTGAATGTTGTGAGTAGACTTTGTTAGGCTATCTTAAGCTGACGTTATCTCGAGTTCACTGTGAATTTTTCTTAGCAAATAATTTTTCTCTGCTTTTTGGATTTCTGTCGAGGCCCTATAATCTATTTTCGAAAATTTTGCTTCGTTTTTATAATTCTTTTTCATTCAAAGCTTAGTTTCGTTTTATAATTCGATGTTTTCTGCTAATTTTTGCAGTTGTTTTTCACTATTTTAAGCAGTTTTTACTATTTTAATACACGAGATGCTACCTATTATATTACTTTATCTCACAAAAGAAATATTAGCTTTAGCTTTACCTGCATGTAGACAAATATGTAGAAGAATTTGTATCTCTAAATTCAGCTAAATTCTGACTTTTGAGCTCTCATGGCATATCTCAGTAAACTTCAAATTGTGTGTTTTTAGCACCGCTTAAACTGTATTTGGACTCTAAGGGACTGTATACAGACTCTTTTATTTAGCTCAAAATATGGAATTTTCGTACTACTTTATTCCACGAAAAAAAAAAAATTAGAGCTCTGGTGTGTCTGAAAACTACTTGTATATATTTTTAATGTTTTTTCTACGAAATTGTGATATTTCATTTAAATAAGCATACAAAAAAAAATGCTAGCATTTCAAAATTCCTTTTATATGTCAAAGATACTTTTCAAATACATTTTAAATTTTTTTTTTCAGGCTATTGAAACGAAGTTTTTGTAGCAAAAATGGTCGACCACTGCGAATGTATTCAAAATCAATGCTGTTCTTGGCTAAAAAATGCATCGGCAGGACGTCTGCAGATCTTTTAACATTTGAAGCCATTGTCATTTAGAAGCGCACTGAATTAAAATCAATGCACCTCAAAATGTTTGGATTCATAAACAATTTATACAAAAAAGGCACTTGGAGATCACAGAATATGTGTATCTTATAGACACTTTTGAAAACGTACGAAATTTGCTTGAAATTTTCTTAAGGTTGTTAAACTAAATTCCTGCACTTTCACACTTGTGGACCAGATCGCGACAAATAAATTGGTATATTGCAGGCACTTTTAGGATTCTAAAATTTTCTAATGAGTCCGCATGGGTTCAAAATCAATATTAGGAAAATGCATTATCAGCGGGAATTCACTTTTGCATCTCACAGACACTTTTTTAAATTTAAATTTTTTTGTAGTTGTCAATTCTATGCACATCCATTCAAAAGTGAAGCGATGCGCTGCTTGTGGGCGACGGCAAAAGCATTATCCGCTGCAAGATACTTTTACAACTCATCGATACTTTCATTGTTATACAATTTTATTTTAATTTCCGGACTTTTCTTGAAGTTTTACAACCTTTTTATGAGTTTGACACCTTTTTAGCTAATTTCACATGCGAAAAATATCGCTGCTGAAATAAATACGAGCGCAAAGCCTTTTTAAGTTCAGCTAGATGCCAACTTACTGTAGCCTATATATAATGCACGACGCGCAACACATTCACTGTTTTGCTATTAATATTATTTTCACAAAACTGGTACGACACTTGCGCGTACTCCATTCATTTGTTGCGCACACAACTGTGCTTCAATTCGAATCACCCTTATGGGCGGGCACGAGGCGAGTGCACGACATTCCTTTGATTTGGTCGCCGCTCATGTTGAGCAACACAGAATGCACGACACTGACTTTGTATTTTTTTAAATATTATTAGTGCGTGTTTTATTGTTACTGTTTCAAATTCATGCGGAATACTCGCATCCGCATACACACACAAAAACACCGACACGCACACGACAATAGCGACGTGCGGTTTGCTGAAGCACGTTATGCGGGCCCCAAACGAATCTTCTTTAACATACAATATAATGCGACTGATAGTCTGGGCCTACCAGTACTAATTGCCTGTATGACTGCGACTGAATCAAACCGAACGGTGCTGAACTCTACGGAAAACTATCTGACTGAATGACTGACTGAAGTGAACTGAACTGACCAAGCAGCAACAGACTTGGTTGTGGCATGCTTACTGCGACGCAACACACATGCACGCACACACTTTACCCATACCCATACGTGCACATACACAAGCGTACAGCCAGTCAGTCAGTCACACTCAAGTAGGCACAGTCGCGCGTCATGTTGCTACAGTTCTCAGCCGCACCGCTGGCTCATGTTGCCGGTGGTTGTCGTTGCTGCTGCCTCTGCTGGCGAAGACGCATCCACTTTGCCGGTTCTTTCATTCTCCGACTTAGCCCCAGCAAACCATCAGCACGTTTGGCTCAAGTCGCGGTCGCTGTACGACGTCAGCTGCTCAGCCAATGACAGCAGCACAGGGAAATACTTGTTGCGTAGTTGCCGCTTGTCTGATCGCTCAGTCCATGGACGGACAGTTAAGTCACTACATTTGTTTGCCTTTTCGTTTGTTTATATTTTTTCTTGTTGCTTTGTTTTGCTTTTTATTTTCATTTTGTGCTTGTTTACTTTTTATCTTATTGACTCGTTCGCCTTTTTATTGAGTTCTTTCGCGCTTACTCACACCAACTGCAAAGAGTTTCCTTTGTGCTGGCGTGCACAGTCCCATCAGATGTATCTAATTGTGTGTATATGTATGTATGTATGTGCGCTTGAATGCAAGTCGCTGTTTCTTGAATACCGCTTCTATAGTTGTCGCCACGAGTACGGTAGAGCGCAGTAAAGTGACTTGTTGAGTGTTGAGACTCTGAGTGAATTTCGAGTTGGGTGCCGATCGGTAGGCAGCACTCAGAAGCTAGTCAGCAGCTTTGGCTGGGTGACCTTTTTGTTGCTGGTAAAGCGACAATCCTACTTGAACATACATACATATGTACCTGTATGCAAGTAATTACCAAGACATATGTATGTTGAGATGTGTGCTGGCATCGCCCAGAATTCGCTTGGCGCCCCATACAATTTTATCAAGCTTTTCAATTAAGCAACAAATATTTTTATGATTGTCATATACAATTTTAATTAAGTCGTCGCTTGAACTTTTGCCCATAGAGATTTCGTGTTTTTTCTTTAGTTTTTTATTGATGCAATCAATTTACTTGGAGGGTGATTAAGATCGAATTACTGGCATGTACGGGTACAATACATTTGTATACGTAGTGTACATACTTATATACCATAAGTAAATGGGGGCTTAAAACTTACCAAAATGAGACAAACTTTAAAATGAAAGATTAATCGCATACACCTGACAGAAAATTATGTATACAACCTAATACCAATTTGGTAGTTAATATGTTTGGAGAAAGAGAAGCCGGAATGTTTCAAACAGCTTAATAAAGCTCTAAAAGTACGAGGGTAATTACTTAAATTTCGAATTATGGCACCATCAATGTAAATAAGCGAAATCTGACTGTGTTAATGCAAAGTTTGACATTTTTAATGGTACGAGGTAATCGTACGCAGAACATTGTGCCATATGATTGCAATTTGTGTGGTTTACAAGGACTTTCATCATTTATCTTGTTCAAAAAATGAATTATGCGTTAATTTCTATATACTTTTTCGGAAAGGGGAGAGAAAAGAAAAATACACGTGTATCGGCGATTTTCATGTACACGTCAGAATTTTTTTTTATGTATAAAATATAGAGCTCGTAGTCCGCCTGTGTGAAAAACCTTGGATCAATTTTTAACCCTTTTTCCGTGATCCAATCGCGCTGAATTTCTGCAGGCAGACTCGTGGAAATGTTTTTATTATGTAAAATTAAAAAAAAAAATTTTATCAATTCTCAGATTTTCTTGAATTTTTTTTCTAACAAAAAAAAAATTTTTTTCTAAATTTTCGGCATAACTTGAAGGGATTTTTAAACAACTTATTAACCTTTAATTTATTGTTTCATACAACACACTCTGTGCCGTTTGTGTGTTTGTTCCAGTTCCGGAAGTTCCGATCATCTGACAGTTGCGCTACTAGGAGACGTATACTTTGACAATTGTTTTAAGTTCTGTTGCGCGAAAACGTCTTTCTGTATATTTCATCTTACGAAAAATGCAGTGCCCGACTCGAAATAACTTTTGTTACGTTTGTGGCTTATTCGCACCAAGCAAAAATTTTTAAAATATTACGAAAACAGTGGTTAATTCGTTTCAGAAAATATTCAAGACTGCTTATGTTCCTTACTTGTGGTATACTCCGGAAGTCGTGTGCGACTATTGCTATAGAAATTTATGCAAGTTTACTGATGGAAGGTCAACAATAAAGTACTCTGTACCAACAATTTGGCTACCACGTACGGAGCACTGCAGTGAACTGTGCTACTTTTGCGTAACTTTTACTCAAACTAAAGGGTACCAATACTTTCGCCGCAATAAAATTCGCTACGCTAATGTAGAATCAGCTATTCCAGCGGTTCTGTACTGACCAGAAGAACGTATAGCGGCTTCAATGGAGATTTTTGATGATGTTCCCGAATTAAGGGATGGAGAACCAACAGTAGCACCAACAATGCTATCAACGTTTCTTGCATCGAATGCGAGATGCGGGGAATCAGAAGTATCGGAATTTGTACCAACACTCAGTGAACTTGGGACTGCAGTGCCGCATTTAGTAACGCAAGCCGACTTCAATGACCTTGTACGAGAAGGAAATTTGTCAAAGAGAACAGCCGAACTCTTTGCATCACGCTTTAAGCAGTGGAATATAGTGGCAGCTGATTTTAGAATAACAGCTGATCTACGTAGCAGTATTCCATATGACGAATTTTTTAAATTGCACGAAGATCGGGAAAAAAACCTGGCTTATTGTTGTGATATTGATTCGATGTTTGAAAAAATTGGTTACCCTCATATTTCAGAGGAGTGGCGACTTTTCATCGATGCATCGGTCAACAGCCTTAAAGTAGTGCTGCTTCATATCGGTAACAAACATCCAGCTGTCCTGATCGCATATGCCACCAACCTCAAAGAAACATACGAAGACATGGAATTAATATT
The DNA here is from genome assembly GCA_037575425.1 of Anastrepha fraterculus. NCBI lineage: Eukaryota > Metazoa > Arthropoda > Insecta > Diptera > Tephritidae > Anastrepha > Anastrepha fraterculus. The sequence goes on along the minus strand of JAYXIM010024594.1, from coordinate 791,831 downwards.
ACAGCTGATAAACTACCAAGAGCATAATTGACATGTCTCATGCAATTTTTGTTTTAATTTCGAACAGGTGACAACCCTGTGAGACATTGTCAGTGGCAACACCTAGGTAAAAAGTGTAGAAATGTGATACACTATCTGTGTGCCCAATTTCATTCAAATCCGTTAAGCTAATCCTGAGATCGTGTGGCTATATAGATATGCATACAAGAATTGTTCGTTTAAAGTTATAAAATACAAAAAAACACATTGTGACTGACATCCAGAGCAATCCTAAATTATGGAGGGAACACTTCTCGAACCTGTTAAATGTAAAGATCCTTATACCCCACCTGCACATCGTTGACGACGGAATTGTCCTTCCGCTACCCGACATGACGAGGTGATAATAGCAATAACGCGTCTAAAGAACAACAAAGCCGCGGGCGTCGACAGACTGTCGGCTGAGCTATTCAAACATGGCGGCGAGGAGCTGGAAAAGTGCATGCATCAGCTTCTATAAAAAATATTGTCGGGTGAAAGAATGCCTGCCGATTGGAATTTAAGTGTGCTCTGCCTGCACAATCCGCGGGATTAGTCTTCTAAATATCGCCTATAAGGTTCTAGCGAGCGCATTGTGTGAAAGGCTGAAACCCATCATCAACAAACTGATTGGACCTTTTCAGTGTGACTTTAGTCCTGGAAAATCCACAATCGACCAAATATTCACAATACGCCAAGTCTTGGAAAAAACCCATGAAAGGGGAATCGACACACACCATCTCTTCGTTAACTTCAAAGCTGCCTTCTGCAGTACAAAAAGAAGTTACCTATATGCCGCGATGTCTGAACTTGGTACCCGCGCAAAACTAATACGGCCATGCAAGATAACGTTGGACAGTACCAGCAGCGCCATCAGAATTGGGAAGGACCTCTCCGAGCCGTTTGATACCAAACAGGGTGGCTTGCTGTCGTGTGACTGCTTTAAACTGATGTCGGAGAGATATTGACATCATTGACCTTAACAACCGCGATGTTAGTTCTGCCTTCTCCAAACTGGATAAAGAAGAAAAGCGAATGGATCTGGTGGTGAAAGAGGGCAAAACGAGGTACTTCTTGTCATCAAACAAACAGTCGACGCACCCGCATATCGGCACCCACGTCACTGTTGACAGTTATGATTTCGAGGTTGTAAAAGGTTTCGTATATTTAGGAACCAGCATTAACACCGATAATAATGTCAGCCTAGAAATCCAACGTAGAACCGCTCTTGCCAACAAGTGCTACTTTGGACTAAGTAGGCAAGTGAGTAGTATAAAGTCCTCTTTCGACGAACAAAACTAACACTCTACAAGACTCTCATCATGCCCGTCCTAACGTATGGCGCAGAAGCGTGGACGATGACAACATCCGATAAAGCGACGCTTGGAGTGCATGAAAGAAAGATTCTGCGCAAGATTTTTGACCTTTGCACGTTGGCAACGGCGAATATCGCAGGTGATTGAACTATGAGCTGTATGAGCTTTACGACGACATAGACATAGCGCAGCGAATAAAGATCCAGCGGCTACGTTGGCTGGGTCATGTCGTCCGAATGGATTCAAACGCTCCGCCTTTGAAAGTATTCGTTGCGGCACCAGCTGGTGGTAGCAGCGGAAGAGAAAGGCCTCCTCTGCGTTGGAGAAGGACATGGCTTCACTTGGTGTGCCGAAATTTGTGAGTTCAAACAAATGATTTCAAGTCACCGTAGAAAGGTCACATTTTAATTCAATGGCAGTACAAAACAACTTATTCGCGCATGAAGAATACATTAGAAAAAATTGCAATTTTGCGACGAGGGGGATTAACACTGCTGAGTTTTTATTCCAATAATATTGCAAATATTTTTTCTTATTTCTGTTTCTTTTTAAGAGCATCCACTGCGTTCTTTTAAAAATAGCCACACAAAAGTGCGCTTTCACGCATAAAAAGAAACCAAATTGTGTGCACTTTTACTTTTTAGATATTTATTTTTACTTAACTAAAACTTCGGAAATTTTCACGACTATCTCTCAAATATTTTTATGTTGATACCTCTATTGTTGGATTATTTTCATTGTGCGTCGTTACTTCCATTTTAAACAGATTCAATGAAGCACAAAATTTGTGTGCATACGCTGATGGTACGCGCTGCTAGCAACAACAATCACACAATGTAGCAGAGACAATTGCAACGCCGCTGTATCAAATGGTAATTTGAATTTTATGATTGTAGAAAACAAAACACAAAAATACAATAATAAAATTAGCATTTGCAAATTTGCCGCTATTTGTTGCATTTGCAACATTTGCACGCCAACAGCGACTTTGCAACATTCATATCAGGTAACACCTACTCTGTAGCAAATACAAATTCCATAAATATTCGCATAAAAGTGCCATGAAGATGAAAACAATAACAACAATAATAAAGTGTAGCAAGCGTAGTGCAGCTAATACAATTGAAGTGGTAAGAAATGGATAGACAAAAATAAAGTTGCAAATAGTCTTTGAAATCCTTTAAATAAGCACCACTCCGTATGAAGGCGGTGCTAGAACACCTCCGAACAAGCAAGCAACTAGAATTGTGGGTTGCTACTGCTGAGGGGGACCAGCGCGGGCAAAGCTAGAAACTGCATACTATGGCTGGCAACTGGTTGGAAAAATTGGGAGCGGAAAAGATGAGGAAGGAAAAATTATACTAAGCAAGAACCAAAACCAACTAAGAATATCATGGAATTGATAAAAAAATAGAAAGAAGATAGAAAGAAATGTACAGATAAATAAAAAAGTTCGTTTATAGCCTTTGAAATTCAACACCTGCCACACTCACAACAAGAAAGTATATACTCCTAAGTACACAGCGGTACAAACCAATGCACAAAGGTTTGCAAGGTCGGTTTGCGGTAGGACGAAGTGCTGTCACTGGGACAAATTGATATCTGCTTATCGACAGTTGCGTCAATAAATTCCTATCTTCAAGTTTAGGAGCGCCCGACTTTTGTGCAACGGTTTTATTGATATTGTGTATACAGGCGATTCGGATGCTGGTGCGTATGGAAAAATGTAAATCTCTCCTTAGGTTAGGATGACGTTAGATAGGTTCCTTTTAAAACCAATTAGAATTGGTTTCTAACGCCTTCAAATAATTCCTTAAACCATCCCATTCTTTTCTCGAATTGAATCAGCTCCTCTCCCTAAACTGTTCAGTTTCCCCGAAGATGTGGTTTCGCAGAAATCAGAAGAATATTCTTTAAAAATCAGGGCATTTCCATTGAAAGTGCTGAATGCGCTCTACCTCTTCTTCATTTTCACTCAACCCACAGATACTATTAGTGTCCCATTAGCATTATCGTGGAAGACCTACACATGTGCTCCTCTCCTTCTTGAGAAAACGGGTGAGTAGTTTTTTTATAAGTATGTGTGCCCACTCGATTTTCCCTAGTCCGTTCCTTGCATGCTCATCTGATTCTTTAAGCGGGTTAAAAACTAGAGCTCAAGAGATTGATTTGTGATGGTTTTTATATTCATTACTTTTCTTTTATTTAATTTTTATTTCTGTTATTATTTAGTTTTATCTTACTTAATTAATATTGCTTTAGTTCATTTTATTTTATCTTATCTTATTCTATTTTAATTTAATTTTATTTATTTCATTTTCATTCACTTTAAATTTTCAATTGAAAATGATTTGCGAAAGTCAAAGAAAAGGATCTCACTACGTCTGAAGATATTTCGCTCTGTAATAATTTGTTGACCCAATCGTCGATTACTGGTATATTCAAAACTGATAACTTTTTTATCTCGACTTATCTTGTTTACACAACATTCCTTTTGAAGATCGCACTGCACTTTTTTTCACCTTCTTCTCGAATGCGATGCTACAGCGTGAAAAAGGTTAAGGTATCTCAGCCCGTACGCTCAGCTGAGCCCAGTTTGGTTGAACCGACTGTCGTGGGAGTGGTTCAGTAAATTAATCGAGTGAAATCCTAACGAATATCTGGATCTTTGAATTCAATTTTAAGCAATTCTTATAGGGAGAGAGAATGCATTTAGTGTGCAGTGATGTTATACCAAGAACCGTGGAGTTTGTGCGATTGTGGAGAAAATCTACAACTGATTTTGTTCTACGTAATGCTAGCACCAACCAGCGATTTACAAATACCCATATTGAAAAGAAAAAAGTTTCTTTGATTTCTTTAAATTCCCATTTTCTTGCCCTTTGTGTTTTGCCGTTTCAAAGTGCTGCTTGATGTTAAATATTTGGATTCCAGAAGTGATAATTTAGCAGGTCTTGCAAAATGGTACTTGTCTGTCTGTTATTTATTTAGTGCAAAACCATTTTAAAAAGCCAAAATCAAAACGCGCAATGTCAGCGTTACCTTCATGTAGTGTCGGAGAATAACAATTTAGTAAAAGTTTCCAGATTTGTGCTAAAATATGCAAAATAAGCAAGGTTGCCAAATATATGCATCATAAGTGCATTTACGTCAGTAGTGTCATAATCCAGAAAACCAAAATGTTGAGAAAAACGGCTTCAAGGTTTTCAATTTAATCTCCTCTCCAAGCAAAAGTAAAGACATATATTTATCTAATGAGATAATGTTGACAGATTCCGCCATAAGTTTTATATATACCAGTTTTTGGATTACGACACTATATCAGCAAATGAGCGGTGTGCCTAAAGATGTATGTAAAATACACGATAAAGAGAATAATGAGATGGCGCCTATCGTGGTTCCGTTACTTTACTCTCGCCGAATTTGACAATGAGTGACGTGATTTTAGTACCAATGTGGCCAGATTAATATTTTCGTAACTTGATTTAGAATTTTTTTGTTATTTAGTCTCCGAGTTTTAGTTATTTCTTCATGAAATGTATGAATATGTTCTAATTAAAATTTAAAGTTTATATTTTTGTAAAATATACATTTTTTTTAAATTATTTCAATAATTCACTTAGTTTTATTTAACTTTACTTTTTTTTAAGATCTGGTCACATTGCCCATGATTGCGGTTATTGTTGATGTTTATGAATATTCGCTTCTTTTTTGAAAAGTGCGTTAATTAACCAAAGGTTTTAGTGAATATTTGCGCAAAAATAAGATAATTCGTGAAAGTGTATAAGTGAAAAATAAGGAAAAATGAAATGTGCAGTGAAAAATTGTGATAGTAAGAACCTCAATAAAGCGTGTGACATAAGCTTTTTTATATTTCTTATCAGCCAATATGACATTTCTCGCTTTATTTACATTTTTAATTTCCAAATTTTTCTTCTTCTTCTCCTTTCAGCAGTCAAATCTAGGTATGTCCCGCTATTGCAGTGATGCCTAGCTTTGGATATAAAAACGCATTTAAAGAAAATAAAATACCAAATTTTTATTGAATTACTTGAAAAACTTTGTATGCGTGACAAATTGTCTTTAAAATGTGCGTTTTGTTTTAAATAAATGTGTTATCGAAATGTACAATTTAATTTATGAGTTTTTTTGGTAAAATAAACTCTTTTGTTAAGGGGTTACATGGGTTTTGTGGCTCCAAAACATCGAAGTTTTTTTTTTGGCATATTAATTTTTACAACATCTCAGGAATATTATCCTAAATTTTCAAGTCGATTCGAATAATAGTTTCGGGGATACAGCCTTCGGAATGTGTGCGCTGCAACAAGCCACTTTTATTGATACTCAAAACTTTAAACGCGTTCTTCTCGGAACCGTTTTTCAAAGTGGGTTGTCAAATTTTCTCGAAAACTACTCAACCGATCTCGATGAAATTTTACACAAGTGTTCGAAATACAATTTACTCATGCTTGAACGAAGGATTTTGTTTTTTTTCAATAACAACAAAACAAAATTTCAAGCAAATTTGACAGAAATTTTCTTTTTTTGCAAAAATGTCTGCCAAAATTCCAATTTTTACTTTTTTTCTTTCCTTCGTTCAAGCAAGTTTATGGTCTTAACTAAAGCACTAATTTTTGATTTTTTTCATTTTCAATGAGCCTGTCAGGAGTTATGGTGACAACGCGGCCGCACCCTTTTTTCGAGGGGTCACCGGAAATGACGTCACAATGGAGTTATAATTTTTTTTTTTTTGAAAATTTCAGAAATTATTCTTTAAATATGTATCTATAAAACAGAAAAAAGGTTGAATTAAATAAATAATTTTTTACATAGAAAAAAAAATATTGAAAGTAGGCCTTTTTTTACCCGACGAAACCCATGTAACCCCTTAAGGGAATGACTTATTTGCTGTATTTCAGGTTATGTAACAAAAAAAAACACTCTTTTTGTAAAAATGTCGTTATGGTTTTTTCATATTTTCTGGTATTTTTTTGTTTATTTTTACTGTGAATACACCTCTTGATGCCCTATGTCCCACTAAGGAATGGGGACCGGACGAAACGATTACATCTTTATGGTTTTAATTCGCATTCAGTAAATTCAAACGCTTTTAAAAGGGTTTCAAGGTTAAGAAGAGTTAAGAGAAGAAGATTTAATATTCTGATATAACCTCAAAAGGAAAAAAAAATTAAATTTTCACTTTCAAAATACTAAATTTTATAAGATTTAACAAATTTTTATTAGCACTAAAATCTTCTCAGAGTGACTTTTATAACCTTCCTTTGTTTAATAATACATTTTTTTTAACTTACAGTTTCGGTAGCCTTAAATTAAAAACAAAAAGAAACAAATACCAAACTTAAAAATTGTTGCATTTTGAGTATAAAAAAGCACTAAATTTATTGTGAAGAGCAAATGGTTGGCAACACTGCACTACTTGGCAAACGTGACGTCACACACTCTCTGATGGGCGCAATCTTCTTTCTATCATTCTTGTGTAAAATAAGTATTTTCAAGCATACGCATATTTTTGCTGTTCTGTCACAGCTGTTCTTATACTTTATTTTATTTTTTTCTTTATTTTATTTTTTTATAGTACTTTATCTTACTTTGAAACATTTGTTTTCTTTTTTGATTTTTTGTATTAAATTATATTTTGGTAAATTTTATATTTAAAATTTGTATTATTTAAGTTTTCTATACCTATATTGCTATTCATTACTCTTTATTCACGAAGTAAAAATGTCATATCTCAAATTTGGAGTTTAGTCTTTTTTAGTATTCCCAGCGCATTGCACTGCTATTTTTAGTTTGTGGCAGACGTGTAGGCCACTTGCCGGTGAATTATGTTAGCGCCGCCGGCACGCGGAACGTGCAGAATGCACGCGGAACGTGCAGAATGAGGTGCATACACAGAGAAATGTATTTACACACACACTGACACACACACGCACCGTTGCACATTTTGACAGCCAAATTCCACATTGTGTTGGCGTTTTCGCTTTTCGCTTTTGGCAGCGGCGCACCAATAATGTGGCCAATTCGGTTGGCTGACTTATTGCTCTCTTTGGGGTGGAATGATTTCTGGCAGTACTTCATAACAATACTTTCGCTGTTAAAAACCAAATGTGGATTATTTTTATTGAATTTTTTTACATTTCATTGTCATATTTATTTTCATCTATCCTTTTTTCTCTACTTTAACTTTATTGGCATTTAATTCAGAGCGGAGTGTGTTCATGTGTAAGAGCTTTTGCTTTTTTAAATTTGTTTCCCATATACACACATTCTGGCTGATGAGTTTCTGAGCCACAGCAAATTATATGGCCATCACAATATCACAAAAAATATGAGTTAATATTGTAAAATACTCAGGCTACATTGGCGAGCAAGTGGGGTTGAGAAAGCACATTGGCGTATTAATAATCGCATATCGGTTTTAGCCTGGTTATGGTGTTAACTACTCTTCAGAGAAAAACCAACAGTTAAAGAAAAATATTGTAGTATAAACTTATAAATTAATATAGCAAGTACAGAATGGTCTAAGCTCAGCCAGATCCGATGTTATGGCGATTATTCCGATTTTAGCGCATATTCCTCGAAAAATTAAATTTCTCAATTCTTTCAGAAGTACCGCTGGTTGGCGTGATTATTATTCGATTCCGCTAATTTCTAATATTTTTTTTATTTATTTTTTTAATTATTTAGTCAAGCGGATAACAAATCTGTATTGGCTATTTCACAAAAGTGTTTTACAAAATAACCAAAATAATTAAATTCTATGCTACGTAAGACTTCCACTGGATGCGCTCAATACGGCTCGCTCGAGAGGCTCGATAAGCCCTCCAGATAAAGCATACACAATATAGTCTGGATCTCACTGTGTTATGGTAGAGAAGTGTTTATGGATCCGAGAAGGCTTAATTGTGTTAGTGAATCAATGCTAACAAAGCGTACGCCTTGAAATCAAAGTAATTGATGTGAGAAGAAACCCATTCTTTTATAACAAAATAGATTCGGCGTTGGAAGAGAATTGAGCTTTCTTTTGAAAGTACAATGAGAACATTTAGTTATGTACGTTTAACAATAGACGATTTTGTAAGCCCCATGCGGAACGTTATCTAGTTCACATTTTTATTTACGTAATATTGTGTATATATTTATATAATTGGCGCGTACACCCTTTTTTGGGTGTTTCGCCGAGCTCCTCCTCCCATTTGTGGTGTGCGTCTTGATGTTGTTCCACAAATGGAGGGATCTACAGATTTGTTATGGTGCCTCCGTACAACAGATGGTTTTTTATGAGGAGCTTTTTTATGACAGAAATACACGCAGAGGTTTGCCATTGCAACCGCTATTGGAAATAACATTTTCTGGCATTTAATGTTTCGTGCTCCAGGTTTCGAGCCCCTGAACTCCCAAATGATAGTCACGCACCAACCCATTCCGGTACGGCAGCCGCCAGTGTCATTAATAAATATAGTAAAAGGCATACAAGAGAAATTGCCAAAAACAACCAAATATTCTCTATTATAAAGACTTAATCCAGGTTAGAAAAGTGAAACGGAGTCCTAAGCGTGCTAACTTATGTACTAAAACTGTGTTCGTATCGATATGATACCCCTCTTAGAAAGCTGTGAGTGTTTTCAGTAAATACGGCACAGTAACCAATGTTGATCTGTCTGTAAAAAAACAATGCCGAATGAGACAAATTGAACTATTGACAAGAAATATTAGCTTCACTTTTACTAAACACTCAAAAAGTTCGGAGAAAATTGTGAAACTGTGTGTTTCAGTTATAGTTATTCAGTCTATAGTTAGCAGAATCACTACTGTAGCTGCTTTAAAAAACTTGGGTTATTGAAGAGTCTTTATAGCGAAGATATACCGAAGGTGAAGGACAAATTAAAAATTATTTTTAAGGGCTCGACACCAGAAGGACACTTTGTGGGGATGATCTGGTCCATTATGCCTTTATCTATTCAAATAGAGGTTTTTATTTTTTTCTTTACTTAAAGCCGAATTACAAACGGCTAGGAAATTGATTTAAGAAAATCTGTGAAGCTTTACAATTTCTAAAATTCTTTCTATGCCTATAACGGGTTTCGACAGTAATTTTCAATAGACAAATGCTAACTTGCTGCTTGACTTTCCGCAACTACTGTTTGATTGCTTAAACTGCATATTCAATACTTTCGACTTTTGTTTTAATTTTTGAGCAGCAAATCTCTAATTTGCTGGTCTTCACATGATGATGAGATTACTCCTCAACTAAATACTTTCTAATGATAATAGTAAATTTCTCGTCTCTCAAAGGAATTGAAAATAAAAATAAACATTACGACATAAAAGAAATTATAAAAAAAGCAAAAAAGATTTCACTTCACTGCTTGTCTCAATATAACTCACTCCTAGCTTGTGGCAAAAAGAGCAGAAGAAAGAGATTTACGGACCGTTTTATTAAATTTTATTGTTCTAAACAACTAATGGAGGGCAAGACATTAGTAATCATAACTCACTGACAAATAACACTATGAAACACAGTGAGAAAAAAAGTGTACTTGTATGTGCAAATTAACAGTATTTAAACATTTGATAGTACAATATTTTGGTAAACTTTTTAATGATATTCCAAACCAATTCCTCAATAAAGTCACACATCAAGACTTGGAAGATTCCACAACACATTTCAGAAAAATGAAAATTTTTAAAAAGTAATTTTTAAATTTAATTCCAGTCGGAATTTAAAAATTGTAAAATTATTTGCAGCAAAGTTGAAAACCAAACTTGAAACTACATTTCGGATTTTAACATGTTTGAGTGAAAAATTACTTTCCTTCTAATTTCTGACCGCACCTTCAGTTCGACGTGCGGTAGGTAAAAAATTCACCACAATTGAACAAATAACTGAGAAGCAGGTCTATGCCAACTCTACCACTCACCAACAACTTTTTCTTCCACCACGGACGATATTTCCACTCTAAAACACAAACCGCCAATTCTTTTAGCAAAGGCACAAACCTGACGTTAGCGCATGCTAGCTTTTATACCAGCTACTAATAAATAGGCATTAACATAACAAACGGCAGGCACAATGTTTATAAACATATTAAGAGCGAATAGTCGTTTGGCAACATAAATGAAATAAATAAAATTATATAACTTCAGCAGCGAATAAATACTTTTGCATCTACCTTGCACGAAAATCCATTAGTACAGCATTTGTGCGTGTGTAGTGTACTAGAACCATGATTAGTTCGAAATTTTTTTTTTACAAACAGCTGGAAAGTTTTGAAGAGTTTCTTCAGCAAGCCTCATCTTATTAAAATAGTATCTAATTTGTAGTTTCCTGTTCGCCAATCAGCAACAGTTCTTAGATTCCCTTAGTAAAGTTCTAACAACAGTGCGTTGATGTTTCGAGGAGGAGTTCTGTACCTCCCGCGTTACCATTTTTCTTCGACGAGTTGGCTACAAACAGAGATTGCCACATCTTCTATATACTAATTCTTTGGTATAACCTTTGCATGTTCTGAACAAAGATTCCGGACTAGGCAGATATCCCAAATATTTGCGCGACCGACAATAGAATCAGTTGGGCAGGGCACACAAAATAACTTCTGCAGGGTACATTAATATATATATATAATATATCATAGACTGGGCGATTTAGAATAGATATTTTCCATAAAGAAAAGAGTACTAATTTCGCTTCCACAAGTTGCAATGGTCGACGAGGTAGAATGTAGAGAGTTTTGGAAAAGGCAAAAATAATTTAACATTTTTCATTTACCTCTTATCTATTGTTTGCATTACAGCTTCTTATTTATAAATTGATAATTTCCATGCTTTTTTTTCTAAATGATTGCCTTTGAGAAATCACATTTTCGTCCAGCCCGAATCAGCCAGTCAAAAGCTGCTCTTTCACTCTCTGAAGACAGACGTCGCTACTCACAATTACTATGTCACGTTTTGCCCGCAGGGTATTGCTTAAATCTTTGGCCGTGTGTATGTATGTAATACACAGTATGTTCAATAAATAACATAACTTTTTATTTAAATCATGGCACACGTAGAGCTATCTATTAAACTTTGATCATATTGAAAAGGTACAAGCGTCAGCTTTCAACCGTAGCCAACTTCATGTAAATCGTTTGACAGGTTAAAAAGTTACGCGCCTTTTATTGACAGTATGTTTCGTGCTTGTGTCGTAAAAATACAATGGAGCAAAGAGCAAATATTAAATTCTGTGTTAAACTTGGAAAACCATTTAGTGAGACGTGCGAATTGATGCAAAAAGTTTATGGTGATGTTTGTTTAGCTCGTTCAAATGTATATAATTGGTTTGAACGATTTAAAAATGGTAGTGAAGATTTGAATGATGTTGAAAGACCTGGTCGTTCAGAAGCAAGTAATCGTGCTGAATTGGTAGAAAAAGTCCGCGAAATCATTGCTGTTGACGGAAATTTCACTGTAAGAATGTTGGCTGAAGAATTAAATTCATCTACTTGTACAATTTGGAAAATTTTAACTGACGATTTGGATAAAAGACTGGTTTGTTCCACACCAATTAAATGAAGATGAAAAAATCGGTCGTGTAGAGCATTATAAAGACATAATTTCAACAGCTGAAAACGATACAGATTTTCTTGATTCGATCATAACTGGTGACGAAACATGGTGCTTCAAATATGACCCTGCAACTAAGCGTCAATCTGCAGAATGGAAGACGAAAGGCGAGCCAAAAGCAAAGAAATTGCGTTTTCAGAAGTCAAGAATCAAAGCAATGTTGATCACGTGCTACGATTCCAAGGGTATTGTACACAAGGAATTTGTTGCAGAAGGTCAAACTATTAATGGAAAATACTATTTACAAGTTTTACATCGTTTGTGGTCGAGAATTGTTCGTGTAAGACCTGAATATCCAGAGGGAAACCAGCTGTTTTCATTGCATGATAGTCCATCACCTCACAAAACCAAAAATGTTCGTGAATTTTTGATGCAAAAACATATTTGTGTCATCGACCACCCTCCGTATTCTCCTGATCTATCACCATGCGACTATTTTCTGTTCCCTAAATTGAAAACTGCCATGAAAGGTGCGTTTTATGATGATATTCCAGCCATTCAAGCAGCCGTGACACAGGTGTTAAAGAAAATTCCCTTAGATGGCATAAAAAGGTCCATGCAGAAATTGGTCGATCGTTCTGAACGCTGTATCGCGTTAAATGGAGACTATTTTGAATAAAAAATAACTTTCAAACACAGTGCGATACGGGTTTTATTCTACATCTGAAAAGTTATGTTATTTATTGAACATACTGTGTATGTATGTATATATATGTGCACGTATATACCTGTCAGTGCCACCAAAAAAAATCACGTCTGTCCATTGCTTGGCACTTCAACGTCAAGGGCATGCACGTTCATTGCATTTTAATAAAGTGTCGATTTCTTGGCGCATAAATAAAGGTATACATTTTTTCAGTTTTGAACAATATTTCATTTGCATATTTCCAATTTGTCCCGAAATTAAATTACGGGGATGTAGCTCAGATGGTAGAGCGCTCGCTTAGCATGTGAGAGGTACGGGGATCGATGCCCCGCATCTCCAAAACATTATTTTCTTTTTGTCCCCATGGAAAAGATTGCACTTATATATAAACTAATTTTATATTTTTTCAATGAAAATTACTAATACTCGTACATGTATCAGATATTTTTTAGACATTTTCTAAATCTTTGGCATACAGAACAAGTTATTAAATAGCAGAGTTTTCTGCAAAGCATTTTAACTCATTATAATCCAATAGCAAGATTACAAAAATGTTACCTTACGCCCGCGAAAATGTTTCATATTTTATATAGGAAAATAAAAAGAAATATTTCATGCTTTCAGATTTTTCTCAATTTTCCAATCGTTTTAGTTTTTTAAAGAACTTTAAAATGTCACATAACTAAATTGGTTGTTTAAATAATTAATTATCAGTTACACGCAAACCTATTTACTTAATCTGCTATTTGCTTTTGTAGATCCGTATACGAGCACACAGGTAATTAATTAATGTGAAGCACAAATAGTTAATTAACGAAATTTTTACCAATTAGAAAACCTATATCTACATATGAATGGGAATTAAGTGTAGCAGCCAAACGGATAAAGACCATAAATAAACAAAACCTGTTCAACGTTAAAGATATACAGTTGCGGACATAAAAATCGGTACATATAGTAACTTCCTTTTAAAAGTACTAGCATATACGAGTATTTATGTATATGAAAGGGTAGTGAGCAACGCAATACAACAACACAAATATGAAATAATTTTTCCTGACTTCCTGAACAAAATAAAAAATAGTAATAAGTAAGATATAAAAAATCATATCGGCTGCAGGCCTCGTGCTCAGTGCTGCGTTTGTGTATTCATATAATGAAATGCTTTTTGTTGTATGTATAAATAATTATAAATAAAATAAATAAAAATCTGAGAGCACACATTTTTCACCTATGCTTTGCCTTCTTATTTCTATTTGGCTCAGCTAATGGAGTTCAACACACAGCGAGCATACACCCAAACAGCAATTTAAAAAAAATGTCCTTTTGCTTTAGAAACCTTAATACTAATAAGAAATAATGATAAATTTTATCAATGCCGAGTGATAGTAATTGGTTGCGTAACTTCTGTTGTAGTTTGAAAGTAAAATTTATGATTTTCTGAACATATTTTGGCTAAAGTCACGCCCATTTGGTAGGTTTTGCGCAATTTATGTCGAAAAGAACCTTCCAGGAGAGATTGGTGTCAAAATGCAAAAAGCTCTGTGCGAATCGGAGCACTCTGTTCGTAGTTATTAGCGTACATATATATTAAGGGATTTCATTTCATAAGATATATGGATATGTCATATAATATTGCGGTTTTTCGGAAGCAGAAGTATGTCGAATTTTAAGATATGGTAAGTGACAAGAGCGAAATTTGGAGCTACGGAAGGAGATATGTTCTTTTTTCAGAAGCAAATTATTCCATTTTTAATGGCTAAACTTGCATACTGACTACTAATTTTATAACAATTTTTTCAATTACTTATTAATTAAAATTTTTTGTATCTGAACGTTCACATCTAAAAAAAAGTTGTGCTAAAATTTGGAATGCCCCAATTTGTATAGGCGCGACTGTATTTTCCACAATAGCATCTGCACATGTCTGTATGTTTAATATTTCCATTTAAATTATTTGCGGAGAAATATTGCATATCAATTAATGGACGATCAATATTTGAATTGAAAAGGTAGTGAATGATAGATGAGTGCGTAGAGAATTGCGGACAACGGCTGAAAGGTTTTGAAATTTAATTGACGAAGTATGGTTAAAGATAAAAATGCAATAAAGTACAAATACATATCAACTCGTATACGAACACATACATATGAATATGTATGTATAGGGGTTTTCAAACAGAGGTGTTATTTTGATAAATCAAAGAAAAATGCAATTTTTTAATATAAATGGTCGGATGTTTATTTCATTATAAAGAGCAAGGTATGCCGTTAATAGTGGAAAATAACATCAGGCAAATGACCACCACGACCACGCTTACAGGACAATATCCTTTTCATGAAGTTTTCCATAACCGAATTGCAAAGTGGCTGCCCTATGTCCTCGATAGCCTCACGAATTCCATCTTAGACGTCGTGAATCGACCCTGGGCTGTTTGCGTAGACCTTCTCTTTCACGTGGCACCAAAGAAAAAAGTTACAAGCTGTTAAATCACAAGATCTGGGTGGCCAATTGTGATCTTCGAGAGATAATACGGTCCGGAAACTTTTCCCGTAAAAGATCAATGGTTTCGTTGCTTGTGTGGCACGTAGCGCCGTCTTGTTGAAAATAAACGTTGGCCAGATCAATACCATCCAATTTCGGCCATAAAAAATCGTTCATCAACTCTCGATAGCGCAATCCATTCATTCATAACAACTGTTATTGGAAAACCCTTTATATAAGATTCTTTTAGCGTTTTTGTTTGCTTTACTAAATTTTCTCTGATTCCTCATCAAGTGACTTTGGGGGCTTGTAGAGATAAATTTGGAAATGGATTCATAAGATTCGCAAATATTGCTGGTATGTAGGTCTTTGCTTTGTAATTGGAAAGAGTTTGGCTGATTAGCTCATTGCACCATTTCCTTCGCTGGGGTATTTTTTGTCCTTCTTGATATACCAAACCATTTGGATGCATTGCTATAATTGCTCAAGTCATCTCTTGTGAAGCCATATCGGCATGTCATCTATCGCCACACGTGTCTCCCAAGCGATCTACAGTTTAAGAATGCTAGGCACTGACATTCGCATGGGAAATGTAAGACAGTTTTTTCAGTATCATACAGGTGATAGTAGGAGTGGCTTCAGTTTAAGGGAAGTCCTAACCTTGCAGCAGGCACCGCCACGGTTACTACAATTCTAAATATGTCTAATGGAGGCTGAGACCATAATCTGGCCCAACTGAAGATATCCAATTACAATCAGGTGAAAACTAAATGTCTGGGCTTTGTTGTTTGTTTGTTGTTGTTTACCTCTCCACGAGATGGCCAAGCAATACAAACTCCAGCTCAGGGTAATAAAGGCATGGAAGGCACTTCTATGAATAATGATATGGGCAAGTAAGCTATTCCTGGAAAAAGCGCGTTGGTGTGCATCTGGCCCTTGCAAACTGTTGCTTTGGAATTTTTTTAGTTCACAAGCTGATGAAAAGAAAATTAAACAATGCCCAGTGTGCCATTTTCTAAGGCAGAAGTTGCCGAATTTAAATTGGAAGCGAACACGAGATGTGTACTCTCTGAAAAAATAAGGAAAGGTATACTGTAATCGGAGCACTACTGGGCACTGCTTATTGACAAACATATATCTGCCCAAAGACGCCTGAGGAGCTGTAAAAATTGTGAGCGGTACGAATCAAACTCTCATTCACTCGATTATTGCACTGCATTGACCATAAACAATCTTTGCCACCCCGGGACTCCATTAACTACTCGACATTAGGTGGCGGAGACAGATTTAAAGGCACTGGGGAAAATCAGTGAGGACACTGAATGGTTGGAAAAAAGTTGGCCAAAATGTGGTATCACTATGGATCTTCATCTTCCGCCTAAGTGTGCTGTTGAATAACGTGGCTACGCGCTCAAACTTTTGTCTATTTAGAAGGTGTCTTCTCTTTATTCTGAAATAATTAAGGTGAATCTCAATAGCTTTCTTACCGTGAACTCGTATAAAAGGAATCCTATTATAGTTTGTAGTATCGAAAGTTCCTTACTACTAAACCACATTTTTGACAATTTGGATAATAGTGGCTTTATTGAACAATACTTATGTGAATATTCGACTTTTAAATTAAACTAGACTAACGAAACTAGTAGTGCGCTTCATGCAATGTGTGCACTAGGTGGACCAATTACAGCAGAATTTCATTTCAGCAATTATTTAATAGGTAAACAACTTTGTTTAAAAACAAAAACCACAACAACAAATGCTGCAAATCAATAGCAAACATGATTTATGAACTTTCATTATTGGCCACTTTGTCAACAGCAATGGTAGCAGTCCCAAACGACAGAGGTTGCGTATGCGACCCGGCGTGCCACAGCTAAGGCAGAGCTGGCAGGTAGAAATATTACAATGGCATGCACATGTGTATGTATATTTGTATTGCGGCATGTAAAATAAAATTACAAAGCAAATTGTGAAGGCAGCAACAAAACAAGAAATAATTGAGAAACAACAATAAAAACCAAAAATAAATTGTGACAAAGTGCAACGAATGCATTGACTGTTGAGTGGAGATCGGGAAAAATTGTTTTTGCCGCTTGGGAAATCAGATGATTACCGTCAGTAAAAAAATACGTACACACACACATATCTATTTACATTGTCACACACATGTGCACTTACTAAGTAAATACAGCAAGGCAAGCAATAAACGAAAAACAGGCAGCACCCTCTGACCGATAAAGTGGCTAACCCGGCGGCAAAGCGACAGCGATGGGCGATGAGTGGCGCGAGTAGCGCAAATGGAAAGCGGAAAGAGGGGATGGGGGTTATTTGGTTCAACAGAAAATTGGTGAATGGTTGTAAAACACTTAACTGCTTCAGCAGGAAAGCAAAGAAGAGCGAAAAACGCAAAAAACAAAAAAGCAACAGCAAAAATTGTTGCTTTGCCAACACATTCAGCGCAGCAGGCAATTGTTGGCAGTAAACGTTGTGCAGCAGCAACCAGCAGCAGCTATGCGACAATTCATTGCTGTCATTTCTGTGGCTGACTGGAATATACACGCAACTCGAAAACGGTATTTGGTACTGGTACTATTACAACTGGCACCTCGCACAGCTCTCAGCACACTAGCTACAGTACATTTAGCTGTTTGCGTTTACTTTTGGTTTCGCCGGCCATTTAAATGCAGCCGCAGATGTCACCACAATTTTTGCAACATGCAACAAACATTTGTACGAGTACGCAGAGCAGCAATGTCAACGACAAACGTCAGCCAACAGCTGCTGCAATTTTCTTTAGTGCATTCGGACATTTTTGCTTTTTGTTTAATTCCACATTCTGCGCTCTGCGCTCTCAGTAGACGGATTTGGTAGGTATTGTATTTTGTGTTATTGTTGTTGATCAATTCTTTGCCATGCAATGTGAATATTTGCACAAATTGTGAACAAATATTTGTGCGCAACAACAATGATATCAGATATCGCGGCGTGTAAGTGTGGCAACATGCAGGCAACAGCTCGTGTACAAATACAATACATGAAAAGCGACAACAATAATTCCAACCTTAAATGAATTCAGGAATACATAGTACAATAAAGCAGCAACGACCACCAAACAAAAAACCAAACATAAAACGAATTCCACCAAACAGCGCCAAACCAGTTATTTGTATAGAACAATAAAGTCAACGTTTGTATTGCCTTAGTGCCGCCTTGAAATATTTAGACAATTTTTAAAAGCACATTGCATTTTCTAAATGTACATAAGTGTTGTCGTGTTGCACATTTTTGAATTACTTGCTGCTTCTTCCTTCTCTGCTGTATTTCGCATTTTGTGAATTCTTTTCCCGCGCAAAACCGTAGAATTTAATTATAGTCGCAATTGTGCTGTGCGTGATTGTTGCGCTTCCCCACGCATTTGCATTTTCCTGTAACACATTTTTCCACGTTGAGTGGTAAACAATTTATAATAAAAACTATGAAATTATCAAGCCATGGTCATCCGGTGATGGAAACGAAGAGCCTTATAGCCCAAGTGATAACTAACTGCCATTTTAGTACTAATAAAGTTGAGATAAAACTAAAAAAAAAAAAGATGCGAATTGTATTCCAACGCTCTCAGAATGCTCTTCTGTTTCCTCGTCAAAGCTGAACATCTACATGGCAGGTGCCACGCTGCCATTGCTCAGCCTTCGCAGTGATTATTAAAAGCTCTACCAAATGCCTGGAGTGGGTGCAAAAAGGTCGAAGCGCGGTAAGAATGACGACCAGTGACGTCGTCGATAATATTGTAGATTGGTTATATTCACTTATATGAGTTAGTTAGCTCACAAAACTTATGTGGAATTTATGAAGGCTTAAAAAGTTATTGAAGCTTAAATATTTTAAAGGATATGCTTTTTAAACTATAAGCTGATTTCACTCATCCCTCGTGTGTCAAATGTTTTCTTAAGGAGAAAAGTTAAAAACAGTGTATTAATTGAAAATTTCAAAAGCTCCAAAATGCCAATGAGGCAACCTCATATCGCCCATTATCATTACTCCGGTTAGGGTCAGAGAAAAACATTCTACGACAGACCAAATTCAAAGAATAGTCCACACGATAAAAAAATCTCTGGGTAAAAACAACATTTGGCTTTCGGTAAAGGCACGAGTGACTGATCTACAAACCTACAAGACACTACTTCCGATGAATGATAAAAAAATGTTACACTAAGCGTTTGAACCATGCAAAGCCCCCATGCGCACGGGCCTGCTTCCAAGGGTCATCGTCAAGATCTACCGAAAAATCGTCGGCCAGTGGCCTTGCTTGAACATTTTGGTAAAACAAATTCGAATGGCACCAAGTGTGATTTTTTGTTTAGGAGACTTTCAGGGTTAATAATAAAATGTATGCGAATTTATCAAATTGAAGGTCTAATTTATTCAGCAACCACTGAATGCCTTTTTCTTTAAATAAAATATTTGTATAAATGCAAATTGCTCACCAGCTGTTTCCTTGAAACGATTATACCACCACTTGAGCACTTTTTCTGTAAGAAAGCAATCGAAAGAGTTGAATAGGAATAAAGCTAAGCTCCAAGGCGCACACTTTATAACACTCGTGGCTCTTACGGCGCATCAACTACTGACCCGGAAAAACGGAGGAAGACAAATTCTAAAGTATTTTGCCATTGGAAACCGAAAAGACTTACTACAGTACTTGTACATGAGAATAATGAAAAGCGCGTTACAGCGACAGTTATGCTGCTGCGAGCATTAAACACAATGTAGTTTCTAATAAATTCGCTACAATGAACGTCTCAAGAGCGACATAAAAAATGCAGCCGAGCACTTCGACGGAGCGAGAGAATAAGGATAAAATATAAAAATGTGTTATACCCAGTTTATTGTCAATATGAGCATAGCATAGTAAGGACAGGAAAAATAAAAATATTGCTTATACTTATACATATGCACAATAAATAGCAGGAAAGACCCAAGGCAGGCAAAGCTCTGAGCAAAAGCTGAATACAAAAGAATTTATATGCACTTCATCTTGCACGAAATAAGCAGGTATTTGAGTACTTTGCAATAAATGCGGAAACAAAAATGTACAAAAGCATGCCATAGTAGATGCATTTTTTCTTCGCCTTTCTGAATTTACAAACCGCCTATTTATCTTGCCGCGAATTGAAAAGCAACAAAATGTTGCTCTTTTAATGCACTATTGGTTGCTAGCAAAAGCCTTTTGTGCTCGTAACAAATATATTATATTGGCTGGTGGATATGTGGGAACACACTGAACAATCAAATGCGGCAACACCAGTATTCGTAAGGAAGTGCTCACGAATTCCTTTTTGTTTTCTTCTTCGCAGTTTTGTCGCAAGAACTTTTTGAATAATCATTTTTTCTTAACTGAAACCAGAGTTTTCAGAACCTTGAATCGGTTAACACGCAAAGCAATTTTTGGTTACTAAATTTATAGTTTGTTAAGTTTGTATCTTTTATTTGAATAAAGAAGTTAATAGTAATATACATATATATATATATATATATATATGTGTGGCACATTCATGCCACCACAGATATATAACAAGAACAGCAACAACAGTTATGTGGCGTAAGAATTTCAACGCAGGTCATAGGTTAAGTGCCTGCTACTACACTGCTGGTCTTAGGTTAGACGCACCATCGGTTTTTTTAAACAAAATCAATTATTTATTATCATGCTTGTTCTAATTGTCCAAAATGCTTTTCTTATCAAAGTGCGAATCTTGTTCGAAAAAAATGCTGACTGCTGGTTGGTTTGCGAAAAAATAACTGCACATTCGGAGATTATAGAAATTTCTATGGCAATCACACGTGTTTTCAGTTGGCCATTGAATTAGGCGCAGCTTAAATTTCTTCGTATTGCGTGGACAAGGGTAAACTTTCGTATTGAAAAAATATCAAAAATAAACAAATAAAGTGTTTTCGAGCTACATTTGAAGAAAAAAATGGGAAAAGCTGCTGTTATGAGCTTATTGGAACGTCAAAAAGTAGACTTTCTTCACTCCCAAGGACTGTCCAATCGGAACATTGCCAAACAAATAAATCGCAGCTCCAGAACTGTTGACAGATATTTGAAGGATCCAGAGGCATATGGAAATAACTTCAAAGGGGAAAAAGGCACTATCAAAACAAGCAGTACGCCAAATTGTTAGAATTGCTTCGAATTCGACTAAATCTGCTGCTAAGATCAAGGAATTGGCCGGAGTAAAAGCAAGCCTATCAACTGTTCAGCGTACGATCAGAAATGCAGAACACCTGAAGCGTCTAAAAATCAAGCAAAAACTCCCTTTGAATGCAATACGCAAATAAAACCGGCTTCAATTCGCGAAAGAATACATGACGTGGACTGTCCAATCTGACACTCGACTAAATGATTGGCGTTCAGTTGTATTTACTGATGAAAAACGTTTTAATTTAGATGGCCCTGATGGATTTCAATATTATTATCACGATTTGCGGAAAGATGAGCTATAATATATTTAAGTCGCCACCATAGCCGAGAAGGGGGAATAATGGTGTAGGGTGCTATCACGTTTTATGGAACAATTGACTTGATTTTTATCGATCAAAAGATGAACGGCGATCGCTTCAAAACACTGTTGGAGTCCGTATTTCCAAACTTAAAAGATCTCTTTGGACCAATTCCTTGGATTTTTCAACAAGACAATGCTCCTATTCATAACTCTCGAGTAGTAAAATCTTTTATTTCGAGTCAAAACGTTAATATGGCTAACACGGAAGGTATACGAAGGAGGAAGGCAATACGAAGATAAGGAAACATTAACTGCAGATATTAAACGTGCTTGGAGCGAGATTTCCTTGAACTACATAGATTCCTTGTATCATTCTATGAAGGACCGGATTTATGAAGTTATTACTAACAAAGGAGGCAGTACTCATTACTGAAATTATTATTTTTTTTTTATTTCAAATAAATCAAATAGTAATTTCAGTTAAAATCCAGATACTTTTCATATAAAAATAAAAAAAGCCAAAGTGCGTCTATTCTAATGACCAAGAAAAATTCGCCTTATTTTGAGTAGCTTTAAGAAAATGTTTGAAAAACACAATTTTGTTAAATATGTATAATCATTTGAATATTATATTTAAAGTACATCAAATAAGAAATGTTTTTGCATTTCAACTTCTTTTCTATCGTCCTTTAATAAATAAATATGAAGGAAAGTTGTATGCAACTAAACGTGCGTCTAACCTAAGACCAGCAGTGTATTATAACATTTTTGTATATTATTGCTGCTGTGGTCTTTTCGCCTCCAATGCGCTGGCATAAAGCATACTTGGAGGCGTACGCAAACCTTTTTTTAGAATTTAGATTTTTAAATCGCTGCTGTTCGCTCTTCTTCCACACTACACTCACATTTCTTGAGGATTTTTTCTTTATTTTTTACTTACTTTCCGCTACTAAGAAAGCATCGCAAAATTTATTGCTATTAAATAAGGTTAAGGAATGTAATTTTCTTCACCAGGCTACAAAGTGTGTTCTTATGTTATGTAGCTTTTCGATTCTTCGTCTCGAAATTTTCAATACTTCAACATTTAAATTTCAAAGGGATTTTATAGAATAGATTCCAAGAATTTGCTGAACTCCTGGTTCATTTAATTTCTTGAAGAATTTTTAATTTGTTGCTAATTCAAATTCAACTCACATAAATCCTTTTTATTGTATAAGTAGATACATCCATTGTGAAACTTACCTGAAAAGAAAATTAGAATAATATTACATTATTAAATATGTTGCAACCATAATACCTTTGTTTCAAAAGAAATGAATAAAAATTCTATAGATCTGATGACTTGCAAGCCACTGTCTTTCTCCGAATTACCGCGCCTTTCTCGAAATTAAATTTTTCAAGTTGACTGGATTCGAATAAATGTTGATTGATTGACTCGAAATTGACTGTATATTGTTTTTGTGCGATTGTTTTCTAATTTTGAACTTATAATAAAAGCTTTTAATCAATAAAATATACTGTAATTCACACGCAAATACATATATGTAAAAATCTGGCAACTACACACATTTGACAACCCACTTGCTATCTACCACGTGCATTCCATATATAGGGCGATATTGACATCAAAATGGCCAAACTCCGGCATAATATTGTGATACAATTTTTTCCAGGGATTTTATTAGTAAAAAATTTATTATCTCCTTAACTGTGTGGCATGTCGCACTTTGTATTACATAGTATTTAGTTTGAATTATATAACATCTATAATAAAACTTCTGCCAACAATCGGTTATACGACTGTCCTATTATTCGAACTTTTGAATTGATTGAAACTCGAATAGCATAGATCGACCGTTTGATTACATTAATGATAAACTGCCATTATTCAAATAGTAAAATTTGTTTAAATAAAAATTGTCCCTATTTAAACAACAGCATTTTTACTTCGATTCGTTCAAAATGAGTTTTCGTAAGCGTAGTTGTATGTGGACTTTCCTTCTATTTCCGAAGACGTAAAAGAAATCAAGTGCAGCACATATGAAAAAAATATGGCCTACACTAATTCCACATAGTCTTTAACAACCCATTTGAAGGCCATTCACAAGAGAAGAAGTTATGAAATAATGAAAGAAAACTGCCTTTCGAATAGTCAAATTGATGTTAGAATCTAGTCGAAAGCGAATAACTGTTCGATTGTGAACAGTTAGGCAGTTAACTAATGGTATACGATTATTTCTTGAAACAGATTTTGCTATTCTATTAACCTATAATCAATCTCCATATCCATGTCCAAAAAACATTGTTGACATGCAATCGGACTACGATCCGCCGACAGTAAACACATTTTCGGCTGCATTTTTGAAGAAAAATTACCCTCAGACACCTGGACAACAATGCGCACTAAAAGGTAGCACGAGAAGAAGCTTCAACATATTGTCGTGGAGTTACCGTACTCGTTCAAATGAAAATGAGCTTCTCCTGAGAAGACGATTTGTGAGTCAAATTATATGGGTTTGCTTGGATATTTCATCCAAAGAATTGGCGACTATGTAGATGATAGCCGGTTCAATTCTTGCGCGAACTCAAGCTTGTGAGGCTTAAAGTCCATAGTCTTACGCAAAATTCGCCAGGTGGTAGTGAAGAAAGGCTTAGTTGCTGCGTACCCAGTTCGATTAAAAAACATTGACCCTTTGGTAAATTACGGATTTTTTATTTAACATTTGCCGATAGAGATGCCATCAAAATGTGACGGCTAATAAAAATAACTCTGTTAGAAGAAAAACTCAGACCCTATTTATAATCGTCATTATCTTAGTTTTTAGCTTCCACAAGACAAACAAATTTCATTTAACTAACAAAGTTATTTGGTCGGCTTCAAGGTTCGGTACTTGAAAATGCTCTCAGGTTGAGAGCTAGTAATTTCAAGGTTGAGAGCTGAATTCAAGTATATTGCATGGAACTATATTAAATACAAAAACTTCAAGTTAATTTTGAATGCAATAAATTCGCTAAAAGTTACAAATCAAAATTGCGCGAAGAGCTTTTTTTTTTTGGGACTTGGTTTTGCTCTGGTTATCAGCAAAATTATATTTTGGGTTGTAGCTTTACATCAATATTTCAGTTAAGTACATTTGCAGGGGTGAAGTAAATAAATGAGCTAAAGCAATATTCCTCAAATCCAATAAATATATTTCTTTTATTGGCAGCCGCCCTAGTGCAAGTGTAGGAACAGCCCGCCCACATCAAAACGTAGATTACGGCTCTACATACATATGCGTAGGTGTATTTATTATACAATAAATAGGGTGTTTCATTCGAAGCAAATCGTCTTATTCTGGAACGTACTTCCACTACACGTTCATCTTACTATTTTCGTTAGTTGTCTTTAGTGAGATAATCTATCGATATAGGTATTCTGTGCATGTGGCCACACCATTCGGCAATGTAAATGCTAAATATATTTCGCTCCAAAAAAAGTCTCTGACAGTGCAGAAGTTGGTCAAAAATGGAGATAAATGTGAACGCCCATCAGGATTGTATTTGATGGGAAGGGAACCAGCCACCATGCGGTGATCCACTGTCAGTAACTGCCCAGATTGCAGCACGCAGCAAATGAGACTAGTTTTGGCTTACAGTTAAGACAATGGCAAGACACACACCTTTAATGATGTGCCAGTGGCTTCGAGGGTTGAGATGGGAGATTACAATCTTCACCTGCCATAAAGTCCAGACCATGACGATATTGTCGATTATTACTCTTGCAATTTTGAAAAAGTTCTCGGCTCACATCCTTGCACAAGCGGAAGTGATGCCTGTTGATCTCCTGAAAATTATTTTATGAACCTCTGAAATGGCCTTATACAACCGCCTGACCATTCGAATGACGCTGATCACATCTATTAACAATTTATAAGTTTGAGGCAGGTAACTCACTTAAATTGGCCTGAATTTACACATAGAAAGGGCATCCATCGAGTTCGATTAGAATATTGCAGAAATTCGTAGATCACTTGACAAAACTGTGTGAGGTTGGCTGGCATGTTTTGGCACATCCACCATTTATTTATACACCATGTCTTGTACCCCTTAATGCAATGAAATAGAATTCAATAGGGCTCTGATGGAATAAGTTTTTACAAGCACCAAAAAATTGTTTTAAATTTTGCTGAAATGTGCTAGTGAGTGCTTTTTCGACTACCCAATGTTTTTTGCTCTTAGTTCATTCTCTTCATGCTCTACTCTCTACTTCACATTAATCCGATTTTCATTGCCCTATTTGAGCTCATAATTTCTGACCCAAACGGTCAGTTTTGGCCCTTCAAACATCAATATAATTTACAAATAAAATGGCCAAACGAAATGGTCAAATGGGTAGAGTACTGAAGGTCTGAGATTTTTAGAAATCCACTATTATCATGCCAAGCAACACACTTGTACATATGCATATATGTATGTATGTGTGAAAGTGCTTTGGGTAAAGTACTTTACGTAAAGGAAATCGGTTGTTGGCGGCAAGTTATAATGCAAAAAGGAAGGGCTCATATACTATATATATGTATGTCAGTGTACTACGTATGTGCATAGTGTGTATGTATGAATGTATGTACTTTTGTACTGTGGTTATGATTGCACCCAGCGTCTAAGCATTATTGCTGCCGGGCAATCTGGGAGTGCTGCAATTTCGCCATAAACACATTTGCGGCGCTGGCGAATGTGGCTTGTAAAACCAAATGCCGAAAAAACCCGATGTGTGGTTGCATATGTGGTGAGGAATGGGGAGTGATGAACAAAAAATTGTATTTTATTACATTACATTGCCTAGCGGCGGGTGGTCGCAGCCGTTAAAGTGACTGCCCAGACATGGCGGACTGCAAATCACCTAACATATCCAACTAACGGCTTAGCGGATTGCTTTCCGTTGGATGTAATAAATGTGTCGGATTTGTACGTACGAATGGCAGAAGTAGCAGTGCTTATAGCTAATTTTTCTTTTCCATTTCACCCTAAGCAAACATTGGGGTGCCCCGGTGGTTATGGTAAGATTTTTACATTCTTGATCATGGGGTGTATGTATTGGAATTTCATATGCATTTAGATGTATGTAAAAAAAAAATGCTTAGTATAATAACGGATGAGCGCAGAAATATTATTTCTAAGCAAATTCAATTGAGCTTTCTAAATATGAGTTACGTAAGTATGTATGTGCAAGTATATGGGCGTCGATAAAAAAAGTCGGAAAAATCCATCGCATATTAGAAAGCTTATGTGAAGAGTCTTTATAAGGCGATCTTTATAAGGCAAGTTTGTTGTAAATGGTTCCACGCAATCGTCCGAAGTCATACTAGTAAAGCATTGCAACTTTATTCCAAAAACTTAAAATACTCAAAATATTGTAAAATTTTTGCCCAAGAAGTCTTCAACGAAGCATATACGAGTATAATAAAAAAATGAGTCCTTTGGAAACAACAATAAATTTTGGATTGGATTTCATCTGCCATTATAAATGACTTCAATGATTGTTTAGAATTGCACCAAACATTTATGTAGCTGTAACTTGTCTATATATAAATTGGTGTATTTAAAACGTGTTGTGCCAGAGTTTAATAATTGTTTCGGGGATTTAGTTCTCTGCGAAAATAATTGTAAAGACTTAGCTAGCGCTAGGACTTCGGAGTTGATAACGCCTTAAAAAAACCACCAATCATCAACACTTTTCATTTATGAAAATTGGGTGTCAACTCCATATTTATGACAAAAAAATTATATTTGCGATATTAGGGTTTAGATGCGCACGACCACTAGAAGGAGGAGCTCGACCAAACACCTAACAGAAGTGTGCGCGCGAATTACTTATCTATAGGGTGGGCCATGTAAAATTTGCATTTTGAATCGGCTATAAAAAAAAAACTAATCAATATTTTTTCAAACTTTTTTTTTATTTTGAAGATTGAACATTGTCATTTATGAATGAAAAATAATATCGTTCAAATGACTGCAACGACTGGCTTTACAGTAGACCATTCGATCAACCCTATTTTCAAGCACATTTTCGATTGTTTGGGCTCCAATTTCATGACTGGCAACTTCGATTTCGTGTTTTAAAGCATCAATCGTCTCTGGATGGTTCGCATAGTATTTGTCCTTAACGGCTCCCCACAAAAAATAGTCCAACGGGCTTAAATCACAGCTCCGAGGCGGCCAATTGATATCGGAATTTCGGCTGATTATTCGGTTTTCAAAAACGATAGCCAAAAGTTCGGGTGTAACTTTGGCAGTGTCACAAGTTGCACCGTCCTGTTGAAACCAAATTTCGTCCATGTCATCCTCCTTAAATTTTGGAAGCAACTCGTTGAGCATGTCCCGCTCGCCATTTACTGTAACCGCGGCTCCTCGCTCATTTTCGAAAAAAAAAAATGGTTCGATGATGCCGCCAGATCAAAAACCGCACCAAACAGTGTCTCGTTGTGGATGCATTTGCTTTTCTACAGTAACGTGTGGATTTTCTGAGCCCCAAATCCGACAATTTTGCTTATTGGCGTAGCCACCAGCTACCGAGCTGGCTGAAATTTGGTGTGTGTTCTTCCAAGAGGTGCTACTAAATAAAGATAACCTCGGTACGCGCCGCTTGTGCATTTGACTTTTCACGGACACACACACGTGCAAAATACAAAATAAAAATAAATAAAGAGGTTTAACACAGTTTTAGCAGAGCTATTCAAAATGAATGAGTAGCGTCACGCCTAGAGTTAGTTTAGCCTTTAAAGGTTGTAAGCTAAGTTATTCACGCAAGATTCGGCGCTATATGGAACTGACTGATTTGGCTTCTTTTTTTATTTTGTCGGGTCAACTAGCAAGTACAGCACGCAGACACAATTAAATGCATTGTAGTGCACTCGGATTCCCTTTTAATTGTCTTTAAACCTACACGACCTCGGAAGAAATCTGAGTAGATCTGGTGGTGCCAAGGAGCCAAGGTGTTCGCATCTGCCAAAGACCTCAAACCTGATTCGGGCGAAGGCTGGGCAGACGCGCAGGAAGTAATTCCGCCGTATCATCCTCCTCTTCACAAGCCGGGCAGAGTACACTGTCTGAGATGCCTACCTTTTCTATGTGCTTCGCAACAGAAATTGACCCGTCATCAGTCCAACCAGCTGTCTGCAATTTCCTCTGTCTAATGTCAGGGGGATTTGCGACAGTCAGTCGGACATGACAGGTAACATCAGTTTTGTCCATCTGCAGCCTCTCTCAGACACAGATGCATGCATTCCAGGAGCAAAGTGCAGTTTTGTCGCGCTACATTCCAAGTAGACCGCAGAACCGGAGCCGTGCTCGGTTCTGGAGACATCCGTGAAAATGCGAAAACAATGTTTGCTGGGCTCATTTTCAGAGTTTTACCACAAATGAGCGTCTGACAGCACCACACTGTCTCTCTTTTCAAGTACAACTCTTGATGGTATGGAGCCAAAGGGCATGTAGAGAATCGTAGGATCGAAGTCCATGCCTTCTTTGTTTTCCAATGCCGGACAGGGGCCGTACCAGTTCCCATTGTGTTTTAGCCTGCAATGGCCTCTCCTTGGATGAAAGCAACAAGTGGTGGTAGACCAACTAGAGCATCTAATGCCGGGCCTGAGGTAGTCGGAAAAGCTCCGGTGCAACAGATGGTCATAGTGCGTTGTAGCCTCCTGACTCCCACGAGAGAAAGTCTACTCATCTAGGCCACCCATGCATAGGTGATAATAGGTCTTATTATAGCCGTGTAGATCCATAAGATCTTGCTAGGATAAAAACTCCACGGACGATAATACAACTAAAGAGGACAATACCAGTTTTGGTGAGGTTTACCGATAGCCCATTAGCACCGCACCAAGTGTGATTCATATCCAGAGTTTTCTGCACTTTTCTACAGATGTTCATAAGCGAAGGGTATCGTCTCGTAGATTTATCTCTTAACATGCTTTCTTCAAATTGTATAAAAATAGGTTTTTTAGTTTATATTAGACTTTTTCATTTAGTCCTCGAATGTAAAATAGTCAAATGTAAAATAGGCTGACAATGTGACTAAAAATTAAGGCAACTCAGTAAGTGCTGCGGAAAAAACAAATGCAAACGAGCGTTTTTGGTTCTACATTTTTGGTAGTTTAGACAGAATAGCGTTTGCTTCGAGTTCACTCGAATCATATATGTACGAGCATGTGTGATACTGCAGGCACAAAGCAAGTATGACTCCTAAAATGCTACTACATTACATTTTTCAACCACTCATACTTTGGTTAAGTTCGCGCTTGAAGCGACTTAAGGTGAAGTGGTTGAAATCATTCAACCAGTTGTAGCTGGTGGCAGCATTTCGACAATTGCAACATTTTTACCAAGGAAAAGAAAGAAGTTGCTCTTCCGTTCTCTCACCATTACATTTTCTAGATTTCTTTGTTGTCATTTCTTTTTTACGCTTTCTCAACAACTCGTTTTCAGTTACTTTGTGCAACAAAAGTTTTATGTCACAAGTTTGAGTTTTACTTTGCCAGCTGAAGACAAATACAAGGACATAGAGTGCGAGTTATTCTTCTTCATCCTCTGATTGTGAGTATGCGAGTGTGTGAGTGTATTTGCGTATGTTTCAGTGGCTTTTATGACTTTGAGGCGTTCACTATTGTGTGTTTGCCACAATAATAAAAGTGTTGCCGCACACCGAAAGTATGTAGGTAGTAATATAGCTACACATAGACAGCCTTCCGTTCTTGTCGTAAAACATTTCTGCCCTGAATTTTTTTATTTTATTGCAGAAAAGGCCCTAAGCGATCGGATACTTCCTATTGAGTGGTGCTGAACTGACGGGCAGTACTGCAGGTGGAGAAGGAAGGAGGAGGACTAGGACTGCATGCCATAAACTATGCATAAATGCACACAAAGTTCTCGCCGTTCCTACAATTGTATATATATATATGTATATGCATATATTTGTGTGTTTATGTATGTATGTGTATGTTATAGCTTGTATGATATTGATGGCACACTGTTACTATTCCTTTTCCTAGTTGTTTTCACTCCTTTTTGTTTGTACGCTTTGCTGTTTCCTGTAACTGTATTTCCACATGTTTTTTTCCTTTTTCGGTATTTTGCCTGTTGCCAATGTTTATTATTTTTTACTGTTTTCTAGCAA
Source organism: Anastrepha fraterculus (assembly GCA_037575425.1). Classification (NCBI taxonomy): domain Eukaryota; kingdom Metazoa; phylum Arthropoda; class Insecta; order Diptera; family Tephritidae; genus Anastrepha; species Anastrepha fraterculus. The sequence goes on along the minus strand of JAYXIM010024594.1, from coordinate 761,077 downwards.
CAACACACCTAACAATGTTGCTTCAGTTCTTTTGTTGTTGGTTTCGTTTTTTGTTTTTTTTTTGTTTTTGCTGCCTTTGCTTCAATGTGTGTTATTGTTTTGCCTCTTGGCGTTGTTTGTGCCGTTGCAAAAGTAACAAATGTTGCATATAAAAAGCTTTTTATCTCGACACGCATCATACACACATACTTACATACCCGAACACACGTAACACATCACGTATGGTTGTCAAATATACATATACATATATGGCTGTGTGTAATCAGTAGTTACCGGTCTTGACTTTGTCTCTTTGGCTGCATGGTAAGTGTGTTTTTATGCGCATGTAAAACATTTACTAAAACTGAATTAGCGTTTAAATGATTCTCTCAAGTGATAGCATGGGGTTACAAAGTCACAGGCTTTTAATACGTTTACAGGCACAGAAGCTTGGGCAAAGGTATTTCTTTTAGAGTACTTATAAATTCACTGGATGTGTGTGTGTTGCTGCTTTTGAGCATTCCACGCGTAGCTCATGTAGCGTAGAAAATATGTGTCGTGGTTTATGAAGATTTCAGATGCCGTTCGAATGTAAAAAAGTATTTGGATTCGTATCCAAAATGAAAAGAAAATTTGTGAGGAAAAAATAGTTTAAAAATAGATCCAACTAACAATATCGATTAATTTTTCTTATGGAAAACGTAGCCTTAGAAAAGGTTTTTTTTCAAATACCGGTCGGCTCTCGGCAGGCAATGGCAAATCTCCGAGAGTATTTCTGTCATGAATATGCCTCCCATAAGAAAACTATCTGCTGTTCGAAGAAAGTATGGAACTGTACATACAACAAAAATTGGCAGAGGAGCTCGACCAATCACCCAAAAAAAGAGGGTAAGCGTCAAATATACATATATATATATCTGCCTGAGACGAATTGCTCGGACGAAAGTGTTTCGAAAATTCGTATGGGATCTTCGGTTTCTACAGATAACTCTCAGTGAAAGTCTTGAAGTAAACCATAGAACGAAAATGACTTTATAGCCGGTGCATTTCTCAAAGAAAAATTTAACATTTCACAAATTTTTTTTTCTAATGTGCCAGTTTTGTAATGTTTGCTGTGTTTGCCCAGTTCGCTGTTCGGTTTATGATATGAGACTAGTTTATTGAAACATCACTTGGAGAGAGAGACCCACAAAATACTTCATATTGATATGTGGATATACGAATGAAACTTGAATTATATAGTAAGCACACTTTTTGACGAGGCTGTAAAATGCAGAACAACAAGTATTGGGTGCAAAACGCCTATATTTGAGCTTATAACATTTTTAATTGATTTATTTTACTTTCCAATGCTTATTTCTTACAGTTATCAATTGAACGTGGCTTTTGGTCTTTGTATATGAGATGGAATCTCTGGGTCTTGCCAAGGCTGTACAACCCAATTTAAATAAATATCACTTAAATCATCCGATACTCCAAAGCAACGGTATCTTGAGGCGACATATGATATTGTAATGCAGACGGTTTCATATGGAGTTTTTAGTGATTAAAAATCATTATTTTTGTGTTCACTTTGTACAGTTTTTTAATATTATATTTTAAGTTTGATATTCCCAAAGCAAATGTACTCTGTGGGCAAAAAGTAAGGTGAATTTGGTTGCAAAATGAAAAATCTTTATTTATCGTGTAAATCAATTTCATCCCCTTCAAAAAAAACCCCTCTCGATGAAATACACTTATGCTAACGATTTTTTCAATCCCCGAAACATGCCAAATAGTCCATTTCCGGTATAGCCATCAGCACCTTCTTCGATTCAGCTTTTATTTCCTCAATCGACTCGAAACGCGTTCCCCCCGGAGTGGTTTCTTGAGTTTTGGGAATAGCCAGAAGTCACACGGACCCAAATCAGGCGAATACGGTGGTTGCGGAACGATATGTGTGGAATTTTTGGCGAAATGGTCACGAAGAACGAGTGCAGTGTGGAACGGTGCATTATCGTGATGCAAAAACCAAGAGTTGTTGGCCCATAATTCTGGTCTTTTTAGACGAATTCCTTCACGTAAACGACACATAACGCTCAAATAATATTCCTTATTAACAGTTTGGCCAGGTGGAAGGAATTCATAGTGCACCACACCACGAAAATCGAAAAAAAACTGTCATCATGACCTTTATTTTTGAACGACTTTGACGTGCTCTTTTCGGTTTGGCCTCGTCTTTAGCACGATATTCGCTTGATTGGTCGGTTGTTTCAGGGTCGTAAGCATAAATCCAAGTCTCATCTCCCGTAGTGATGCATTAGAGCTTGTCCTGATAGTCTGAAAGCATTGTTTCACACATATCAACGCGACGACTTTTTTCCAAGAAATTGAGAGTTTCCGGTACCAAACAAGATTTGACTTTTCGTAGGCCCAAATGGTCTTTCAAAATGGTTTTCACAGATCCTTCTGATATTCCGATCATATCAGTAAGGTCTTTAACAGTCAACCGACGATTTTTGAGCACTAACTCCTTCACTTTATTCACGTGTTGGTCATCTGTTGACGTCGATGGTCGTCCGGAGCGCTCCAAGTCATCAACACGTTCTCGACCCTCTTGGAAGTCTTTGTACTCGTACCACTTATAAACATTTTTCTGCGACATGGTCGAATCACCAAATGCCTTCTGCAACATGCTAAGCGTTTCCGCAGCCGAAATTTCATTCCGCAAACTAAAATTTGATGGCACTTCTCTGCTCAATAAAATCAGACATTGTAAAAATCGAAAAATGCACTCTTGGTCGTTTGCTAAATAGAAGCGTAAATATATTACTGATTATTTCACATGAAAGTTGGCCCAGATGTTATTAACAGTGCTGCCAACTCATGAAAAAAATAACTAGAGCGAAAGTTTAGTCCCGCGAAGTTTGACAAATAAATTCACCTTACTTTCGCCCACAGTAGTATCTTTCATGAATTTGATAAATGTTTCGTCATTTTTCACGTTTGTGTAAATGTAACTTGCCCTATTCCATTGCGATTCCATTTACCTCCTTCTCCATATCCATCCAAAATATCTATCAAACAAATAAAATTAAAATTTTGTTTTGAAAATTGCAACCATTACATCAGTATTTTCTTATGACGTTGTCACGTGAAACCCTTCGTCAGTTTTTCTGGAAAATTTAATATACGGTTTATTCTTTAATCGCTACGACTTTCTCCTTTCGTTTGGTATCTTGGTGGAAAGTTTGAGACTTAGTTTAGATGATTTTTGTTTAACTCGTAGTATGAAACATATTTTGCTAAAAAAAAAAAAAAAAAAAAATAGAGAATAACTAAAATATAAATAAATGGTTAAAGTTTTAAATATGTCGGACTGCTATTATATTAGCTGCTACTGTAAACTACACGTATTCATCCGTAAGTAAAAATTTTGCATTTATCCACCATCAAATAGCCAATTTGTGATTTAACTGATATAACTTTTGCACTAAACTGCAATCCTCAACTCTTCACCACAACTCCAGCCACTTTAGGCTGCGCTGCTTCATTCGAAGCATAATTCAAAGGAGTTACTCTCAACGCTAGCTGCAAGAGTACGTATGTGCCTGATGTTTGTATGTATATGTAACTGGGAGCAGAACACTTAAATTGCCACCAAGCATCGCTGACCGGCACTTAAAAGCTAACTGCATAACTAACTGCTCAACTAGATACTCGCATTGCTCTGCCCCTCAGCCAGCCTTGTCATTGCTTAGTCATCTTGTTGCCTTTTTGTAGAACTATAACTTCATTATGTACTGTCACTGGATTTGTTGCTGGCCTATTAGTTTATTCAGCATGACTTTCTGCACTACTGTGCACTGCGCATTGGCCAACTTCAGAGTGTATTCTTCCCTGCAACTCTGCAACTCATTTTATTATACTTTGCTTTATTTAGTCTTTTTTTTTCTTTGTAGACTTTAAGTGTTGCAGTGTTTTTATAACTCTTGTGGCATTTTACTGCCCATGCCACATACATACACATCCATACATATACGTATAAATATGTGCGTACCCACAGCTGCAGCAACAACATATGTAAATTGTATGTGTTGGCAACTTTGCTTGTCATTTCTGGTCAACTGTTTGTAAATATACTTCATTTATTTAATCTTATTGGTTGAGGTAGAACTTCGCTATACAGGAAAATTTCAAGCTATAAAGGCATGACTTACGGGGGGAAAAAGTTTTATTGGAAAACATTTGGAAGCTGTAGATGACTGGATGGACAGAAGGAGAAAAAAGAAATTATTTAACTATTTTATTTTACTGTTTCACAAAATTCACTGTCAATTTAAATTTCAATTCAATAATTCATTTAATTCAAAAATTTCAATTCCAGTTTAACCTCCTCCAACATGGTTCTTTGCTTTTTTATTTCTTCACATCCATTCACATCACAACTATTCCATGATTACAATGTTTTTTTTTGGAGTTCTTAAATTAAACCGGAATCGAAATAAAGGAAAAAAAGAATTTTTGTATAATAACAAGAAAAGAATAAAAGTGAGTTTAACATAGAAAAGAAGAAGAATCTAATACAATTCACAGCATCATATTCCAGCAACAACTATATAGCGAGAAGGCCTTCTAAGCGTCGTTGGACTGCCAACCCAAAATATGTAAGTGCATTTGCTAATATTCTGTATTCTTTTTTTATAGCACCAGCTCCGTTTTGTAAGAATTGATTCGGAGGCCACCCTGCGGCGTCCCCCTGTGCGACCCCTAGCACCCATTGGGAATCCCATCCTTGCAACTCCTTAATTCATGTAAATACTCTGATGAATTCAAGCAGTCCTCCAACGAAACTTTACATATACTGCCCAGTTGTTTTGACCATCCTGAAATCTAAAACGCATTCTCCGAAGAACGGGCCACATAAGACCCAAGACTTTACTTTATCCTCATTTCTACAGAAATTAGCATAACTGGTCAGTGCACCGGTTTTATTCCCATGATGATTTGTATATTCATTTTTAAGAGACTCAGTAAGTTCAGGTTTCTTAAGGCGTTCAGTCTTAGGTAAAATTATCCATCTCCAAATGTGTCGAGATCGCACCATTCGCTTTTAATAGCTATTTTAGTGTCATCTTCAGCTTGCCAAAATCGGAGACTCAATAAGGTTCAAATGTTTGGACTCGCCAACTCCCTTTCCTCGCGCACTCTTTATTTTCCCCCATTTTCCGACACTCTAGCATACAAACCGATGTAGTAGAGATAGCTGCTGTTAGTCACCCACTAATCTTACCAGTTAGTCTGGAAGTATGTTTAAGAGCTGCTGCGAAACAAATCACATTCCATTGTTCATTTTTGAATTATATTTGAATATTGAAATCCCATTAGTATTTAAAACTATGAAATCAGATTCCAAGTCACTACAGTTGGTTAACTGAACTTCGAAGATTTGATCAAAGTCAGACCTTGGAGGGTCTGATATTCACAGTTTCTCTATGCTGTTTATGGAAAAGGCATAACCTATAGCCGTTACTCGCAGCCTGTTCGTTAGATGGTCTAAGTTACCAGTATGTACGGTACATAATATTATGACTAAATCATTTCTATCTACATATTCAAACAACATGACCCAGCAAGCCCAGCTTTTCGATATTTATTCGGTGTAATACTCGTACAGCTCGGTCTATTGCTCTTGATATTCCCTGTCACCAATACTTGGAGTATCATAAATCTTCCGCAGAATCTTTCTCTGTGATTATGAATTGTCTTAATGGTATTTATGAAGTAATCCAAGTCTTTACTACTCCAAAGTTATAACTTTCAATAGCGACGTGGTCGCGTTGACTGCTTAATGAAAGTAGATAATTGATCAGAGAAGGAAAAATATCGATGAGGTATCTAACGGGTGATTTCTTAGCTATTATCTTTTTAAACAGTTGGTTTGAACAGCTGACGCACGTTTCGTGTTTTGTTTCACTGTCAAACATCTTCAGTTTGGTCTATAATTTAACCATTAATCGTCTTACAAACGAACAACGCTTGCAAATCATTGAATTTTATTATAAAAATGCGTGTTCTATTACGAAAGTTTATCGCGCGCTTCTTCTATTTTATGGTCAGTTTAATCGACTATTCGAGCTATTGTGACTAAACGACCTACCGCAACGCATAATTTTTGGTGAAGGGGCTTTTGGAAAGTTGGCCGAAGATCCACTTCTTTATCGAAAAATTGTGTTCAGCGACGAAGCTCATTTTTGGATCAATGGGTAATTAAAATTGTCGATTTTGGAGTGAAGATCAGCCAGAAGAATTGCAAGAGCATCAATGTATCCAGAAAAGGTCACAGTTTGGTGCGGTTTATGGGCTGGAGGTATCATTGGACCGTACTTCTTCAAAGATGCTGCGAATTGTAAGTAAACTGTGAATGGTGAGCACTACCGTGAAATGATATCCAATTTTTTTTTGCCCAAAATACAAGAGCTTGACTTGCATGACATGTGGTTTCAGCAAGGCGGTGCCACATGCCATACAACACGCGTAACAATGGACTTGTTGAGAGGCGAGTTTGGTGAACATTTTATTTCACGTTCGGGACCTGTCAACTGGCCACCCAGATCGTGCGATATAACGCCTTAAGATTATTTTTTGTGGGGCTATGTTAAAGCTCATGTCTATTCAGACAAGTCTGGTTCAATTAACGCATTGGAAGACAACATTAAAGCATTTATACGTGAGATACCGGCCGAAACATTGGAAAGTGTATAGTATGCCAAAATTGGACTAAGCGGATGGACCATTTGAAGCGCAGTCGTGGTCAACATTTGCATGAAATAATATTCAAACATTGAACTATATGGACTGTATTATCGATTTAAATAAAAATTTCATCAATTTTTCTGAATTTGACGTGTGTTTTTTTGAAACACTTTCCTATAGCTCTTAAAAAATCATCCTTTATCTGTGGTAAATGAAATTATGGCTCATTAGTCGTGAATATTTCTGGCAATCAACGGACGAATTCGGTCTGTCTGAGACCATCTCTTAGCCCAGCCAGTTCTAATCTACATAAGTGCATCACATCATAGTAGTGCCTTGATTGCCTTTTAAGCTATTTCCTAAAATCAAATTGCCCACAGTCGAATGTACAAATCGCAGCCTGAATTGCTATGAAAAGTTTAATATAAATTTATAGACACTTCAACTGTATCAAATCAAAGTCATTGCGCTTTGCTGGTTGTTTTCACTTACACTACGCGTTATCTTTTGCTTTTCCATTTATCACATTTACAAAATAATTCTCTTTCCTAATCCTCTTTCCTACTCAATGCGCTTTATCTCAGAGATTGTGTATTTTACGCTAAGTTGCATTTAATGTTATTAAAAACTTTTGCATATTTTCAGGCGCTCGAAATGAACTGTTGTCACATTGCTGGTTTTGGCATTGCCATTTTTTAACCTTTTTCCCTAATGCTAGTTTCGCTTATCGTTGATTCAGCTTCTCTCTTCACCTCTGCTAATACAATTGTCCTTACCCTGTCTATACCTCAGTTTAACTCTTGCCACTCAACACTTTATGGTTCGCCCTTCATCTACGGCCATTTTAATTACCGCATAGTTTTTAGTTATCAATTCATACAGCCATTATATGCCTTATCTCTTTCAGTCTCGCTCTCACTCTTTCGCTCGCCTTCTCTTTGCTCCTGTAATTGTTCTAAAATGTTTAAGATTTCTTGCCTTTGTACTGATTCGCATCTACTATTTTGATTTCATTTCTTCCTTCGCCGTGCCCCTTGTGTGCATTAATGTTACCATTTTCTAGCCGCCGTTTCGGTTCGTCGGCGCGTTTCTAATTTTATTTTCTCTTGTTTTGTGGATTTTCATTTGTTTGGTTGTTCTTATGTCCTGTTAATGTAACTGTTAATTATTATCGTCATCACAGATTTCATCACAGAGTGCATTGTGAACAAGGTGAAGTCCAAAATAAACAAGACTGAGCTAAAATAGAAACGACAGCAGCTTTGTTCTGATACCTTCTAGTTTATTTATTCAAAATAGTCCCCTCTGGCTTCGATGCACTGTTTTTCGTGATCTTAAAACGTGTTTTAGGTCATTGGCCGGAATGTCCTTCAGGATGTTGTTACAAGCCTTTTGGATAGCCCATACGGGCGCAAAACGTTTTTCTTTCATGGTAAAATATAATTTTCCGAATAGGTAGAAGTCACAGGGAGCAATATCAGGCGAATACGGTGAGTGATTAACGGTTAAAATGCGATTTATAGACAAAAAATCAGTCACAAGAGTGGATCGATGAGATGGTGCATTATCATGCAATAAGCGCCAGCTTCCTCCTTTGCGGTATTCAGGGCGCTTCAAAACACTAAGATAGAAAATTGCATTGACGGTTTGGCCCGTCGGCACGAACTCCTTGTGGACAATTCCCTCGGAATCATAAAAACATATGAGCATCAACGATCAAGAATCTGACGACGCCATGGTGCAGAACGAAATTAGTAAACTCCTGCAAGGAGAGGATCAAGTCTCTCGGGTGTGCAAGTAACATTTCTCTGATCTGGGTTCCAGGACATAGGAACATAGATGGAAATTAAATTGCTGATGAGCTTGCCCGAAGGGGACTTAATTGGCCTAAGAGACCTCTTATCGGCATCCCTCAGACAGTTGTTAAAGGGAAACTGCACAAATTATTTCTCAGGAAAGCGCAGAAAAGATGAAGCTCCATTTCTTCAAGTGGTATTTCGAAAACCCTTTGAACCAGTACAATATACGAAGGACGCAGAAAGTCCTTTGGACTCCTCGCCATTCAATTTCCAAACTCATGGCTGTGTTTACCGGTCACTGGACGATCGGCATACACGCGGAAAAGCTAGGGTTAGCATTGCAGAAGCTGTGAGGACCTTTCAGAGAAGGAAACTGTTGAGCACTTTCTCTGTAACTTTCCGGGTTTGGCAGCTAGACGGTTAAGATCAGTGGGTGCTCCTTTCTTCGACAGCCTGGGGCAGTGCACCAACCTAAATTCCATCAGTATTCTCCATTATATCTATACGTTTTCTGATTTTTTTATGAATTTTTCCAAACCTTTCTTTTCAACAATCTATATATATCATTTTTATTCCATTCCATTGAGTGCAAATTCCCTTTTTTTCGAAAATTCATTCATATTACAGTTACTAGCAAATACCCGGCATGCTCTGCTCTGGTGGTAAGGCAAAGTATTACAGAGAAAGTAGTGAGCAACACAATAATGAATCAGAGAGCAGCCTTTCTTCATTTTTCAAAACCTTCCTACTTTTTCCGGGTTACCCCGTTTAGCGGAGCTCTCAACACAGAAAACACAAAAGCTAATTTTTGAAAAAAAAAATTATTTTATTTGTTAAATTTTAATAGTAAAAGGAACTTATTGATAAATTTGATTAATACAGTAAAACAGTACTCTAATCGGTATAACCATTTTTGATTTTTAGCAGTTCGAATAGTATTTTGATGATTTTTTAATAGATTTTAAAATTTGAAATTATTGTAGAATCAGAATTCAAGAGGCCTTTGTGAAATTTGGAGCTATCTGTGTATAGTTATTGATGTACCTATATGCATACAAATTTTGGGACTCTCTTTTATTGGATGCAGATATATTAAACAATTTTTTCTCATTTCACAACTCTGAGCTGCTTTCTCTGTTAAACTGGAAATGAAATGATATATTTGAGTTTTAATAATAAAGATGGAAAATCATGATAAAGGCGTTGGAAAGTATTGAGTATATAAAAAATGTTTATAAAAAGAAAGAAAAGTGGAATAAACGCATTTCTCTGCCTCACAACACTCCTCTACCTATGCAGCTGACGACGACCCGTGGGTGCACAACCATTTCCAATCCACAAAATTACCGACCACAAATGCAGCCCAAGCTTTTATTTACCTGTATTTACCCTAGATTTATGCATTTAAGCAAAGCGAAAAGAAAACTTAGAAAAATTACTAAACTTAGTCAAAGCAGATGAGTAAGAAAACGCGTCATAAAAGAAATATAAAATATACCGCTGCATTTTGCAATATTCAATGGCAAAAGTTTATCTGGCAGTAAAACATAAAAAAAAAACAAATAACCCGGGAAAATAAATAAAAATAAGCGGCAAATTAAGTTTAACCAGACACCAGCTGAACGCAAGGCGGCTTTAAAAAGTTCGAAACGAGCAAACAGTGATAAGGTGCGTGCTTGCAGTGGTAGAGCATAGCTTCGGAATTTGTGGGCTTTGAAAAATTTGGTTTCAGTAATTTGCAATTTCATAGTATAATAAAATGTGACGCTTTTTTTCTGTGATATTCAGAAGCTATACAAAAATCGACCGAAAATATTTCACGCGCACACTCACTCAAATCCTCATATTGCTCTCGAAAGTTTTGCACTCAGCCGCAGAATTTTTTTGCTCAACGCGACAGCAACACGAAATCCACTGAAAAGTTTAAGCTTTTGAACCACCAGCTACGCAACCCGGTTGAAACATGCAGGTGCAATGTTCCTTAGCATTTAGAAAAATGTGTGGGCATCTGTGACGCTCGCTTGTGGATGCTACTAAACTGTATGTGTATTTAATATGCGCGCTTAACCTACATTTAGAAAACCTGAAAATTGAATTTGCAAATTTCTGAAGTTTGTAATTAATTTAATCAATGTGTACCAAGCTATGGAAAAGTTTTGAAAAAAAAAAAACGAGGACGAGAAAAACAAGGAGAACGAGCAGGTCAGCAATTCTGCGCACAGGCTTGTAAAGAAACGAATAGAGTAAAGGTATGCAAAATATCGTTTTTTAGATTTTGCCATTTTGTATCCAAAAATCGGCAACTTTTGAGTTACGGCGACGCTCGCTTTATCAGCGGGGTCACTTTGAGATAAAATAATATACGAGTTTGTGTGGGCAACTTTAAGAGTTTTTTGAGTAGCTTCAAAACAACTCACGCGCTTCTATGCAAGGCCTACTCCTTCTATTTGTGATGTGCGTCTTGATGTTCTTACACAAATCGAGATAGGCCTCTCCACTCCTCGCTTCGCCGCTATGTGTAAGAATGGAATGCTGCTTTATATTGCATACTTTACCTACGTACCCAGGCAAGCCCCTTCAGGCTGATGTTGGCTGCATAGATATGGTGTGAAAATGTTGTTATTTGGTAGTATTCTTGATCGAAGGATTTCCCCATCGCTAACTCTGTATACTAAGACTACTAGTAACCTACAGGCTTCCCCAATTGCTAATACTTCCGCCTGGAAGACACTGCTGGTATTAGGGAGACGCACAGATTTTTCAATTGCAAGTCTATGAGAATATATACCAGCTCCAACACCACAATCCATTTTACTGCCATCTGTATAGACTGTGGTATCGAAGTTGTTTAGAGAGAATCCCTTATTCCGTTCTTTCTTAGATGGAAAGAGTGTGGCAAAATTCCAATTGAAAGTTACCATCGGGACGATGTAGTCAGTCCTCACCGAGGTTAACTGAGTGTGTCGCAATAATAGACTAGTGTGACCATAAGTTTTTTCTTTCCAGCGACCCGCTTCATTTAACCTAAATGCACTCATGGTTGCCGTCTTCTTTATATGTAGGTCTATTGGAATAACGTGTGCCAGTGCATTGAGCGCCTCTCTCCGACCGAGCCTTGCACCGACCGTTATTGCACAGGCTGATCTTTGTATTCTGCCGAGTAATTTGGAATTGTGCTCTCTCCCTAGAGCTTTCCACCAAATTACCGCATAAGTTCTGTTTTACGTTTACATCCTGTGGCCCAAGAGTTAAGCTCGCCTAACGCCCTTTGGATGATCCCCCTGATCGTATTTGGGCACAGTTCTGACACTATTAGCACCACATCATCAGCGTACGCCACCACTTTTACCCCACCTCCATTAAGTTTTAATACAGATGGTACTCCACCATATTTGGATTTCAGATCACAGAGATATGCAGTATAACTATACCATGACGCACTTGCAAAGCTGGTTGGTCTAAATGCACTAACCTGGACAATACTATATGTGAGCTCGAATTCTGTAAATGTGGCGTAATTCGTATTTGGGAAGACAAAAATTCCAGGAATACGGTGGTTACAGAGCAAAGGCAACATTTGTGTTTCACTTGACACGAGATAGTGACTTAATATAACTATAAATGCTAAGCTTGAGCCAGGCTTAACCTAATAAGCCGTTTAAATGTGGTATTAGTTTAAAATACTTTAATGTTTTTCAACTCTTGCTATTCGTCATAATTTTCTGTGAAAATAAGTAGGTTTTGTTTGAAATAATTGTGTATATATAGGGAATAGTTTGTAATAAATTGTGAGAGAAAAATTGTAATTTCTGAACTGAACCAGCAGGCTTTCTTATTGAATTGGATACGGGACTTTTCCCGCAATACTTATTAGCCCGCAACATATTTAGGATTCTCCCCGCAACACAGGCTGCAATTAACTTCCTCAATAAGTAGAAAAACATACCAAAATCAATATGAAAGAGATTTGCATTCATTTACGGATACCTAGCGGTACCTATAAGGATTGGTAGAGAGTCAATTGAAGACGATCAGAGTACAGGCCTATCGCTTGAGGTCAAACCCTCAGATGTTGTTGAAGAAGTTGAAAAATAAATTGTTCTGAAAAATTCAAATTTGACAAAAGAACAAGTTATTTATAAACCTTAACGTTTTGCTTTGGTTTTTTTCATAATTTTGCCCTTTTAGGGGTTATTTCACAATATATAAAAATGGGTATTATTTAAGAATGTGTAAGAATTATAAAAAGCGGGTTTTTCATGTACAGTTTATTGTTATTAAATTCTACTGGGGTTAAGTTTACACTCCTCCTTTCAATTTCACTAACTTTTTGGCCTACCTTCGTAAGTCGTGATACTAATAGGTAAGGTGTGCTTTATTTTAGATAATACTTTAGCTGGATAGCAACTCATTTTTTGTTTTGCTTTTTTGCCAATTTTTGCGTTTTAAATTCGTGTTTATTTGTATGGTATAAAATGTAAAGATCTTATCGTATAGCCCAGCCAGACAATTATGCAAACACATTCCCTACGAAAATCCGCGCGAAATAACGTATATAACAGAGATTAATACCCGGCTAAGTATTGTCACTACAGCAGCAATTCCAATCATTTGGGCAATGTTCTATGTCGTTACAGCAAAAACAACAGTAAGTGCTTTATGCTCCCGTAAATGATTTTTTCTTTGAAATATTAAAATTACTGTTACCCTCGGTGGTTATAAATCATTAATTTAATATTTCTTTCCATTAATTTGCGTTTTTGCTCTAACCGCAAATTACTAGAGGCAATTTAAAAATGTTTAAAGTAATTTTTCTGCGCAATGCATCTATAGTTTTAAGTACATACTTATGCAGAACATTGCTTGAACAATTTACAATAGAAGAAAAATACAAATCTGTATACAGTGAGTGTCGCTGGTAATCGTACAGAGTTCGTTTGCAACTTTTCCAAAAAAAAAATATTTCTTGTAAAGGTATTAGATTAGTTTAGATTTTTGAGGCAGTCGGTTTGCAGTAGCTAACTCTCTTAGACCATGTACTCGTTGGTCCGTTGTGGTACCACTGTGTAACACGGAAACCTTACTGTTTATTTTTCATGGAACCAGTTAGACTCAATTATGAAGCATAGGATAGGTTTTATCCTAACACCGGATAGTTCCGTAAGAGAGCGAAAATGGTATTTTCCTAACAACCTTGCTCTACTCCTCAGCTAAGGCCAGACAATTACAGAGTAAGTTTTCTACAGTTTTTTTCCTCTTTTTCCTCTGTACAACTTCTTCAGTCTTCACGCGAAAATATTCCAAGCCTAGAAGAGTGCCTACCTAGCAGCTTTGAGATATTCGCTCTTTAGAGGTTAAGCAATTCTCCTGATCTTTTCTTATCTATTTCCGGTCTGGTTAGCTTGGTTGTAACACGCGTATCTTCCACTCACCATGACCTATTGGTCTTATGGAGAATATTATTTTTTATCCTTAATTTGCAAGTTGCCATAGGAATTCCAATATGGCCTATGTTTTCAATCAATTGATGATTAGTACTCTTTCTGAATAGCTCATCGGCCTTGCAGTTTCCTTCAATATCTCTATGTACCTGCACCAATATAAGACTGACATTGAAGACAGTGCTAATATCATTTATTTATTCTCTTCTCCATGGTATTTGAGTTTTCTACTCTCTTCTGGCGACATTTAAGTCTTGAAGAGCCTGTCTAAGGTGGGTATAGGGAAAGAGTAGTCGAGTTCTTGGTTATAACTACATACTTAGAGTATGTAGTATAAAAGAGTAGTAGAACCGCCGGGTCTTGCATAGCGCCACACTATTAGGTCTAGGCGCTGAAGCGGTAACCACCTATTTTTCTACCAGATTTAGAGCAGGCAAGTTGACTAGTACCTCGAGCGTTTTATTAGGCCTTTTGAGTAAAATAGGCCGAGCTAGTGAAGCGTAAATTCAGTGCGTGATACGAGGTGTTAACCCCTATTTGATCCCGACCGCTTTTTTATTATTATTGTGTTGCCTTATCTGGCAGTTACCTTTCTTTTGACAAGTATAGTCTCGATCGGAGTAGCAACATTAGATTCGACTCCAAAATCCTCTAGAGCACCCGTTATGTTAAAAGGCTCCTTCAAACTCTTTTTCTGCCAGGCTCTTTTCCACGAACGCGACAAGCGAGTGTGCAGCAGTTTATGTAGATTTGCCTTTTATGTCGACGTGTTGGGCCGGGATGAACCTGCTGATTAGTGTGGCGCCCTGTAGATATTCATCGACAGTTCTTTCGAGAATTTCGAGGAGGAAAGATGAAGTCTAAAGTCTTTAGGATGAGTGTGTGAGGACCTGCCTGTCTTAGGTATGAAGGAGATTTTCGTCTTCCTCCAATTCATGCGCTATGTAGCCCCTATTCAAGCAGCTTCTAACAATGACAGTAATGAACCAAGAGAATACAATTGTTGTCACTCTGCCGGATAAATTTAAGGGTATAGTTCATATTAATACAAATACAATTTCAATTTCAAGAGCAAAAAAAAAAAGTTGTAGTTGTTAACATAAACTTCAAAGATTTTCATAAGATTTTACAGAAATTTTCTGTGTTACTAAATTACAACTCGTTAAAGTTTAGCTAATATCATGTAAATTGGTGACTGCCGCCGTAGCCGAATGAGTTGGTGAGAGACTACCATTCGGAAGTGCTCAGGTTCGAATCTCCGTGCACGAAACACCGAATGATAGAAAAAGTTGATTCTAATAAGGGTGGTTCCCCGACGGCAATGGTCCGAGTGTATTTCTGGCATGAAAAAAAAGCTCCTCATAGAAAACTGTATGCTGTTCGGATATAGCATAAAACTATGGGCTCCTATTTTCGTGGCCACGAGCTGGGGCAAACAAAAAACAAAGGATGTAGGCGCCTTTTGTATACTAGTTTGAAGTGGTGTACCTTAACAGCTTAGAAATTATGCGGGTTTTTCGAACAGTTATGTATTTTCGTTATAAAGAAATAAAATAACACAAATTCCGCAAACAGAGTGGGCAGTTCCACCTGGCATCATAATATAATGAAATTTTAGCGAGATAGAAACTGCACTCTCGAAAGTTTAAAAAAAATGTATAAATATTGTAGAATGTTTAGGAATTAATTTAAATAATTTAAAAGTTTTCAAATCCTTCAATAAGAAATCTAATTAGTTTTTAAGTTTTTAGTTACCTTTTTTAATCCAAAATTTAATATGCTCGGCGAGGAGCTCGGCCAAACACCCAAAAAGGGTGTACGCGCCAATTGTATATATATAATATAAAACCTTTTTAAATAGGGGTTTAATTATTTAGCTTTTTTTCAAAACTCATCGAATTTAAAAGAAAAAAAAAACAACAACGTTTAACAATTTATGAAATTTTTTTGATGCTTGATCGAATTTTTTGGTTTATATTTTTCTGAATTGAAATTTAATAATTTAAAAAGCTGCAAAAAATACATTTTAAAAAATTCCTAAAATTCATTTCATTCATTTGTAAATGATCAATGCACTTTCAAGTCATGAACCTACTGACTTTTCTAACCATGCTGAAATTTAATTAAATAAAAAACTGCAGGCATCATTCGTTTTTTTAAGACTTTTTTTATGTTTTTTTTATTTTTTATAATAAAGTAACAAAAAAAGTACACGACACACAGATTTTAGCAAAATAAAGGGGTTGTACGATTTTTAATGATACTCACTGTACATACAGGAATATAAAATTGTATCGAAATGGAAGCAGCATAATAATAAAAAATTAATAATTCAGCCTGCTCATTCAACTGCGTGATTTTCGCTCAACATTAATGACAGCAGAGTGGAGGCTGAGAATAATGAAGCAACAGAGGGCGAGTAAAGTAACAGGGAAAGCCGAAAACAATGACAGCACACACAACAATAACATTAAGGGCGGAGTGAAAGTCTCGTTTCAACACCTGAAGTGCCTACAAACAGCTTTTACGTTAATTTTTAAAATTGAGCGGCAGTCAAACAAAATGCCCTCTACCATTAAGTTGCGCATTCGCCATGTACAACAACTGACACACTGAGGTTGTGCAACAGTCAGCTTTAGTCTGCTGCGAAATACAACAAAACGACAAAAAACACGCCATCTTTTAGTGATTTTGTTTTAACTTTTATTGATGGCAAAAGAAATTTTTTAAAATCAGGTTCACGCTGGCGTAAAATTTTAATATATGAAGTGAGTGACAGCGGTAGTCAGTCTCCTCCATGCCAGAACAATCATAAAGACTGGAATATTGGGACGAATATGAAGTACATAGTTACATTTTCATTACCAATCTGCTGAGGTAAAGGTTCATAAAAATAAAGTACAAAAAAAAATGTTATTGTTGTCACTTACCGTCATGTACTCATCCAGGCGATGTTTCCAATTGTCAGAACGATCGATTAGATTATTCCATTGCTCCGAAAGTTTAGCAACCTCACGACGAATGCTGCGCGTTAGCTCGCGGCTTTGCTCCTCGGCGCTTAAGTAACGGGAATCGGTATCTTGTGCTGCATACATTCAAAAGAAATTAAAACCGGAAGCGGAAGCGGAAAGGAGAAATGTGAAAAATATTCAGTAAGCAAAAATTGTCAACTTTATGCATAAGTAATGAGCAACAAACGTGACTAGAAAAATTCCACAAAACAAAAAAAAAACATCAAACAACAAGCATACGCACATACATACGCATATTTAGCGCGTTTATAGTAAATACATATACACATTTGCACTTCAGTGCTTTACTTTACGCTAAGCAAATGCCAGCAGGCCTTTGCTTCCCACACATCACCGTTGACATCTATGATTACATTGATTGGAAGTGATTAAATTTTTAGAATCTCTTATTTTCCGTTTTTTCACTTATTAATATTTTGCTTGTTTATCCTTATCCCCCACACAGAACTCCATATACTCCTATGCACGAATATCGTTGTTGCATATTTTTCCGTTAGTACCTGCGCTCCTTGTGCCATGGCCATAATCGTTTTATTTGACAACTGTCTCTGTGTAAAATTAAATTTTTATATTGTCACTTGTATGCAAATATTGTTGTGTGGGCTTCGCTTTCTTCATATTTGTTTGCAACTTATGCTTTTATAGCTTTGTCAATTTTTTCACAAGTTTAGTCGCAAAAAAATTTATTATGCACAGCAGCTTTCTTTCCAAAATAGATTGATATGCAAATCACAAAAGATTTTCTTCTGACAATATTCTATTTTTCAGTTTGAGCGTTAGGATTTTCTGATACAGTTTTTCATTGCCACTGAATTGAAAGTGTCAAACAAAGTTTAGAAAAATTATATTAAAAAATTTGGAAACGGATATTTCCTCCCAGATCAAAGAAATAGAACACACGACCGTTTTGTTTAAGCAAGTTTAATTGAATGTGCAGAATGTTTTAAATGACAATATAAAGGTTGTCAAAAAAGTCTTGCGGTATTTCCGCAAGCTTGTCTTTGCAAGCGCGTAGTTCTAGTTGTATTCGTCGCATCGGTTCACGCTAGGGCTTTTTGGAAAGCTATTTTCACGTGCTAACACGTGTTTGATTAATTGTTGTTTGCTTTTAGTCGTTCGTGAGTTATAGCGTCGCAAACATGGAGCAATATAAAGAGAAAATACGGCATATTTTACAGTACTACTACGATAAAGGCAAAAATGCATCTCATTCTGCCAATAAAATTTGAGCAGTTTATGGACCCGATACAGTTTCCATTTCTACCGCACAACGATGGTTTCAACGTTTTCGTTCTGGTGCCTGTCGTCGAAAATTGCGATAAAATCGCTGAATTGATCGAAAGAGACCGGCATAGTAGCAGCCGTAGCATCGGCCAAGAGCTGGGCATGAGTCATCAAACCGTTATAAACCATTTCAAGAAGCTTGGATTCAAAAAGAAGCTCGATGTATGGGTGCCACACGACTTGACGCAAAAAAAAATGTTTGCCCGTATGAGCATGCGAATCGCTTCTGAATCGCAACCAAATCGACCCGTTTTTGAAGCGGATGGTGACAGGCGATGAAAAGTGGGTCACTTACGACAACGTGAAGCGCAAACGGTCGTGGTCGAAAAGCGGTGAAGTTGCAAGCCTGGATTGACGGCCAGAAAGGTTCTTCTGTGTGTTTGGTGGGATTGGCAGGGAATCATCCACTATGAGCTGCTCCCCTATGGCCAAACGCTCAATTCGGACCTGTACTGCCAACAACTGGACCGCTTGAATGCAGCACTTATGCAGAAGAGGCCATCTTTGATCAACAGAGGCCGAATTGTCTTCCATCAGGACAACGCCAGGCCACACACATCTTTGGTGACGCGCCAGAAGCTCCGGGAGCTCGGATGGGAGGTTCTTTTGCATCCACCGTATAGTGCGGATCTCGCACCAAGTGATTACCACCTATTTCTGTCCATGGCGAACGAGCTTGGTAGTCGGAAGTTGTCCACAAGAGAGTCCTGTGATAATTGGATCTCCGAGTTTTTTGACAATAGGGAAGCGAGCTTCTATAAAAGGGGCATTATGAAGTTGGCATCTCGTTGGGAACTCGTCATCGAACAAAACGGCGCATATTTGAAATCGAATTATTATAACCAATTTTATGAACAATTGAAAATTCAATAAAAATACTGCAAGACTTTTTTGACAACCTTAATATGTAATTTTGTTCTAATAAAATGTATTCACGGAAAAGCATAGTTTTGTCAGTAGATTCCAGAAATATTCTAACATTTTTTACTTCTTAATTGCCTGCTGAGTCCGAAGTAGCAACATTTACTCTCCGCTTGATCTTCAGGCTGACGTAATTTTTGTAGTTGTTGCTGGTCTTAATATAATCCTAATATCAATTTAGTATAAATTAGCTTCCATTTTTTTCTTTAGATCTCATTTGTATTTTTTATAAAAAAAGAACAGAACTTTTGCTAAAGATATTTAGAAATATTCCAAAGTTTGTGTATGAACATTTTTTCGAAATTTTTGCATACAATTGTCTTTATTTTTGTTTTTTCTAAATATTTGTTTTTAAATTTTTCTAATTGATGGTTTACTAAAATTTTCATTCGAACTAACTTAATTTTAATGGTTTACGTATCAAAATTAAAGTCCCTTGATCCTTCTAATATCAAGTTAAGTCTATGGTGTGAGTAAATATTTTATTTTCAGGTGAATTTGATTATTCATTTCTATTAAGGAGCATTCCCTTTAATGTTCCAACCAGATCTCAGAGTAGTGGGGCCCAGAATCCACAAATCATTCACTCTTACCAGGGACACCACCATCTGCCAAGCGGAATTATACGCAATAATGGAAGCAGCAACGTAGAAACCACAAGAGAGTAAAGATTAAAATACTCTCGGACAGCCAATCAGTTCTAAAAGCTTTAGATAGCTATACCTACAACTCAAAAACTCTCTTAGAATGCCACAAGGCGCTCAATAACCTGGCATCCAAAAACAATGTCTCATTAATTTGGGTACCAGGACATGAGGGATATGATGGCAACGAAAAGGCAGACTTTCAAGCCAAAAAAGGGGCAGATGTAAACTTCATCGGACCTAGTCCCATGTTTGGATTCAACAAAAACAGCCTAAAACAAAAAGTAAAATACTGGGACAAAACTCTATTAAATCAGCATTGGAACAACGTAGAGGGTCTTAGACTCTCCAAAAAGTTTCTAAACTTCAACGCTAAAAGAGCTAACATGGCCCTCACGTTAAACAAAAAGTGTATTCGTACTCTCACAGGCGCCCTCACGGGTCACTTCAAATGCAACAAACACTTACATAAATTAGGCATAACTAACACCAGCACCTGCAGATTTTGCTGCGAGGAGATGAGGAGTCTATAGAACATCTCACCATCGAATGTCCGGGGTTGACGCATAGAAGGAAAAGGTTTTTAAACAAGTTCATGCTTACAGATGAAGACCTTCAATCACTCCCTCAGAAGAAGCTGGTACAATTCATAAGCATACTTAACAGTCAATATACAGCATAGGGTGCACAATAGATCAATATGGTCGCAGTGCTAAAGGGCCATACCTTAACCCTTTACTACCATTAACCATTAACCATATCTCACGCAACAGTTACCCATTTCATCTTATGTAAATACTTAACACGAATTGTGAGTGCAATGCTCCTTTTGGCCGCGCTCTATGAGAATTCAATGAGCTCTCGAGTTCTATTCCGCTTGACTTTTCGGTGTCAAAGAATGAATTTTATAAATTTTTACGTTTTTTTCTTAAATTTATGCATTTAACTATCTGTAGTAATTTAAGCTCATATTAGCTATAAGTTGTCTGTAAAAACTAGAATTATATTTTAGACTTGAAATAAACGAAAAATTCTGTTTTCGAAGAGCAATAATTGGGGAAAACGTTTGATGGAGGTATTTCGAAATATTTATATACAATATATTTCTTTATTTTTGGTAAAATTGTTTTTTGCTGAGAAATCATTTTTTAATAATTCATTAAATCTTGCTTTGAAGGCAAAAAAGCATAAACAAAAACGTTAATATTGAATAAATGTTCGTTTTTTAAAACTTTGGTAAATTTTTTTTAACTATTAAATTTTGGTTATGTTTTATTGACGATGTTTTGGAATTGTGTTCTTCCTACTTCTTCTAAATTTTTATTGCTTAGATCCCTATAGTTTTTTTCTAAATAATAACGCGCAATACCATTAATTTTGAAAAATATTCCGTAAGAGGTATTTAGAAATGTTTAAAATATTTTTATGAGTTAAACATTTTTTGTTAGATATTTTGAGGATATAGATATTCTTAGATATTCTGAGTTTTTATTAAAGAAACATTATCGTTAGAATTATTTAAAACTTTTTATCAAAATAGTTAACAAAGTTCTTTTTTTTATTCATTTTCTTTTCACAATTTTGTTGGGTTTAATTAAATTCTTGAAAATCTTTTTTAAAACTTAAATTATTTAATTCTAGTTCTATGGGGCGTAAACCTAAAAATAACAGTCGGATATCTATAATGTCAGTAAGTCTAAATATAACTTTTTATGTTCACATTAAGACTTGAGGGTAAGTGTTGAGAAGAGGGAGGCTCTTAAAGATGAATACAAAGTAGTGAAAAAATAAACAAATAGATCGAGAAGACAAGACAGTTACAGTTAAATCGCAATCGCATTCAATTACAGAATTCAATTAATTATAGATTACATTTCTGTTATTACCCTTACCAATAAATAAAAATAAATAATTGGCGCGTACACTTCTGTTAGGTGCTTGGCCGAGCTCCTCCTCCTATTTGTGGTGTGCGTCTTGATGTTGTTCCACAAATGGAGGGACCTACACTTTCAAGCCGACTCCGAATGGCAGATATTTTTATGAAGAGCTTTTTCATGGCAGAAATACACTCGGAGGTTTGCCATTGCCTGCCGAGGGGCGACCGCTATTAGAAAAATGTTTTTATTAATTTTGCTTTCACCGAGATTCGAACCAACGACCTCTCTGTGAATTCCGAATGGTAATCACGCACCAACCCATTCGGCTACGGCGGCCATTACCCTTACCAATAGCCTTAATAAATTCTGTAATGGAATTCAAGCGCCTAATGAAGAAAAGCCTTGATGAGGACACGTAAGAATATTTAGGAATAATCACACTTTGATGCCTGCTAGATCTTGTTAATTTTAATTTCTCATATAATATATACCTATATTTTGGGGTTTTACATTCTCGCCGTAATGTGGCATCCGAGAATTTGAGTTTTCCACAAAGTCATGTGGTCATATCTTTCAATGCCATATATTTATACACTATTGAACGCAATATCAATTTTGTGAGATGAAATAGAATCGGATTGTTATATACTAGGTTGTTCAATAAGTTTTGCGATTCGATAAGAAAAACACAACTGTATGGTTTGAAATGCACCCTATTATTCAGCATAGTCTCCCTGAGCCTCAATACATTTGTTTCAACGACATTCCAATTTACGAATTCCATCCCTGAATTGAGAATCTGGAACGGTTGTAAAATGCACTCCCACAGCTGTTATGACTTCATCATTTGATGAAATACGCTTTCCATGCTGAGTTATACGGTGAAAGCTCCAACAATTCGAATTTTAATTCATGGATTTTAGCCATTGTCAAAATGCTCTGTAACACGATGCCATGTCCTGATGAAGAAAAATCTAGGCTTCAAAGTCAAACGCTTTAGAAAATATCAGTTTGACTACTGAGAAAAAAATAAATTATCTCCAGGTGATACGCAAATAATTTTCTATTTAAATATATCACTAAACAACATGCAAAATCTCTTTCGTGACCGTTTAAAATACAATTCCAGTTATTCTTCCGTCACTATAATCTAAACAACACTTGAGAAATATCAATATTATTAGTTATTGAGCAAAATGAATTCCACAGCAGATACGAGTATTTGTATTGTATACTTCAAAGTTTATCTTGCAACACTTTTCAGCAAACAATTTCACTTCAAGTATATTTTCTTAGCCACTCGAGCATGAAGCGCTTATAAAGTGTGGTACATATCAAAATTGGCGTCCCAGTGTGTAAGCAAATTCAAAATATCAATACCATTGCACGAATATAGTGTGAAACCGAAATCATTCATGTAGATCAAACATGATTGAATTTAGTAGAGAAAAAAGATGTTGAAAAAATAGCAATAAAGAGAAATTCGAATATCCTGAAACTATTTTATTAAACTGTATATTGGTTTTGTGGTCGTTTACTTTCCAATTAAATTAAATAATACATTTTGTGAAAAGTTTAAGAAGTAAGGCATCTGTCCAACGAATTACGAACGGTAAGAGCTTTTATAAAATTTAACAGTAATAGTAGATCAAGGGCGTGCGAAGGGCTATATCCCAATGCATTGAAAAAGGTCATAACACAGTAACTAAGTTAAGGTAATCTAAGAAGTGAAAGTAACGTAAAAGTGATGAACAGGCCAATGACAAAAATCTTGCCTAGGTGGAAATGTGAGTTTTACGCTTAGCTAGAAAAATCACTAATAAGTGCTAAGCTAATAGAGCCAATGCATGGGAACCTAACATAAGAGTCTTAAAACTATTCACCAAAGAAGTGAGTACACGAACTTGTACCTTATAAAAGGAAGGGCCAGCGTGTGGACTAACACTGGCGTTGCATAGCTGGATAAAATGTGCAGGAAAGTTCAATTTCTTTGGCTGAGAATTGTAGCCGACAAACGTAGGTTTTGCAGAGAGACCTTTGTTCCGCCGAATTAAGTGTTGGATTCAGTTGTGAACAGGGGAAGTGAGCTGCTATTCATTTTTTGCCCGTCCAGGTAGCTAAGCCCGCATAGAATAATTTCATTTTCCATGAGAAAGTGGGACCAAAAATGCTTAAAACTAGAGATGCTCGAAGGGTATGTCATACTTCGAGTAATGGTTTTGATGTGGAGGGCTTTTATATAGGAAGCTGGAGTGAATTCGTTAGAGTGATAAAATGGCTTGGCTCAACGTACCACAGTATAAATGGGATGTTATTAATTAGAAGTAAAACAACAAACCGACGCCTCCACCCACAAATTGGCTCCAGAGTAGTCACTTGGCAAGCGCTGTAACTATAAGTCCAAGCAACACAGCGCCTTTAATACGGGAGTTGAAATGATTCAATCTCTGTCATTCTAAGGCTGATAATGTGGCAGCTCATCATCCTCGAGACAAAGAGTGCATCATTGTTTAATATTTAGACGGAACTGCGGTTAGTTGTAAAAATGCATGCTATTGCGGCCTGGGAATAATGCCCAATGGGGGTACTAATGTTCCTCATCTTGTCAGCTGCTTGATAACCTGTGCCTGCTGAAGCAGAGTTTTCCAGTTATTGAGTTAATGCACTTTTTCTAACGCAGGATACTTCCAAAAATTACTGTTCTAGACCTGCTATTAAAAGATTTCATACTGCCACTTAGTAGCGAGATCATACTGCGCGGCCACTCTATTACCTTTAAGTTCAGAGCTCATGAAGCATTAAAGAGTATTATCTAGGCGCAATATAAATTCCTAATACAAACCAAATTAGATTGCAAGGTTTTAGAAATATCTCAACAAGAGTGCCATTTACTGCCTTCGACTTTAGCTAAGAACCACACAGGCGATTTTGTAAGTACAAAAAATAAATTTCATCAAAATCGAAGGAGACGTTCAAAAAGCAAAGAATTGAACATTCGCAATAAGCAGTTTTATATGTCGTGACAAATTAAATTTATAAGTCAAGCGCAAATCTATTGTGGTTACAAGAATTGTTTTCGGCTTTATAAACTCTGCATTTATTTAGCATTCCTATTTTGTTGAACTGATACTGTATGTACCGCTTTGAAGCCACTCATAAAGCTCACAGGTAAGAGAATTTTCTGGGTATAAACAATTTGAATAAATTGAATTTCAAACAGAATCACAAAATATGCAAATATTACTTAAAATTGTTGTTGCCTGTCAAATTTGTTTTCGATACTTAGAAACTTACACAAAAATTTATTCAGAATAAAACTAAAAATTTTGCTCCTGTCGCTGAGTTTATCAAATTTATAATAATAAAAAGAGAAAAAACATAAGGTATATTGCTGCACGCAAAAGCGCCAAAAAATATGCAAAAATGTTTTCATGCATAAAAAGGATATCTGAAAAATCGGTCGCAAAACTGTCAGTGACACGCAGAGAAGTAAAAGCTATGGAGTGGGAGTTGGAGTTAAAACGCAAAATATCAAATTAAGTGATAAACCAAATGGCTGCAAAGAAAACGCTGGGGAAAATCACTATAAGATGCAAATCACGAAATTGTGGCGGAAGGTAAAAGCCAAGAAATAAACACAAAAACCCACCAACTTGCCTGCGGATTGCTGATGAAATGATGCAATATACAATAAATCGATGAAACTGCACTGCAATACAAACCACACTCGTACAGACATAGATGTATGTAGCAAGCAGGTCAGCACTAGGACCACACACACATATACCAAAGCTGCGCAACGCCATAGGAAATCAAAATTCTGATATGAAAGTGTGCTGGAAATATTTATCAGACATTTTCATGCTGTTACTACTCTCCCTCACTCTGTCACCCCCTTTCTGTCGATTTGCATATCATTTCACTTTTAGCCATACACAATCAGTGAATGCAATTTGGTAAATTCAATTTTGTTTTCGCTTTTGTTTTGCTGTTGTTATTTTTATTGTCTTTGCATTTTGATTGCCTTTTCTTCGAGTAAAGAAAAAAAAACACCAAAGAATTTTTGGTTGAATGAAGTTTGGATGCCGGCGGCGGTACGCATCGGTGAAAGCGAGCGGAATTTTTGTTAACCCTGCAGTTAAAAGAAGAGGACATTTCCGAAAGAGATAGCTCTCTAATAAACATTCCATGATTACCTGCGAATCAGCGTCCGATGGGATTAACGTGGGTAACTGCCGACGGCGGTGTTTAGCCCAAAGTGTTCAAAAGTGCAGCGGATCAGATCACAGCTACTCAAAAGCTCAGCAGATTACGACACAAGAGATAAAATCCGAGTTCCATTCCGCCCCGATTACTAATTACAAAAGGTCGACAACTTTCCTTGTTTTTTTTTTTTATTACGCGCTAAGTCAGTTTTTAGAATTCAAAGTGGCTAATCTGTGACTCCAAAAATCTCAGAGTGTTTAGTTCGATGACTTCAATTTTGGGTACATCATATGAGGTATCCAATGTAAAGTCTAGAGCCCTGCTTTAGGTCTGCAGTTGAACTGCAAATCGAAATAGTGTTTGGTTCAAATCTGGCACCGCTTGGATACTAAATCACAATCACCTAGAAAATCTCTGAAGATCTCTGCTCAACAGCTTGGAGAGCGCTTCGAAAGCTTTTTTCCACGATGTACCATAATTTGGTATACGGTTAGACATTGTAGCCGAGGCTACTACTAGTATTCAATCTATACTATTGTTCTCAAGGCCGGCTGCATATTAACATAAATGTCTTTACTCTATGGAACTATATAATACATTAAGCTTCTCTCCTATTGTGCGCATAAAAGGCCAAAGTTAAAGTCATAAAATTACATTTCGAGGGTATAACAGCAAAAGCTTCGAAAGTTGATTGTGGTCTCTGATGCTGTAGCTCGATAGGGGGAGTTGCTACGGAGGAATGATATGGATCTCAAAATTCAATCAATATATTTTGTGAGTCTTTCAAATTTTAATAATGCATAA
The DNA here is from genome assembly GCA_037575425.1 of Anastrepha fraterculus. NCBI lineage: Eukaryota > Metazoa > Arthropoda > Insecta > Diptera > Tephritidae > Anastrepha > Anastrepha fraterculus. The sequence goes on along the minus strand of JAYXIM010024594.1, from coordinate 734,355 downwards.
AATCGGCAGTGCCTGACTCTCAACAATACAGAAGAGTACACAAACGTATATGATTATAACGTTACAACTTTTTGGGTGTTTGGCCGAGCTCCTCCTTCTATTTGTGGTGTTCGTCTTGATGTTGTACAACAAATGGAGAGACCTACAGTTTTAAGCCGACTCCGAAAGGCAGATATTTTTTATGAGGAGTTTTTTCAAGGCAGAAATTCACTCGGAGGTTGCCTGTCTAGGGGCGACCGCTATTAGAAAAAAACTTCTTCTTCATTTTGGTTCTCTTTCTTCTTCTACGTTCTCCGAATGGTAGTCATGCACCAATCCAAAGAGCTCAGTAATAGGCAATGAATTGAACTCGGAATCATTTTAAAGCACTGAGTGTTATGTTTCGATTAGTTATTATACTTGTACACAGTGCTGACATACATTATTCCACAGCAGTCTGTACTTTAGGTTCGTTCCTACCCGAATGCAAACATTTCGACGATTAACGAAGCCATCAAATTGAAAACAAACTTCACCGCTTGGGATGATTTTGCTCGAAATAAACAGCAATAAACAACTGCTGGAGTTCAGTAAACCATTCAATGAATTCTATCGGCTGTGCACGATCAATAGGTTTAACTACCTGTGTCAACTGAACTTTGTAAGAAAGAAGGCACAGATCTTTGTTGAACTTGAATTAACTTTCCTGGACTGTCATATACTTCTGCTCAAATATGAACGAGACTGATTTAATAAAACACAAACGGTTAATTATTGTTCAATTTTTATTTTATATCCTTCAAAGAAATCACCATTAGAGGCGATACACATATGCCAACGTTTTTTCATCATAGCATTTCTGGAAGGCCGATTTCGGTATGGATTTCAGTTCCTTCTTCGAATTCTCTTTTATGACTTCAAATGTCTCAAAATGTTTTCCACGGAGCGGCAACTTGAGCTTGGGAAACAGGAAAAAGTCACATGGAGCCATATCAGGCAATAATCGCGAACAAGACGTGATGTGTGAGCTGGTGCATTATCGTGATGCAAGAACCATGACTTGTTGTCCCACATTTCCTTCCTTTTAAGACGAATGTTCTCGCGCAGACGCTTTAAAACGTCTAAATAATATTCAGCGTTAACCGATCGGCCTTGCGGAAGGAACTCCGAGTGCACCACACCTTTGTAATCGAAAAAAACAGTCAGCATAACCTTAATTTTTGAGCGACTTTGGCGTGGTTTTTTGGGTTTCGGCTCCTCCAGTGTACCACTGGAAAACACGTGCACGCGATAGTGCAGAGTCCCCATAGGTTGTCTGCAACATTTTTAAGGCGTCTGAAGCGGAAATTTTGTAAGCTTATAACAGTCCTACCATCCAACAAAAATTTATTTTTGCCATATGTCATCCGCAGGCCGTTTTTTTGATAAAGTCTCGTTCATATTTGAGCAGTACTGCATCGTACTGCCGCCATACTAACATTTGAACGGATTCATACTGGACGGCCAGTATGGTTAGCATCACTAATCGACTGAGTTTCCCTGAATTTTTTCATTTCTCTCTTCATAGTTGATGTTGATTATTAAGACCATATTTTAAATGAAGTTTGTAAACAGTGACGGCCAAACTTTGGATACTTTTTAAAATATTCTTCAACAGAGCAAGAACCAGTATTACCACCGAACGTACTAGTTTTGCCCTAGTTCCAAAGAGGTTCGATTTACTGCAGTGTACTTGCACACATACCTATGCAACTTCGCATGAGCTTATAAATGTTTTGTAGTAAAATAGGATTCTCTTCCATGAGCATGTTAGCAATTGCAAGGGCAATGATCGGAATTTGGTATTTGGGGAAAAGTTAATATTCCATTTGTCTCTATTTAGAACAGCTCATTCGGTCATTGTCACAAGGGATAGCCACTTACTATTCTCTGTCAACATTTTGAGCTCGGGTGGGTTAGAAATATGTGCATTTTAAACGTAAAGATTCACTACGAAGATCGATAAGATAAATACTCATGAGCTTGCGAGTGAGGGAAAAACTAATTTAAGATTTGTAGGGCTTTCGATTCTTACAAATTGATGAGATGCATTAAATTAAGAAAAATAAGTGCTTGTTAAGTAGGGCAGTTAGTGCAAGCTAGATGAGAATTTGTGCAGAGCTTTAAATTCAATACCATTCAAAATCCTGTTTATATTTAAGAGATCTTATGTATTTCTACCAAAACGTTCACTCCCAAAATTTGTAGAGACAGGCAGATACGAATGACGATGCTTTTGATTTTTACACTTTTTCTTTAATAGAGTTTTGGCATAACATATTATGGACCGAGGAGTCATCATTTTAGTATCAGCGTACATACTTTTGTAGGGAAATGTATCGATTTACCTTATAGTCTACGATGTAACATAATGGGGCCTGCCAACAGCTTTGGGGGCGTTTCAATGCAACCAACAAGGAGATCTCCCAATCCCTTCAATCTTTATTCTACCAATTACTGGATTTTACGACAAGACCGTGCCACAAAGAATTGGTAGCCTATCAAATACCGAATTCACTAAATCGGCCAAGATACGAAACGATTTTTAAATTACACAAATACCGAAACAGTTTCTAAACAGTTTCCAAAAAGTTCTGAGTTCTCTATAGACGGTTTTAAGGAAACCAATGAAAAAGTTAATCCAAAACCATAAACCATGAATAATAATATTAGTATGATTAATACAACTTCAAGGCCAAATGAGAATCTAAATTGCAAATCATCTAATTTACGAAATGTAGGAAGAAATTTTGCGATGAAAAGTTCATAAATAATATTCAAATAACAGATGCTGCAAAAATAGTGAGTTACTCTACATCTGCTTCCGAATCTTATCTATCATCCCAGAAGTCAAGTACTTCTTTAGATTTTTAAATTTTATACTTTCTATTACTAAAAGACCACCCCAAAGGCGTTTCTTTAAAACTCTAAAACTTAAATTTTATGGAAAAAAAACGGTCTCCAAATTCGTACATGGATTAAAATAGGCCTTTGCGTAGTTTTTGAGGTTGTCTGAGTTTTTCTGAAACGCATCGAAAGTTGCAAAATTTGTTAAAATCCAACAATTAGATTGAAAATGCTATAATAAGTTATGGCGTTTTTTTGTTTTTGTATGATTTTGGTTACCACACTTGTTTGTCAAACTATAAACTTTTGGACTTATGATATTCATATTTGTTCAACCTGAAAAAAATCAGCAAATTCGGAAAACAATACTAAATTATAGCTTTAAAAACAAAATACAATGGAATACGTATAGTACCATATAAAGAACTCAGTATCTAGGCACATATATATAGATGCCAGTCTCATGCATTGTCATTATAACACATAGGCTGAAAAATCTCGCACCTAACACATATGTAGATGACCACTAGTTTTATTGCATTCACCTCTTTCTCAGTTAGTACTAACCTTGAAAAAACAGCTCTTAAAATTTCATTATAATATATTCTTTTCATTAGTTCGTGAGTTATTGTGCTAACAGTGACGCTGCTTTTGCTATTTTCAAAACAATGGATCAAAAAGAATTTCCTGTTTTACTTTTACGTTGCTTCTTGATGGGAAAAAATACCGTTCAAGCGAAGCAATGGCGTGAAAAGTGTTATAACGACTCTACTGCCAGAGACATCAACGTGCAACCTTCTAAAGTTAATCACATTGAAATATTATTTCAGGTTGACTGATATCGCCGTTTGAATGGTTAGCCTCGAAAATAACTTATATTTTTGTTCCGTGGTCTATTTATGGTTCTTTGTTACCTTAGAACGAAAAATTTCCCAGAATCAAATTTAGCAACAATTAAGTAAGTAGGACTTATAAGAGCTATAAGATAAACCTATTTTCGAAATAAATAAAAACGTTTTAGACGAAAGTTTCTTATTCGTTTGAGTGTATACGATGGCCACGGTCGACATGATTGAAATGCAAATATATCCAAACAAAATCCTTCTGCGCAATGAAACAGCGATATACAGTAGAAACTCGATTCTTGCACACATCGATACTTGTTTTTACAATTTTTTTTCATTGCGTACTCAGTACTTGCGACATTAGAAAATTTTTACGTCGACCCTTTTGTTTTGTCGTTATTTTTTGCCTTTTTTACGTTGTATTTTGAGAATAAAACTCGGGGAAATACCGTCGATGTCATTCTGGTAGTGACATTTGTTGAATCTGCTGAAAATGCTGAAAATACATAAAGAAGTTTGCTACGCGATCTGAATCTGGTCCAGATAAAATAAAAGCTCTTAAGATTTCTGTGTTTCTAAACATGGAAAAGGCGTTGTTCAATTGGTTTGCGGATCAAAGTGCCTAAAACATACCAATTACCAGCGATTTGCTAAACGAGAATACCCAGTTTTTACATGCCCAAATTCAGGAAAAGCCTGGAGGCTTCCACGCTAGCTATGGTTGGGTTGTAAACTTTAAAAAGAGGCATTGAATACGAAGGCTAAAAATTTGCGGAGAAAAATTATCAAATCATAGTGATTCCATCAACTCATTTTCGGACAAATTTAACAAAAAAAATATGGACTTAAGTTTGGTAAAAGAGCAGATATACAATCCCGTTGAGTCTGGCTTATTTTGGAGGCTCTTACGCGAAAAAACTCTTGTGCACTCAAAACAAAACTGGGCATAATATCAGTATGGAGACGTCACTTGCTTGTACAAATGCTGCTGGAAAGTAAAAACAGTGGTTATTGGCATGCCTGTTGTCTGCAAAGGAAATAAAAGTGCTTTGATGATCTTAGCTTCACTTGAAGAATGGTTTCACAGAACATTTTTTCCAGAAGTATGTTTATTTTTTGTCAAAACAAGAAGTCCTGTTTTAATTAAAAATTGCTTAAATAAACAGGAAAAAGAGTTGGGGGATTAATGGGGCATCCCATCGAAGACGAGTTAAAGAGCGACGACGGCGAGACATCAGTAAAGTACTTTTCTCGAAACTGTACGGCTCTAATACAGCTCATGGATCAAAACGTTATAAGGCTTACTAAATTTAACTACAAAAAAATCCCTCTAAAGTCAAATTATTCCTTATGGAGAAACTATCGTTGAGTCACGGCAGAATATCGACCTGAAAAATGTAATATGCTTTTTAGCTAGTGCATGGGATGCTCTTACAACAACTTTAATTCAGTCATCGTTACAAAAACTGTTAAAAAAATTTTGATATATTGACTTGACGTAGATCAAACAACTTTCATTTTACGATATTTGAGACTGCAATCTGATGAAAAAAGCTATCAGATAGAAGAACGTTTTTTGGTTTTTGCTGATTGTCATGGTAAAACTGGTGAAGTGATAGCTGCTTTGATATGTGAAACTTTAGAAAATTATGGGATTTCACTGGATGAATGCCGTGGACAAGGTTATGACAATGGGCGAAACATGAGCGGTGAGTACAAAGGAGCCCAAGGTCGCATTTTGCAAAAAAATCCATATGCACTTTACGCACAATGCGGAGCTCATACTCTCAATTTAGCAGGAGTCGATGCCGCTGAATGCTGCCCTAACGCAATTACTTTTTTGGAGTCGTTCAAAAATGTTTCAACAAATTCATTAGTAGTACGATACGATGGGATATTTTGAAAGAATGTGTATCAACTTCATTTCACCGCTTATCGGATACAAGATGGTCTGCTCGAATTGATGCTGTGATGCGTTTGCTCAAAATCTACCTGGACTGAGGAAAGCTCTTACAAAAGTGACAGGACTTAATCTCACCGTGGAAACGAAACGCGATGTCGATGGAATTATTAAGTACATAAGTAAATTTGAATGTGTCTTAATGTCTTCCATATGGTTCAAGATTCTCACAGCAATAAACTACGTCAGTTTGATTTTACAAAGAAAAGAAGCAACGATTGACGTCGAGGTAAAGAATCTTGAATGCCTAGTAGCAGATCTACAATTGTTACGCAGCCAATGGGGATCGATTTTAAAAGATTGTCAAACTGTTGCAAAAGGTTTGCCAAACACTTCGTCAACATTGCCAGCAAGCCGAAAGAAGAAACGTAATGATGAAGATCCTGAGAATTCAGCGGAAAATATGACCGCCGAAGAAATTGATTTCAAAAGGAACACATTTCTCGTCATCATGGACTCAGTTATCACTGGTATTGAAAATCGGTTTACTGCAATTAAAAACATAAACAACATTTTCTCATTCTTGTTGCTATTTCCTAAAATTGAAAAAGCAGAACTTCAGACAGCAGCTCTAAATTTTGCTAAAAAATACCCTTCTGATGTGTCGGAAGAAATCTCAATTGAGATGTGTCACTTGAAGAGTGTGTACAAGGCGAATTTTACTGGAAATTCGGAATGTTGTATGCCTCCTTTCGACTTGTTGAATGCCATCACAGCTAAAAACTTGGATACTATGTTCCCGAACATCTGCATTGCTTTGCGAATATTCTGCACCCTGCCAGTATCGGTTGCCGGCGCCGAAAGATCGTTCAGCGCTTTATCAAGGATCAAAGACTACCATCGTTCTTGTTCAACTCAGAGTCGAGTAACAGGGTTGGCAACTTTGTATTTGGAATCTGAGTTAGCAAGGAAACTCGACTTCGATGATATTATAAAAGCTTTTGCCTCAGCTAAAGCAAGAAAAGCAAAATTCTAAGCATCCTGGCAGTCATTTTCAAATATTTGTAAGGCTCACAAAATGAATAAAAAATTTTAACTTTTTTCACCTGCGTTTTTTATTTCAGATCTGCTGAAGAGTTTTCTAATACTCATTTTAATCAATATTTTATAATTAATTCTATTAAAAATTTTATCAATGAGTTTTTCAATGTTTAAATGTTATATCACTATAACATAATACGCATTTTCATAAATAAAAAAAAATTTAAGGGGCCCGCATCTCAAGTTTCCCCCGGGGCCCGAATACTCTCTCCACGGCCCTGATATTGAGTATGCATTCATCGTATTCGCTGCATCGAAGTTTCACTGCATCTGTATGTAACATGCGCAAAAAGTATTAAAATGTACTTAATTTTCCATTAGCCATTGATACGCGCTATTACCTCGGTTAACCTGCCCATAATCTACTTTGCCAAATGCTCCATTCAATGTTTTAACAGAACCAACTCAAAAATCAATTTGCAAAGCCATATTCTTAATACCAATGTTTGCTTTTAAAGCGCTTTTAGCCACATTTAATTTTATTAAATAGCCCAGCTAACGCCATTTAAACCACTCAATTGCACGCAACTAACGATAGTAATTATGCGTTCACATTACTAACAATTACCTACAATTACGCCATTGACGCCTTTGTGTCTGACTCGCATTATACTCGTACTCGCATGCAGGAAGAAAAGCCGACTATGTGGAGCAGCCTGGGGTGGGTGTGGTTAAAATGTTTCATTGACCGACCATTGGGACTATAATATTAAGTAGTGAAATTGCTCTAAAAGCAAACCAGCATATAGACATACACACACACCACAAGTATTTATAAAAGCAAACGATTTTTTTGCGCAAAAGCCAACAATGTTAAAACGAGAAAGTAATTTTTATTGTTGTTTTTGCTGCCAACATTCTTTTTTCTCGCTACCATTTTCACAAGCATGTTGGTAAGTGCTGTTGTCTGGCCTATATATACGATATACACACATTCATACACAATTGCATACAAACTTATTCGCAATCATGAATGAATCTGTGAATATGTTGGAAATTGTTTTTGCAAATTCTGTAACCCATACGCTTAAGGGCTAAGGCAAATTTGTATATGTAGTATGTAGATAGTCTGCCACAAAAATTAGAAAAAGAGAATAAAGCAATTCGGAGCTACCCATGTTAACACACTGCACGAGTGTGTGTGATGTTCCATGGGTGAGTAGCGAACGAATATGTGCTGCCTGTGTAGCTGGTCGGTTGTAGCGAAAAGCCACTGGCGAATTTGTACGCCATTTCGAAAATGAATTGGTCGAGTTTTCATACTATTTTTTTTTTGTTTTAGGAGTACCATCCCAGCGCAAAAAGTAATTGCGCTGTCTACACATAGTTGAGATAGGAGGAGAGAGTTGTTATCGTAAAAACAGAAGATGTAAATAAACGACTGCAAGGATCCTGAGATGCTGATTAACCGGAAAAAGGGCCAAAAATGCTACCAAAAAGTTTGGAGAGTTGCAGAAGGATTTACAACAAAGGTGTTTTTCTACAGAAATGAAGACTGCGGCCTAGTGAAAGGTGCACAGTGAGTGCTTAAATTGTGGTGAGAACAACTTCATTTCTAAGAGATTAGAAATAAGCGGAGAGTGTACCACAGATTTAGCGGTCTAATAGAAAAATATTACGTAATAAAATTTGCTTGCTATAGAACAACTAAAAACCGACAAACCTGTACGAGCTAACCCCCTTCCGTCTGAGCTATTCAACTGAGGCGGCGAGGAGTTTTAGACGGGTAATACTGCAACCATCATCCCTTACTACGGAATTAGTATTACCAATATAGTACAGAAGGTTATGTAGAGCAAATTGTTGATTGTGACCTCGTCAAAGTGGATGTATACTGGTAAATCTATCATGGATGAAAGCGCTTCACTTATTAAGGTTTATAAGGCCAAAAAATTCAATTTTTTTTTCCTTTTAAGCGATTCCTAATATATTTCAGAATATTCACACAAAGTTACAGAGCCTAATTCTCAATATTTCCGTAGATAGAAAGCCAAAGGTAGGCGAGCGTTGGGTAGTTACGGTGGGACCGGACAGCTATAGTACAAACTTTATCTTCTTTTCTCGACTTTTCATTTTTATAATTTCTTTGAATTGGCGTACATGAATGAAAAAAAAACGAATGAACCTTTTGAAATGAATCATAGCTTGTTCCCTTCAGTATTAAATTCTCTTCTATTTGAACTAACAAAATAGATAAAAAAAATTTGTTGTGAATTATATTTGTTTTCTTTAAAACCTCCAAAAAGTTGAAAATTTGGAATTTCAATCAGTTTACTTAGATCATCTAGAATAAAAAATCATGATAATTAGAAATCCATTTGAATTTTTTGCTTAAGATAATAATTACGAGCTGTATCTTGTACGCCAGTTGGAAACTCCAGCGTTGCAGCGCTCTACTAATTTCTATGTTAAACATTTTTTCAACCTATTTTAACCAGTACAAAAATTGTTTATACTTTTTAAATGTTCATTAAAAGATAGAAAAAACTTTACAGTGCTAAACTAATTTTTTCCTTAAAAAAAAAATCGCAAAGAGATTCAATTTTTAGGCCTCATAAACCAGGCTACCCCCTTAATGTGCGCCATGTGGTATTGATCGTCGTAGATGAGCCTGATAAGGTCTCAATACTAGCCCGAAGTGTATCTTATTCTCGATAGAACGTCTTCCTTCCCCATCACCGATAAGCCAATTTTCTGACGATGGTGCACCTTCTTTTTTAATTCGATCCCTTTGACCTTTAAAATTAATCACCAATCTGAGAAAGTTCTAGGCAAAGTAAATCTATCAGAAAATTTGGGAGTTGCTCTGTGAATATGAGTAAAACGGGATGTTATTAAAAGTTAAGCCATTATGTATGGTATGCAATATTGCAATTAGCAGAGCTCATACGTAAAAATCATATCTCATTCGTCCAAATCGCGTATTTGTAATTATTTAAAATTGTGAGCTTCAAAGTAGTAACTTTAGTAAATTTGAATATAGTAGGCATTTGAAAACTTAAAACAACCTCAATCTCAACTCAAGAATGGGGAATTTGGCCGCTTGACCATAAGGAATTCAGCTACCAAAGATCTTGTATCTTCTATGAGAAGGGAGAAATTCTATCACAATCAAATTTTATTCTGCCTTATAAAAGGTTTTCCAATAACAGGTGTTATGAATGAATGGATTGCGCTAGATGGTTAACGAGAGATGCGAGAGATGATTAACGATTTATTATGGCTGGAATTGGATGGTATTAACATTAAAATATTAGGTTGAAGTTTGACAGAATTCTTTTTAGATAAGTGTTATTGTTCTCAACACCATTTTATCACACAGACAAACAAACCATTTTATCACATCTTACACTCACAGACCTAAACTTTACAAAACTAAAATATAGATATTCACAATATAAAATGAAGTTGCAAAATACATTCTCATCGTAAGTTGCCGAATTAAAAACACTGATGTACACGTAAAACACCATGCATTATATTTTCTCCACCTAAAGCTTCGGTGCTTTCATTGATAGGCGATTGAATGTTATACAGTTAGTGCTCTTATGATCCCGAATGGTTAATGCCATTAACACCAGACACGGTCTGCTCCATTTGTACGCTGCAAGGCACATGGCCTGTGTGTAAACCTGTTTATATGGCTTATTATGTAGGTGCACATACTCTTCTGTGCTGCACAGTTTTATACTAAGAGCACCAGGGCGGCACAGTTTAGAACGTGCGAAAAGAAATACAGTTAGAACTTTGGCATTTTTTCAGGACTGAGGTCTGTTAGTCAAAGACTGGAAAAAGATATTTGAAAATATCAGAGCTTCAAGAATACAAATCAGGCAACTGTTTTAGAAAATAGAAAGGAAGGATACAGACAGATGTATAACAATTTATAGAAGGTCACGTTTCAGCATTTTGCCTGGAATCATATTTTGGCCATGCTACACACACACGCACACACATATGCATATATATAATATATAAATTGTATTTGTCGGTCAGTTTTGGTTTTACTCACCTTCCGTATCGCTGTTGTCCGACACAGGCGGCTCACTTGAAATATATTGACGTCCACTCAATAAATTGCTTTCCACAATGGGACGTTTATCTTCCAGTTGACGTCGAAAGGCTTTATGATCATCCTGCAAGTAAAGGTAAGTGAAAAGAAATTATTCAATGAATTGTTAGTGTAAACATTTTATGTGTGTCAAGCTAATTTTAACAGTTAAGTGCTATTTGCAGAAAAGCATTAGGCTCTTGTCTGCTACAATAAATTCCTTTGGAAAATATAAAGCAATCACAAAATTATTATTTCAGCCTAAACGTTTAAGCATTTGAAATAATTTTTGGAGCGCAGTGAAGAAACAGTCGAGTACATTCAAATTGCACGTTTTCAAATCAAGAAAATAAGAGATTTTTTAATAAAAAGAAATCATCAAAAATTATGATTAATGAGATAACGCAATATCATGCAACTTCCTTCAGGGCGCATACGATGCAACAAGCATTTAGTGCCATTATCATAATATCGTGCAGGAAAAAAAGTGTAAAAATACGTATGAAACATAACTGAACGAAATACGTTACAGTTTTAGACATACAAAGTTAAACAAGAAGTATGATTTACCAAATTCAAAAATACGAATTAATAGTATTTTAGTTTATGGAAATCAGACTGAACAGACAGTATCAGTACGGCAGCTGGTTCGAAGTTATCTATGGGCAAAAAGTAAGGTGAATTTATTTGTCAAACTTCGCGGGATTAAAACTTCGCTCTGTTAATAACATCTGGGCCAACTTTCATGTGAATGTCATTATCAGTAATATATTTACGCTTGTGTTTACCAAACGACCAAGAGTGCATTTTTCGATTTTTACAATGTCTGATTTGATTGAGCAGAGAAGTGCCATCAAATTTTGTTTGCGGAATGAAATTTCGGCTGCGGAAACGTTTAGCATGTTGCATAAGGCATTTGGTGATTCGACCATGTCGCAGAAAAATGTTTATAAGTGGTACAAAGACTTCAAAGAGGGTCGAGAACGTGTTGATGACTTGGAGCGCTCCGGACGACCGTCGACGTCAACAGATGACCAACACGTCAATAAAGTGAAGAAGTTAGTGCTCAAAAATCGTAGGTTGACTGTTCAAGACCTTACTGATATGATCGGAGTGTCAGAAGGATCTGTGAAAACCATTTTGAAAGACCATTTGGGCCTACGAAAAGTCAAATCTCGTTTGGTACCAAAAACTCTCAATTTCTTGGAAAAAAGTTGTCGCGTTGATGTGTGTGAAACAATGCTTTCAGACTATCAGGACAAGCTCAAATGCATCATTACGGGAGATGAGACTTGGATTTATGCTTACGACCCTGAAACAACCGACCAATCAAGCGAATATCATGCTAAAGGCGAGGCCAGACGGAAAAGAGCACGTCAAAGTCGTTCAAAAATAAAGGGTATGATGACAGTTTTTTCGATTTTCGTGGTGTGGTGCACTATGAATTCCTTCCAATAAGGAACATTATTTGAGAGTTATGCGTCGTTTACGTGAAGCAATTCGTCTAAAAAGACCAGAATTATGGCCCAACAACTCTTGGTTTTTGCATCACGATAATGTACCGTCTCACACTGCACTCGTTCTTCGGGACCATTTCGCCAAAAACTTCACGCATATCGTTCCGCAACCACCGTATTCGCCTGATTTGGCTCCGTGTGACTTCTGGCTATTCCCAAAACTCAAGAGACTACTCCGGGGAACGCGTTTCGAGTCGATTGAGGAGATAAAAGCTGAATCGAAGAAGGTGCTGATGGCTATACCGGAAATGGACTATTTGGCATGTTTCGGGGATTTCGTTGGCATAAGTGTATTTCATCGAGAGCGGATTACTTTGAAGGGGATGAAATTGATTTACAAGAATAAATAAAGAGTTTTCATTTTACAACCAAGTTCACCTTACTTTTTGCCCACAGTATATTTCTTTGATCTCTAAAGTTTTATATTTTGATTAAATTATTCCAAGCCGCCAATCTTTGTTTATTAATTTTGACGTGTTAGGGACCAGTCACAAAAGCAAATTAACCGTTCTTATTTTTTTTGCTCTTCTGCTACGAATACTATCTGTTGAATGTTCCTTGCTTATAACGCAACTTTTTACAAATTGTTTTACAAGCCCTAGTTTTAGGTGTAATGGGGGTTAAATTATACGATCCCTTGATACTAGAAGAGGGTTTATCGCGCTCTGTTTACCACTTCTAAATCGACACTTATGTTCCAGTTATGTTCCACATATTTAATTTTATCTAAAACCAGGGTAACAGTTGCATATTCTTCTTTTTTAGTAGAATGTGCAATAGGCAACGACCCAAATTTATTCTCATTGTGCAAGAGAACGCACAATGAATAAATGCTACTCATTAAAAACGTAATTTTGTACTCCCATTAAACCAGGTATATCTTTACAAAATACGAAATCATCTTCTTCAGCAAAATAGAAGCCAAAAGTTCAGAAGCAGACCTTGATAGACCCAAATCTCTGATAAGCTCGTTTAAATAATATTGGTTGAATGATACGAGTACAAGACTCTCTACATGCCCGTCCTAACGTATGGCGCAGCAGAAGCGTGGACGATGACAACATCCAATGAAGCGACGCTTGGAGTGTTTGAGAGAAAGATTCCGCGTAAGATTTTTGGACCGTTGCACGTTGGCAACGGCGAATATCGCAGGCGATGGAACGATGAGCTGTATCAGCTTTACGACGACATAGACATAGCGCAGCGAATAAAGATCCAGCGGCTAGGTTGGCTGGGTCAAGTCGTCCGAATGGATACAAACGCTCCGGCTCTGAAAGTATTCGATGCGGTACCAGCTGGTGGTAACAGAGGAAGAGAAAGGCCTCCTCTGCGTTGAAAAGATCAGGTGGAGAAGGACTTGACTTCACTTGGTGTGTCCAATTGGCGCCGGTTAGCACGAGAAAGAAACGACTGACGCGCTTTGTTGAACTCGGCCAAAATGGCGTAAGCGGTTATCGCACCAATTAAGAAGAAGAAAGAATTAACGAAAGAAAATAGCGAACTGACATTTACTATTGTTTGAACAGCTCAAATTACACTTTTCCATTTCATAGACTTTTTCAATCTGCAATTTTCTCGAAAATTTCTCTACCAACAGGTTTTACCTATGTCCCAAAAACTCACAAAAACACTTGAAAGCACTTGAATCTGTGTACTAATGCATTCAACTCCATTACATTGTATTTTCGCCCGTAATTGCGTAATGACCCTTGTCCACGTTGTAACAAAAACACACACATACTGTGATCGTCGTACATACATGCGCACATGTGTTTGACTGTGTGCGAATGCATGTGTAACGGTTGAGCGCTTAACACTATCCCAAACGCTCACTAAGTGGCATAACATGAGTAAGGGAAAGTTTTTGCACACCGCAAAGAAAATCACTTAAGGGTTTGGCGTGATTGTATACATAACTATTAACCATAAACGAAAACAAATGAACAATAAAAGAAAAGAAACAACACAAAAGCAACAGCTATTCAAAATAGCAAGCGTTCGAGTACGGAAAGCAACACAAATGAAACTAAAAGTCAGTGCAGTTAGACACTTCAGTGGCTTGTTCGCCCAGTTCCCCGCACAGTGGTGATATAAAACTAAGTCCCACGCCAACCCACACTACTACACCAGAGTATTGCTAGTATATGGCCGAAACTTTTTGGAACTGCTGGACATATTTATATACGACGCTTTGCGGACTCTGAAATGCTGGCCACATGGACAGTGAAGTGGGGCAGCAAGCATCAAAAAAAAGGGCAGTCCCCGCAGCCAATTGAATCGCTGTTTTAAGCGCTTGCAGGCAATAGTTGCAAAGTTTTGGTTTGTTGGTAGCACACAGCCAGTCAAAATAATGATCCTGTGAGGCGGGCTCATAGTCTTGAGCTATTTTTCGGTCATCAGTTTTTGAAAGGCCATTGGGCTGAGTTGCAGTACCAGTTTTTAGGCGCATCACTTGCCCTATGATGTTTACGGTAATGCGCGGCACTTTTCATGTTTTTTTATGGTTAAGAGTTTGCTTTTTCAAACATGCATTCGTGGCTTGTATGTATTTTCTCAGCCTTGTTAGACAACCACCAAATTCGTCACTTCAGCTGCCTGCTCAAGGAGCGTCCCTCCATTCAATTTGTTTTTATTTATTTAAGCGGAAAAAACTAAGTAAATGGTGGGCATGGAAGAAGGCTTAGCAATACTGCCATTGTTTACCACATAAATATATTAAATCAAAATTTCTTTAATGTATTGTATATCCGTTTTCCTCTTTCCTTTCTGACCAAATCTTTTTTTTCTCGTTTTTTGACTCATTTTCATTTTTACGATTTTTATGCTCCTTTAGCTGCTAAACGCAGTTTATCGCCATCGTAAACCTGACTAATGCTTTTGGTTGCAGATCTGCTTTTAATAAGTGGTGTTAAAGCATATTCAGCGGAACAAACAATTAATGAACATTTTTGGAAACAAATTAAAAATAAAAAAAATATTATGGTACTATTTACAACTTTGCTAGTGTGGCGAAGAATTCAATTATACAATTTTTAGCTCTTAAGAACGTTTAGTTAAATATCAGGTCAAAGATTTGATGAAAGATATACGAGTATATGCATACTAGTCAAGGTGTGCTTGGAATCGTGCCGAGGACTGAATGGTGCAGGGAATTAAAACATGTGCATCGCGAACGGAGTTTCCCTCTCGAATACCTGGCCGCCTTCGAGAGTAACTGTGGCCTTACCGCGGTAAGGGGCGCTGCCGCGGAGGACCCCATTACTTCCCCTAAATACTCGTGGGTTGTGGAGCTTGACGTAGTCAGGCGAAGCAACCGTAAGAAACAGATGATATGAACACACAAAAAAACGAACAAAACAAAAAATTTGTGCCGCGCTGCGACACAATACCATCCTCCGAGGAGGATACCCTGCTGGCCTCTAGTCAAGATACGGCTGAGTCAGCAAAGAGTAAGGGAAGTACCAGCCATAGTACACCCTTACTAAGCAAGCAACAACAACAACAAAAAGTTCTACCACAAACCTCGAAAAAGGCGGCGGACGGCACTCAGAGAGAGAGTCAAGCCGCCAGAAAACACAAATCCGAGGGTGCCCTCATGAAGTCTCGCTACACGAAGGCGAGGTTCATTCTAAGCAAGATTGCCAAAAATGAACTCGCTGGAGCGACTGACGAGCGCGACGCGGCCGACAAACTGAAATACCAGCAGGTGGTTAAGGAGTACGAAGACTTCTTATCCAACAAACCCAAGGAGGACAACAAGAAAAAAGGCGATGCGATGAAAAGGAACAGGTCACAGGACGTGATCGACCAGGCACCGAAGAGACCTAAGGTGTCCAGCAGCATCGAAGAAACAAAGCAACGACCGTTCAGTGAGGTGGTTAAGGATAACCTCCTATATGCACTGATCGACGAGACCACAAACAGCGGCAAAGTGGTCCTGCAGAAGTGGGGGCAAGTGGAGGCCAAACTGACCAAGCTCGTGTTAGACAAGCATGTGGTTGGAGCACAGGGCGGAACTCTCCCTTCTTTCGATTCTGCAGGAGTACTTCGCGGCTGTAGGGTTATCAAGTGCGACGACGACTGGTCAAGGGTTGTCCTAGAAAGGTGTGTTGCTGAGATCAGCAGCACACTGGAAGGCTTAAAACTTAAGCTTATTCCGGCCAAGGACATCCCCTGCCCTCCTCGCGCTCGCATTTGGCTGCCGATGATGGACTTGAGCGGTGCAGAAGTGCTGAAGTATCTCAAATCACACAACCCTGCGGTGCCGATGGACGACTGGGCAATCGTGAAGGCAGAAAAACCGCAAAAGAGCAGCATGTCATTCGTTCTGCAGATTAACGATGAGTGCCTGCCAATACTAAAACAACACGACAACAAAATGCGGTTTGGTCTAAGAAAGGCCAAACTAAAAATTTTCAAAGCAGACAGCAATGAAAATGAGGAAGACCCAGATGAGGCAGACAACAACATACAGCTAGAAAGACTAGAAAAGCTCGACCTAGCTGAAGACAACAATAAATCCGATGCCTAGAGCCATACAGGTGAATCTGCAGCACTCGAAATGTGCTACAGAGAACTTGGATGTCTTCCTCAGGGAAGGGGACATCGACATCGGTTTCATACAGGAGCCCTGGGTCAGAGACAACGAGATTAAGGGGTTCCAAGACAACAAGAGCATCAACATATTCTACAACAAAGCAGACGGTAAGCCACGGTCATGCATAATCACTAAAAAACACTTAAAAGCTTTTCTGTGTTCTAATTTTAGCACTCCCGATTTTACGGTGGTGAAAGTGGAGCTGCAGAAATCGGCGATATACCTGGCATCGGTGTATATGCCACATGAGAAACCGGCGCCGCCAGACGAAGTGGCTCGTTTCCTGTCAACATTGAACAGCACGGACAAACTACTGATGGGCTGTGACGCAAACGCAAGAAACGAGCTTTGGGGCAGTTCAGAGACGAATGAAAGAGGTGAGTCACTTTTCGAATTCCTATTAAACACCAACCTAGACATATGTAATGTAGGGACCACCCCAACCTTCACTTTTCCGAGCTCGGCAAATTTTCCAGGCTGGGAAGAGGTCTTAGACATTACCCTATGCACAAATAATAATTCCCAAATAGTCACAAATTGGAGGGTATCCGACAAGAGATCCTTTTCAGACCACAACTGGATCCTCTTCGATATCAATCTTAAGCTTGAGAAACCCCTCCCATATAGAAATCCCAGAAGAACAAACTGGCATACATTCCGTAGAGTGACCCAGTCTAAACTTCAAAACTTAAATAGAACCATAACGTCAAGGGAAGACCTAGATGAGAAAGTAAGAGCTTTCGAAACTTCCCTGACGAAAGGACTTGAAGCCTCATGTCCCGCCACATATGGCAAAACAACCTATCCTACCTGGTGGAATGAAGATCTAAGTAAACTCAGGAAAATGACAAGAGAAATCTTCAATATCTGCTACAAACACAAATACTTCAAACCCTACAAAGACTGCCTTAGGGAATACAAGAAAGCAATCAAAGAGGCTCGGACAGAGGCTTGGAGAGATTTTTGTAGTTCCATAGAATCGACCAAAGATACGGCCAGACTAGGCAAGCTTCTATCCAAGGAACACTCCTGCCCTTCCTTCTTGAAGAAAGACAACGGAGAGTGGACAAAATCATCAGCCGACACACTAGAACATCTGGTAAATACACACTTCCCAGGCAACACAGAATATATTGAGAACAATACTGACAGTGTTCAAACATACAAACTATCACCCATTATAATCAACCACATCGTATCCCAAGATAGAATACTATGGGCGATAAAAAACTTTGAACCATATAAGGCAGCCGGTCCAGATGGGATATTCCCAGCCATGCTGTGGAACACTCGAGAAACGACGATTCCTTGGCTGGAGGTCTTTTTCAGGAAAAGCCTTATGCTAGGGCACATACCAAAGAGCTGGAGGAGGGTAAAAGTGATATTTATCCCTAAAGCTGGTAGACGCGGTCATGATACAGCGAAAGATTTCAGACCCATCAGCCTATCCTCCTTCATCCTCAAAACTCTCGAGCGACTGTTGGACGTATATCTCAGGGAAAAGATTACGGACTCAACGATTTCACCATCTCAACATGCCTATCTCAAAGGAAAATCCACAGAGACAGCTCTTCACGAAGTTGTAAGTGCGATTGAGAGGAGCATAGAATACAAGCAATACTCACTAGTCGCTTTTCTCGACATAGAGGGGGCCTTCAACAATGTCACCACAAGATCCATAATTGAGGCTCTTAACATGTTAGGCATAGACACAGGTCTCAACGAATGGATAGAGAACATGCTCAAAACTAGAATAATCATCGGTGAGGTAGGCAGCAGCACGATAAAACGCTCTGTCAACAGGGGAACCCCTCAGGGAGGAGTCTTATCCCCTCTACTGTGGTTACTAGTCGCCAACAACATCCTCACCAAATTTAACGAAAAGGGAATTAAAGTGGTGGCGTACGCGGACGACATAGTGCTTATGGTTTCAGGAAGGTTTCCAACCACAATCAGTGAGATTATGGAAGGAGCTCTGGTATTACTCAGCAATTGGGCCACGGACTGTGGCTTAAGCGTAAACCCGAGAAAAACTGAACTGATGCTATTCACCAAGAAAACCAAGGTGCCAAACTTTAATCTCCCAAAACTAAACGGCGTCAGCCTCACGCTAACCAAACAGGCCAAATACCTAGGGGTTATCCTGGACCCCAAACTCAGCTGGAAATCCAACGTAGAGTACAGGGTAAAGAAAGCGAACATAGCACTTTACACATGTAAGAGAATGTTGGGAAAAAAATGGGGTCTCCAACCAAAATTATCCAACTGGTCCTACACAGCCATTGTAAGGCCAATACTAACATATGCGGCACTAGTTTGGTGGCCTGCAACAGAAAGGAAATACAACAAAACGAAGCTGAACAAGATACAAAGAACAGCGTGTATCCTAACTACAGGAGCGCTTAGCACCAGTCCTACTGAAGCGCTCAATGTACTAACACATCTATTGCCATTAGATTTACACATTAAAACAATAGCTACTTGTAGCGCGGTGAGACTCAGAGACATAGGGAGCTGGACAACAAGGCCGTACGGTCACAGCAAGATCCTCCTACAGGGACCCCCGCTGCTCAAAAACGGATCAGACTACACAGTCCCCGACCTCAACTTCAAGAAAGGCTTTACGGTACGCTTTCCACCGAGAGCCGAGTGGAGCAAAGGAGAGGTGATTGGAAGACACGATATCGAAATCTATACCGATGGTTCTAAGATGAACTGTGGTGTGGGAGCTGGCTTCCATTCGGAACCACTCAACCTATCTCAATCAATTCGTCTTCCTGATTATGCCACCGTGTTCCAGGCAGAACTTTTAGCGATCAGAGAAGCATGCAAATCCCTAGAACTCTACAAGGTAGTTGGTGCAAGAGTAGCTATCTTCTCAGACAGTCAAGCAGCTATTAAGGCCTTAGACTCCAACTACATTTCATCCAAACTGGTCCTACAGTGTAGAGAGGAGCTGAAACTGCTCAGCCATTGGCTTGAAATTACCCTGATATGGGTTCCCGGTCATAGGAACATACGAGGCAATGAGATAGCGGATGAGCTAGCAAGAAAGGGCTCAACACTAGACATAACAGAGGCGGTGGCAGTTTCCACCCCACTGAACACACTAAAAGCATCTATTGCTTCACACTATCATGCTTTAGCCGAAAGAAGATGGAAGCAAATACCTACATGTATCACAACAAAAAACACATGGCCGTCATATAAAATCCAAAGGACAAATGACCTGTTAGGATGCTCTCGGCCAAACATTTCACGGATCACTGCAACCCTTACAGGACATTGGAAAGTAGGGGATCATGCAGCTAGACTCAATCTACCCTTCAATCCTATCTGTAGAAGCTGTCAAGCGGAAGGGGCGAAGGAAAGTCTGTTCCACTATTTATGTGAATGTCCGGGACTAGCCAGGGCACGACTCCGATCCTTCGGTAAGCCTTTCCTACAGCAAATTAAGGAGATCTCAGTCATCGAGATAAAGGATTTGCTCCTATTCTTGGACCTCACAAAATGGATCTGACTCGGAAACAAAAAAAAAAAAAAAAAAAAAAAAAAAAAAAAAAAAAATAAACTTCATCATCATTTCACGAGATAGTGGCATTAAAACGGTGCTGGTCACTAATTAGGAGCATTTCAGCTAAGAAATGCTCAACCACCTCAACAACAACAACAACAACATATGCATACTATTCATTCATGACACTTTTTATAATTTGGCAAATCGCGCCCAAAAGACCTTGCGAAATTCTTTAACACTAAAACCTGGAGACAAACTTGCTCCTCTGAAAAGAGTCTAAGACTGAAAAAGTCACTTTTTTGTATAGATGCCCTCTGTGCTGGTTATTTTGCCAACGGCTTTTCACGGGTTTGCCACGGCTTCAAGATTTCGCAATGGCGCATAAATCGGATCAGAGTCTATAGCGATGGCCAGATACATCTTTCTTCAGTTATCTTCTTCAGAAATTATCCTGCAATATATGACCATGCAAAATTTGGTCATAAAAGGAACAAGCTTGAGCCTATGTATCCACCAGGACAGACGTTTTGGTGTTCGAGTTAGGAAGTGGCTCATGAATTTGGAGAAGTCTTGATCTGCGGCTAATCCTACATGATCAGAGTCAATTCTGCTTCCGACTTTACAGTCACGTGGATCCGAGGCTTCATGTAGACAATACGCAGGCATCGTTGGCATATCTCCAACGCCTACAAGCCAACTATGTGGCTGCGGAAAGAACAGATCTGGAGGTAAGCGGAATTTCTTATCAAGCTTAGAAGGAATGAAATGCAGTTGCTGCTTAACTTGGCAACAGAGCGCAATCCATTGGGCCAAAATATGGCTGCCATAAATCACATCGTCAACTCAGTAACTGTTCATGAGTTGAAAATAAAGAGCAAGGACGGCGAATGGATCAATTGCAGTATCCTTCCCTAGACAATCTTTTCCTATTCATAAAGAATCTAGGGAGGTTTGAAGAGCAGAGAACCATGTAATATACCGTTTTCTCCCAATTTTCTCTGTGGATACTTCCTGTTTTTCGTTTTTGGTCTTAAGCGCAATAAGCACCTAATTCTGCTTAACTCTATATTAATGGTCGTCGGATTACTCAAATCCTAGTCCCTTTCTATTACTGATTAGCTGAGGTAGAGATTGAGGCAAGAGCTTACGGAGAGGAGAGTGGAAGAGATGAGACAATAGTAGAGGGGTGCGTGAGTTGTTAGCTCTATACTTGATATTTGTTTAAACCTGACGAAAATTGGAGATATGAAGTGACCTTTTTATTATTATTGCTAAATAGGTTCTTCAATAAAAGTATATATTTTTTTACCTTCATCTACATCTTTTGTCGAAAATGACGCATGACCTAAAATCATTTCAAATTTTGATGGGAACCGCTGGCTTGAAAATAATAAACTTCCTTGACTTTATTGCAAGCCTTTCATTTACGAAATGTAAATTACGCTTGGACGCATACAAATATTTTCGGGCGATTTTATTTAAAATGTTAAGTTAGATAGATACCCTCCCTTTGGACGCAAAAAACATAGGGGTTTTTGGCAGGAAATTACTTTAGGTTGGCTTTGTGTAAGCCGCGAATTTATTTTTGCCGGTTAGTGGAATATGGCAGAAATCCACTCCTGGGGTTGCCATTGCCTGCCAAAGGATGGTCGCTATTAGAAAACCCGTTTTTTATCACTTGGTTTATCGTGCCCGTAGTTTCGAACCTGCATACTTCAGAGTGGTAGTCGCGCACCATCCTCTCCGGCTACGGCGGTCGCAATATGCCACTCTAGTGAAATAACAAATGAATAGTGGATTTTACAATAAAGAATTCCATATTTACTGGTGAGAAAAAATTAAGCACATGCGTCCTAAATACTTCTAGTGATGCCATGGACGCAAGCGGTCAAGTCCAGTTCTTGATCGGCGGTTCTATATATTATCACATGAGGGAAATTGTTTTCCTGTTTATCTTATTTATTTTTCAATACAAAAACTTTAGTTTGAAATATTTAGACAGATTACTCTATAAAAACTCTTTGATTAATATCTAGACATAATTAAATTTTTAAAGCACATAAATATTTGAGTGTTCAGCAACACATCAAAAGGTCATTTCAAGCAATTAAAAGAAAAACGAAGATGACACTAGGTCTTCCACTAGATGTCTAACCATCTAGAAAATGTTTGAGGGTAAAGTGGGAAAGTTATCACCTGAAAGCAGGTCACATATGAGTTAGTGACACGGACGCGCTCATGTACACGTACAACGATAACGTGCATAGCATATGAAATACATAAGTATGCAGTAAAATTTCCTAGGAGGGGTACTCATGATGAGCAATAAACCTATTGTGAGAGCTGCAGTGAAAGAAGCATAGGATAAGGGAATGCTAAATATAATGGATTTGAAGCTCACGAAGCAAATGACGATGTAATGAAACAAATATAGGCTAAAACAAGGGAATCCAGGTTATAGGGAAATAGTGTCAGGAGATGGTAACTCTGGGCAAATCCCACAACGGATCTTAATTTCTTCATACTTGTCAACTCTTTCAATTAAAGGCTACAATTTGTGCCAAACAAAGGAAAAATATTATTATAAACATGGAGTGAGGGACGAGACAATGAAAAAAACAGTGGACTAAAATAAGGATATGCGAGCTATAGGAACACCTTAATGATCTCAGCTATGACAAAATTCAACCATACATATTAGGGCGGGTCGATTTAAAAATCGCTCATTGCTCTGTGAAAATCGTATTCTAGGGATCAAAATAAGAAACGAATTCTGATGTCCCCCAATTTGGGTCGAACGAAAAATCCCACTTTGACCCATTTAGAGTGCTCCAATCGAGTCCAAATGTATGACCGACCCCCACTAACTTTGGACGGCCGATCCACCGATCCACCCATGCCAGTGGCACACACCCTGGAACTCCCCTGCGGGGTTCCCCATACAATCATTTCAAAATATCACCATTTTTGGCCTTTACATGAGAAAAGAAACTAAAAAGTTCGACCCAAATTGGGGGACATCCGAATTCGTTTTAGAGGTATGGTTCCTTCGGCAAAGTTTCTTATTTTGATCCCTAGAATATGATTTTCATAGAGCAATGGGCGATTTTTTTGCCTCCCCACAAATCGGCCCGGCCTAATACATATCCTTCATAGTACACTTGACAATCCTTTCATTTGCCATACACACCAACACAAACTCACAACTGTGGTTTAAAAATATTTCCTTAGTCGACCATCTGTCTCTTCTAGTCGAAATAGCAGCAATCTTACTTCAACCAACCCTCTTCTTCCATTCTTCAGCTCACACGCCACTTGGCACGCTGTCAAAATCTCAAAATTGTCCTAACCTCAAAAATGAACCCACTTCATACGCCATTAAATCTCAACTCATGAGCGACCTCAACGTATTTAAGGCGGGTAGAGATATAGCTTATTTGTTGGAGTAAAATGAAAAGGTGGTAAGCAATGGAACAATGAAAATATGTGGACGGAGGGGGCCGTGAAAAAGCTTAGCATTAGTGGCAGTATGAAGTACAATGTGTGAAGCAGTCAGTCAGGTGCATCAAGCTACATAATGGGGGAACACTCCTGTGATGATGGGCATGTTGAAAAGGTTGGCGCGCGTTTTAGGTGTACATTTGAATGTGTGGTTGTGTGCCTGTGTGTAAGTGGCTGAAATAAGCACTGTGTGCAGTGACGGCTTGGTGTGCGACCTGCACGGTTGGGTCGTCTCGTTGGCAGGAAACGTCATGCGTTTCGTTCCGTTCCTACAGAAAGAAAACAGCCGTAAATTATATTTCAGATATTTCCACGCAATTACTTCCGAAGGCACAGAAAGTGCTACCAAGCATAATTATTTTTTGTGGAATACATATTTATTTACATATTATAGTCCACATAGGTATATTAGATGCCTTGCCGAAATAGTGAAGGACAGCCAGGGGGAAGGTGCAGCCTTCCAAAACTAATGCAAACATTTTAATTAGATATACTCGTACATTTTTATATAAACAGTGGTAAAGAAGATATGAGAAAAGCTTTTAGAAGTATCCAGACGCCAGTCCCACTTGAAGATTAATGTTTTCATGTTAAAAGATGAAAAAACAAACCCATAAAGTAAACAGTCTTTTAATATGTAGACGCCACTAGATGTGGTTTTAAATAAAATATGCAAAACTTTGGATTCTTTCAGGTTGCACTATTTATATTAAAACTACAGCTCTCAGCTTTTCTATGCGAAAAATGGCATCATTTAATTATCCACCATAAGTACGTCTACAGGTAAAATCCGACAATTCATGGATGCCTAATTGTTGAAAATGGTGAGATGTAGAAGTTGCAGGTTGTTCATCAATACTTTGCCCTACACACGACGTCTCATCATATCGGCCTATATCCCTCCTACCCATTTTGTCAAAACTATTGGAAAAACTACTTGCCAAACGCCTTAACAATATTCTTGAGCAGAAGAATCTGATATCAGCGCATCAATTTGACTTTCGCCCAAAACATTCGACAATCGATCAAGTTCACAGGCTAACTCAAGTTATAGAAAATGCCTTCGAAAAGAAAAAAGTGTGCTCGGCTGTCTTCCTAGATGAATCCAAGGCTTTCGATAAGGTATGTCACGATGGCCTGTTCAACAAAATAAAAGAACTTCTACCAATTCAATATTATAACATTTTAAAATCCTATCTATCCGATCGTTTCTTTCGAATTAAATACGACGACACGTATTCTGACCTGAAAGAAATTAAAGCTGGTGTTTCACAGGGTAGCGTTCTGGGGCCCATCCTTTATCTAGTTTTCACATCCGATTTGCCTACCAATCAGAACTGCGTCATAGCAACGTTTGCAGACGACACTGCCATCTTGTTAGTTGGAAATACACAAATTGAGTCAACTGCAAATCTTCAAAAACATTTAAACAGAATCTATGAGTGGACAGTTACTTGGCGTATAAAACTAAATGAAACCAAATCCGTCCATATTGATTTCACGTACAATAGAATAAGATATCTTCCACTATATATAAATGGAGTGCAAGTCCCGTATCATACATGGGCATGTCTCTTGACACCAAACTGAGATTGAGTACTCACGTAAAGAAGAAAAGAGAATAACTCGATATTAAATTCAGAAACATGTATTGGCTTATGGGTAAAAGATCCGCATTATCCATGCACAATAAAGAACTTCTCTACAAGCAAATACTAAAACCAATTTGGACGTATGGGATACAACTATGGGGTTGCTCAAGCTCCAGCAACATACTTCAAATACAAAGGTTCCAGAATAAAAAATTTTGCGATGCGCTACTAACGCGCCCTGGTATGTACGCATCAGCGAACTCGAACGCGATCTCGGCATAGAACCAGTTGCCGTCGAAATTAAAACAAAAAATGCCCTATCTCATATAAATAGGCTATCTCATCATGTCAACAGCGAAGCCTCAGCCCTCACCGACCAACATAAATGATTTGAAAGGCTGAAACGCATAAAGCCGCACCACCTCGTGCAGTAAACAACTCCTTTGCAAGTTTTGTGCAAAGCACCATCATATTAATTGTATTATCAAAAACCGAAGAAAATTGTTCGTTAGCTTATTTTTGTTAACTAGTTACAATAAAAATGAATACAAAAACAAAAAAAAAAGACAAAAAAAAATACTTTGCCCTACAGCAGCAATTTTCTGAATCGAACGGCCAGTTTTGGGTCTGCCAGTCAGTCACTTTTCTATCCTCGACAGAACCAGTTTATTGAAACTCTTTTTTCAACCTTTCATTTGTTAGGACCATTAGTAAATAAAGAGCGTCATAATGCTTATTTCCACAAAAAAATCACGAATTTTGCAATATCTTCTTCCTACCGCTTTTGACTATTTTCATAGTAAGTAGCAGCAAACTGCCTACTTGACAAATGTTAAAGATGATAAGAA
The DNA here is from genome assembly GCA_037575425.1 of Anastrepha fraterculus. Taxonomy (NCBI): domain Eukaryota; kingdom Metazoa; phylum Arthropoda; class Insecta; order Diptera; family Tephritidae; genus Anastrepha; species Anastrepha fraterculus. The sequence goes on along the minus strand of JAYXIM010024594.1, from coordinate 708,021 downwards.
CGAAGGTACGGTGTGGGAATTATTCACTACTGGGCGACATTTTTGAAAGACTCTTTATTTACTAATGATTCTAATGCATTGCGCAACAAGAACCAAAAAAATTCTACACACACGGAAAAATCAATATATTCGTGAAACTAGGGCACAATTATAGTAAAACTTCATATTGTTGGTAAATCTTATATTGAAGAATTACCGTATTTGACCTCCGGTTTCAGAATCATATATGTAGTTTTTTTTTATCTGTTGCGCTAAAAGAATCGTCCAATTATATTTTTGAAGAGCTTTTTAATTAAATAAAAAAATCACTTTGAGTGATGCAAATCTTTATTTGACCTTAACGATCTCAATTTCTTGTTTGTCTTTATATTACAGCTGTCAAATTCACAAGTGTCAAATACGATTAACGAACGACGCCATTTGTAAAAATTATAAATGTTCTGATAGGGTGCCATCTTATGTTTAGAGAGGAGCGGTGCAATACATTTTTTGGCTTATATGGGGACGTATTCAAATTTTTATTCTAAATCAATCAAGTTAGAAGGACGAAATTAGATAATCGAGTAGTGTACATATTAGACTTTAACCCTTCATGCCCACTGTTAGTCATTTCGACTAACATCACTGCTTTTTACATTTGTAATTTCTTTTTCTCTCATTGTATCAATTTCATTTTTAACGTTGAGAGAGTTTATTCAGTTGCAAAGCTGCTCTTGATCAGTGCGGACTTGATGTTTGGCTCTCTTAAGTGGTATGTATGTATTTGTAGAAACTGCGTAGTCGAAACGACTAACATTGGGCTTAGTGCAACTTTTTTAGCATTGAAAATTAGGCCGTCTAAAATTGAAGAAATTGAAAAAATTCTGGCTATGTTGGATGAGGATGAAGAGGATTTCAGTATTTCCGAAAGCGAATTCGAAACGAATTTACTAGAAGAGGGTATGAATTCTTCAGACAATTCGGAGGACTGGAATGAAGAACCACCACCTCAGGCGCCGCAGGATAATATAATACCATTTTCCAAAAGATTTTTGCGTGGTAAAAATAAATATAAATGGGCGACAACTAAAGGAAAACGGCGTCGGTCTGCAATTAACATAGTGCATCATGCTAAAGGTCCAACAGGAGCAGCAAAGAATGTTACGGATTGCGCTGAAGTGTTTAAATTATCTCACTGATGAAATTTTAAGTATTATAGTTCATTACACCAACATTCAAATTGAAAAAAGGAATGGAGATTTTCCAACTGAAAAGCCGGTGAACAAAACAGAACTTGCAGCACTGATTGGTATCTTAATATTGAGCGCTGTTATGAAAGACAATCATTTGACCTCTCTGAATCAAATGTGTAGTGTTATGTCGTGCTCAAGGAAAACGAAGAGATGACCAATGTGCATGTTCTGTGGCATACTTAATATCGCATTTGTTAATAGTTATGTGATATATGTTCATAACGCATTAAGCGCGAAAACAAAACCTCTTTCACGTCGGGAATTCATGAAAAAACTTCATTCAGATCTAGTTAAAAGAATCCTAACCTGCACTCGGAATTACAGCAGAATATCCGAGATATTTTATCCGTGCCAGTTGACGAGGCAAGTGTTAAGAATGTACCCTCAAAAAAGAAAAACTAAAGAAAAATTTGTTCTATCTGTCCTTACAAAAAACACCGAATGACAAAGAAAGTATGCTCAAAATGCATGAAACATGTATGTGGTGAGCACAAGGTCGAGATTTGTGCCTATTGTGCAAAACTTTAATGTACAATTAACATTTTTTATCAACTTTATATTTAATGAAATTACTTAAACTTTATAACGGCAGGAAGCCTTGTTATTTTTTATGTTCTTTTTAATTTATTTTTAATTTTTTCTCAACATCATGTGTTGAGCAATAAATAAATGTTAAGCTTTCAAGCTAAAAGTTGAGACTTGTGCCTAATGTACAAAACTTTTATTTTGAACTCTTTTTATGCTTAAATAATAAAAAATAACTCTTTAACTTTATATCGGCAGTGAAATGTTTTTTAATTTTAAGGTTTTTTAGTTTTTAATTTTTTTTTTGTAACACTAAGTAAGATATCTAAGACTGAAGAGTAACAAAATGTGATAATAATAAAAATAAATGAAAAACAGAAACAATTGAAAATGTTGTTTTGCTTTTGAATAAAGAAAGGAATAATATTTTAATTTTTCAGTAACTTTTAAAAATTGTGAGCATAGGTAGTTCTGCAGCATCGATATTTTGAGTATGTTAGTCGAATCGACTAACATTGGTAACAACGTACAAAAAATCACGGTGGGCACGCAGGGTTAAAATGTATTGTTTTCAAAAATAACTATCAAGATTTTTGCAACGATATTCAAAGTTTAAGTACTGAAAGGACATGTTCAATACCTAGGTACTCACCCGTTTGCTCCATAAAGTTTAATTGTTTCAGTTCTAGAGTATTTCCTCTATTATTTAACATTGTAGTTCTACATATCACTGATAATAAATAACAGAATAATAATTCAAATATTTCAATATTTAAAACCCTTTTAAAAAAATTCCGAGTGAAAAATTCAAATTAACTGTCCTACAGTGACAGTCATACAGGGTCCTACGGTTTTACTGTAGTGCAGATAAAGAGGGAAAGCGAGGCAAGCTTTACAATGTACAGAGAGAGTAGGTGGGAATTAGTATTGAGAATGCAAAAACGTTTATCGTAGGTGAGGTGAACTGACTTTCATTGCATTTATGGATATCTTGAACGAAAATCGAGAATGGAAGCAGAAAGAAAGCAATAGCAAGCAGAATATTTCAACCGTTCACCAATTCAGGTCAATAATGGTTGGGGAAAACTCAAGCCACTTACGAGCTCAGCTGTCGGCATTCAAATTCATGTACCGCGCTGAAAGCTGAGAGCCACAGCAGTGTGTTCCTCGTCACCAGAACGATCTAGATTTATATTGGATCAAATACTTTCCCTATATTTCTTATAACAACAGTCACATTTAGCAAACATTGAACTTGGCAATATACGAAGAAGTTTTCGTCTTGATCTAATAAGATAATGCCAGCTAGAATAATATTACTCTGCAGAATGAGCTAACAGCGCCGTTACAACTAATTCTGTTTTTGAGTGTGGAGCAAAAATAAAGGATTAAGCGAAATATTCGAACGGTGCCCATTTGGAGACATAAGTTGAGAAACGATAATATCCCAACCTGATTGCATAAGTGCCCGTATGTAAGCACAGCGAAGGCATTTTCCAAATAATTACCGGGGAAAGTGGTCAAAGTTAGGCTGATTCGTACTATATGGAGTCCAAATTAACCCGCTTAAGAGCTCCACTACTAAATAGAGATTTGCAGTTTTGTTTACTTTGGAAGATCATTCGCCCCTCTCCGATACACTAAAAATATTATAACCTACCGCCTTCATTGGACAAATACTTGTTTATATCGGGTGATTTTTAAGCTGCATGGGAGCTATCGATATTGATAACTATGGTTTGGTAGCTGAAAACGGCAAACCATGTTGATATTTGTGTTATCATGAATCGTTTGACGCCAGAACAATGCTTCCAAATTGTGGAAAGGTAACGTTTTTTATTTTTATGCGAGTTCATAAGAATCGGAAAATCGAACATCCATCGCAAACCGAATTATAGAAAAACGATGGTTAGGCGAATAGTTGACAATGTTCTAGTGCTCGAGGACCTCTAGTTGACTACAACTACAACACATTCAACTAATTTCGTCAATCGATTAACAGAATATTTAGGAACGAATAGTAAGGACCTAGCCGATGTATCAGCAAGATTAAAAAGAAGCAAATGCAATCTTTGCAATGCCTAAAATCGTATGGTACTCTAAACCTTACCAAAAAGCTAAAATGCGCACTTTTAACTGAAATGTTAAATCTGTTTTATTGTACGGCTGCGAGTCCTGACCAATATCACAGGAAATAGTTTCTAAACTGCAAACTTTTCTAAATCGATCTATAATAAAACAAGCATGGTTGTCAGAAATCTGGATTAAAACATTCATTTACACAGACAATGCAATCAGATCATTGATTGTGTCACTTGGCGCCTCATAATCGGCGCTTAAGCAAACAATAATAATAATAAGCATACGGGGGATACGATACACTAGACAGGGCTAGTTTACTGGGGCATATTACGTTCTGGATACTGTAGCAGATTAAACTCCTACTTATCCAGAATCGACCCCGACATACTAAACATATGTCCGGCATGTGAAGGCACCCCGCACGACACTAACCACCTTTTCACATGCCCATCAAACCCACTCATCTAACACCTCTCTCCCTCTGGACACAACCCGTCGAAACAGCTAGTTTCCTGGGCGTACCGTCAGATGAGCTAGACGAAGACGACCGGTGATTACACTACACTGATAGCGCAAAGATACTGCTACAACAACAACAATAATAATAATAAGCATACTACTGTGTCCAAAAAATAAGGTGACATTGTATTTATTTTGAAAATTCTTTATTTATTCTTCCAAATCAATTTCATCCCCTTCAAAGTAATCCCCTCCCGACACAATGCACTTATGCCAACGTTTTTTCCAATTTTCGAAACACTGGTTGTAGTCACTTTCCGGGATGGCCTTCAGTTCCGTCTTCGTTGCGGCTTGAATCTCCTCTATCGTGTCAAAACGGTGTCCCCGGAGCGGTCTTTTGAGCCTGCTGAACAGCCAGAAGTCGCACGGTGCCAGATCAGGTGAATACGGTGGTTGCGGAACGATAAGGGTTGAGTTTTTGATGAAATGATCACGAATTACGAGTCCAAAAAATTCAATGTTTTCGGTACCAGTCGAGATTTGACGCGCTTGAGGCCCAAAACATTCTTCAAAATGGTATTGACTGAGCCTTTCGATATGCCAACATCATCAGCAAGGTCTCTAATCGTTAATCGATGGTTTTTCAACACCAAATCTTTGATTTGTTGGACGTGAGCTTCGTCAGTTGAGGTTGATGGTCGCCCAGGACGCTCTTCGTCTTCGACACGTTCACGACCGGCTTGGAACTCACTATACCACTTGTAAACATTTTTTTTAGACATAGCCTCATCACCAAAGGCTTTCTGGACCATCCTCAACGTATCCGAAAATTGATTCCGCAAACAAAATTTAATGCAAATTCTTTGCTCAACAAATTTCGACATTGCAAAAAACGAGAAACTCACTTTTAGCAGCTCACAAAACGACGCGTATCTCAAACAGTAAATGAATATTTCACATGAAATTTGACATAGATGTCACTCACAGTACTACCAACCTAAAAAAAAAAATAATTCTCCTAATCCTTCAAAGCGCGCAGTTTAAAATCAAATGTCACCTTATTTTTTGGACACAGTAGTACTTGTAGTAGACTCAAATGTTCCGTTTGAGGTGTTTGGCTTCTAATTTAAAGAGGCTGTCTTGACGTTTTCTTACAAATGGAGTAATTTCAAGTTTGAAGCCGGATGCCGCAGATGGTTTTTTCCGAGGCATAAATGCACTCGTTGGCTTACCCTTGACTGCTGAGGGCCAACGGTTACTACAAAAACGCATTCCCCTTAGTTGATATGTTTTGGATGGGACGCTCGCATAACTTAAGTTCAAAATCACTGTCAGTTAGAAATTTATATATACTTCAAACTTAATCCGAAAATTCCAAAACACAAAAAATGAAAGCTCAAATTTTGGAAAAACTAATTGAAACAAGTAACCAACGATGAACGGTACTTTTTCCTTTCCACTCTTCCGTGTTAAGTCTCTAAAAAAATAGTTGAGCTTTAAGAGGTAAACTTCTTTTATATGTATTTGGAAGGATATTTGAAATAAAAAAATATCATCGCAGCATCCTTTTTCGGATAACAGGATGACCCTTCAGCCCCCATTTCATGCACCATTACCACCATTTGCTTGCATGCATTTGTCATCATCACTTACTTACCAATTGTTTTTGCAGACTAGCAGCGTCGCCCATCAGCGGACCAACGCTTAGCGATGATTGCTCTGTATCTTTGCGTATAACCCATTCGGTGAGCTCGCGTAGCGATAACAACAATGCATTCCAATGCTCTGAATTCGACTCCAAGCGATTCCTGTGAGAGAAAAATAGGAAGGGGAAAGATGAGAGCGAAGTATTTGCAATAAGCAGAGGCGCTTGTTAGTGCCAGCAATAAAAAAATGCCAATAATAATATAATTTGGGTAAAATGATGCGATTTATTTGCGGGAGTGCCTAGAGTGTAGTGGACGGAGTGAAGAGCTTGACGAAACATTTGGTACTTACTTTTTTGGTTTGCGAAAATATATAAAGATATGCAAATTGTAGCCTTGCGATGAAATTTAATTTGCTGCAATAAAACGCGTGTCAAATTTACTAAGCAGGATAAAAAGCACAAACAAATTGGGCAGTTTGCCATTGGTGTCTCATTTAAATTTTCTAGCAGATTTTGGTCGTTAAATTGTATATTGCTGATTGTTAAGTGTATGCAAATTTTTTGGCAGGAGTAGACATATATATATTTATTATATATATATATCATAAAATAAGAATAATATAACAAATTTATTAATTTCAAAATTTAATTATGTTTTGTTGAAAGCTTTTCTATAATAATAAAATTATAGTAATTTTATTAGATTTTTTATAACTGCATTAAATTTTGCCGAATTTGGATAGATGTAAATTTAAAATTAAAATTATCGAAGTCATATAATTAGTATTACAATCTAATTGACAAGTACTGAAATATATTATATTTACATAACTTTTATATTAAATGTTAAAAAGTAATAATTTTTAACTAAAAACTGTATGTTGTATTTGGATCATCGAGTTAAGTGCAAAAAGAAAAATAATAAAAACAGAGGCTTCCACAATTAGATGAACCTACAGTTGTATGAGGCCTCTGACCCGAATGTTTTATGAAGATCTTTATTCAAAGCAGAAATACACTCGGAGGGTTGCCATTGTCTGCCGAGGAGCGATCGCCACCAGAAAAACCCTTTTTCTATTAATAGGTGCTTCGTGACTGGGGTTTCGAACCTGTGCTCTTCCGAATGGTAGTCACACACCAACCCATACGGCTACGGCGGCCCTCCCTCTCTTCCTCTTTGCATCTTCTCTGAGATATTACTTTTGTAAGTGTTAAGTGTTTGTAGTGTTAATTTATGCAAATTGTTGTAACTCAATTGTCACAAATGTACAGTGGAAAGGCTTTGTTTCTGAAATAAATAAATCTTTTTGTGATACATTTTTAAAATATTCCTTTAATTACCAATTGTTTTTAATAACAGTTGACAAAATGGGATCGTTTGTACTAAAAATTATTGAACGTATTTAAACCTAAAATTTCATTTTCAACTTTTGTTACTAGAATACTTTCGGATTTTTTTGAAATAAATTTGTATTTTTCGCACTAAATATTAGCAATTAACAGAATAAGTAGTTTTGCACTTTTTTGTAAGATTTATTGAACCAATTAAATACTTTCTCTCTTTGATAATTTTTTTGCACTGGCATATTTTTAGAACCTTTTAAATAATTTGTTATCTGTAGTACTGCGAAACTACACAATGGCTAACAGAATCAATTTTTTTCTATAAAATTGTTTAAAAAAAATGGCACTAAAACCTATTCTGCAAGATTGAATACAAACATTTGATATATCCCTTATACATAAGTTTTTGTACTAATAATACGTGCAATCATTGTTAACGAAAGTTTAGTCCATAACCGATAAGTGAACTAAACTCGCGAACTTTACTAACAAAAACCAAGAATCCAATTGAGTCAAGAATCAAATTGGATATAAATAGTGCCCCACGGTAGGCAGCCTAAGACCTCCGCTGAGCTACTATAGAACGCTTTGCGCTCAAAGTTCTGACTCAAATTTAAACGGTACTTTATCACTTTAAATTCTAAAGCAAATTGGCTACCGTCGACGTCAGCAGTACAGTTCGGATGAAAATGGAGAGTTATTGTGATAAGTGATCAATTTTTTTTTTTTTGTTTTTATTTTTATTTTTACCGGGACAACCAGCAAGTGCAGCACTCAGACATTAATTAAGTCCATTGTACTGCACTTGGATTCCCTTTTAATTTTCCTTAAATCTACCCGATCTCCGAAGAAATCTGATTAGATCTTGTGATGCCAAGGAGTCAAGGTGGTCGCTTCTTAACACATCAGTGCCAAAGACCTCAAACCTGATTCGAGCGAAGGCGGGCCAGACACACAGGAAGTGGTTCACCGTCTCATCCTCGTCTTCACAAACTGGGCAGAGTACACTGTCTGAGATGCCCAACCTTTCCATGTGCTTTGCCCACAGAAAGTGGCCCGTCATCAGTCCAACCAGCCGTCTGCACTGCCCTCTGCTTAATGACAGAAGGGTTTGCGACAATCGATGGGACATGATAGGTAACATCAGTTTAGTCCATCTGCAGCTTCTCTAAGCCTGCCAACCTTGCTTGTGGGTTTTAGTAACCCATTTGCTAACCGTGGCTGTGATGACCGCAGAAGGGAGTGGCAAAACGGGCACTGGGCGAAAGAAGTTGGCCTCAGAGCCCATCTTAGTTAAGGAGTCAGAGGTCTCGTTACCCGCGATATGCACGTGTACCGGGACCCATGTTAGCATCAGGCTATTATATCTACCGACATAGTTCAGCCTGGATTTACAGGACTTTACTACACCTGATGTGGTTGGAGGGCTGTCTAAGGCCATAAGCGCAGCTTGTCTGTCGCTGCAGACACATATGGATCTGATTCTCCATCATTTTTTCCACAACAAAGTTCATCGCTTCTTGAACCGCATACACCTCCGCTTGAAACACAGATCCATGTATTCCAAGAGCAAAGTGCAGTTTTGTCCCGCTGGATTCCACGTAGACCCCAGAGCCGGAGCCATGCTCGGTCCTGGAGCCATCCGTAAAAATGCGAAAACAGTGTTTGCCGGGCTCATTTTCTGAGTCTTCCCACAGCTGAGCCTCTGGTAGCACTACACTGTATCTCTTTTCAAGTACGACTCTTGATGGCATGGAGTCAAGGGGCATGGAGAGAATCGTTGGATCGACGTCCATGCCTTCTCTGTGATCCAATGCCGGACAGGCAATTTTGTTACTTGTGTGAAAAAGTGGCTTACGAAATTCCTCAAAACATAATAAGCTTCTGACTCTCAATCACGTTCCCATATCTCATCTCGTTAAAGTCACTTATAACTTATCACTTATCACTCTGCGGACATCGATTGTGCCTCGAAAGCTTTTGTTAGATTTCTTTGGCAACATAATTACATTTTCGTGATGAGAAACTTGCTTTAAATAAATTTTGATAGAAATATATTATATTTGTATCAAAGCATATTTTGAAAAGCGAGCAAAGGATTAAGATTAAAGCAAGAAATTGGTAAATGTCATTGTGTTAAATGTGAATCTCTTCGTCTGGCATTTTCAACAAAACACCTAATTTAGCTCTTAGAAGGTTGACATTTCTGTGAAATATTCGAAGGCTTTGAACTTGTCTTAGCGTTGCCCCTTCTTATCAGCACATAATGAGCAATGTGAGAAATGCTGTGGCTCTTTATACCTCATTCTCAAAAAAAACAAAATCATTGTGTTGGGTGCTTGCAGTGGTATTGTGTACGTCACACATACATACATACATTTCAATGGGGAAAATATGTAAGTTTGTCATAGCTTTGTTTAACATTCATGATATTCTTCTGTTTTCCATCGAATTTTTCTTATGAATCTCATCCTGCCATCATTTTAAGCCGCTTTTCCTGGATATGTGTTTTATGGTGTATTATTTTGTTGTTGCTGCCATTGTTGATGGTATTATACCTTGTTTGTGCTGTAATTAAAGCTGCTGATGTTGGCGATTATAATGACAACAATCAACTTGGCGGAACAATAAAAAGACAACAATACAATTAACACTGCGCTAGTCGCGTTAGCCATTTCATTGTGCGTACGTGTATGTGTGTAATTCTTTTTTTGCTTCACATCAGTGCTTTGCCGCTGAATGTCATGCGATTTAATGCTTTCATCTATGCATGCGTATGTGTGAGTGTATGTGAAAGAAAGTGGATACATTTACCATAAAATTTTAAACAACTGAAACAAGTTTTCAAGTATTTTTTTCACGTATTTTTTTCTCGTTGTTTGCAACCTTAAATACTTAAATATTTGCAATTAATGTAGCATTTTTTAAATAAATCGTATTATTGGGTGACACTAGATCAAACCCCAGAAGGCATGGAAACGCCCCTCGTAATATTTCAAAAAGTTTTAGTTATCACACTCCATCTCTCACAAATATAAATATTTGCATTTTTCTATAGAACTTAAATCTTTTTTTTAAATTCCAATCGGGCATATAATTACCAGGTATATACCTACGAAGTGAGACTTTCAGCTATTAGTCCATATAGTACATGTCGCTAGGAGTATTTTTAAATCTTCGCATCTTTTTTCGTCTATCGTCTGTCAACAATATTCAGTTCATTGTTTTTTACGTTTCATACAACAATGCATTTTTGTCGCTCTTAAAAATGTCGAATTTCGTGCCTTCAAACTACGATTTGTCGACATCGTTGATGTTCTGTTATCAATTGAAGAAAAACGTTTCTCCCGGTCCAAAGGAAGTATTTTTTGCATCGAATCGTTACGGGTGATGAAAAATAGGTGTATTTCTCCAATCCCAAGCGTATACGATCATATGGTCCGCCCGGCCACAAGTCAAAAACAACGGCCAAACCAAATCGCTTTGGCCGCAAGGCAATGCTGTGTGTTTTCTGTGATCAGCGTGGTATGATTTGGTACGAGCTATTAAAACCAGTTGAAACAGTTGACTGTGCGCGCTACCAACGACAATTGGCCGATTTGAACAGCGCTATACACCGAAAACGCCCAGAATATGCCGATTGGCGTCACAAAGTAATTTTTCTTGATGACAATGCACCGCCACATCGAACAAGAGCGACTCGGGAAATGGTGGAGACGTACGATTGGGAACCGCTGGTGTATGCGGCTTACTCGCCAGACTTGGCGTCTTCCGATTATCATTTGTTTGCATCGATGGGCCACGCACTTACCGAGCAGTGCTTCAATTCTCACGAAAAAGCCAAAAAATGGCTTGATGATTGGTTTGCGGTCAAAGACGGCCAATTTTTTTGGTGCGACATCCATAAATTGCCTGAGAGGTGGGAAAAATGTGTCACTAGCGATGGCTATTATTTTGAAGATTAAATTTGTAACCATTTTTTGTTAATAAACGTTTGAAATCGAAAGAAAAATTCTCATTTCATAGGCATACACCTGGTAAATCCTAGTTTCTTGTGACGTTATGTTAAATCCACCAAATGGTGCTCAAGTATTCCTTCCGTTGTCTACTATAATGAATCTTCAGTATATTTTTCTCTAGAGAAATTTGCAAGTAGATTCGGATTTGATTCATGCGTGCCACTAGAACAGGAATCCCTCAGTCAATATTGGCTCGTTAACTATAATGCTTTCTGATGTTGAAGATGGAATTCGGCAACTCATGGAATCAACCAAATTTGATGTAGATGGGCCACCTTCTATGCAATTGCCTACTCACTTTTATTAATGTTCTGCAAATATCTTCAACGGGGAGAGTTCATAGATGCCTGGAAAGTAACAACCATTAGTTCGGTATTGAAAAGTGGCAATAAAAAAACATTGACTTGAAATGTGGTAATTATTCATGGCCAAATTATCCAAGGCTTCAAAATTATTTGAACGTATAGTGAAAGATATTTTGCAGTTTATCGTTTTGTCTCTGTAGATCAACACGATTTCATGAAAGGTAGACGCACTGTTTCATATATTGCAGTTTTTTCCAATATTGGATTTCATCTTTTCAAAAGAAGTGAACGTTGACACAGACTTTTCAATAGCATTTGATAAAGTTAATCACACGGATTTTGTTTCCAAATTGAGGGTTTAGGGATTTCATTGCGCTCTTCTAAAATTGATTAAATCATATCTCTCCTTGATGGTGCGACAACATTTTATTCATCCTCTTGTGTACCCCAGGAAAGTATTCTTGGTTCCTTACTTTTCATAATTTCTGTTAAATACATATCTAGTTGTCTTAATAAATAATCTGATGATTTAAAGATATACTCGGTGATCGCATTAACAGTAGACACAATAAATCTTCAATCTGATTCACATAGCGTCGTTGCTTGGCGTAAAAGAAATAAGTTAGATTTAAATATAAGCAAGTGTTTTTATGTTTCGTATACCAAACCTTGTTCTTTTATACCCATTCATTATTTAGCATTAATTTCTTTTTTATAATCCGTAAGAAATACTGCATTTTCCGATTATTTAATGAATAAATAAATTCCAGGGCGGCTTGTCATTTTGGATGCTCTCTTTATTCAGGCCACATGGGGACATTTAAGTCCTCATTATTGACGATTGTAGGGTTATTTGGTCCTATTTATTAATCCTGTTGGGCTTAGACCCTTTTTTGGGTGTTTGGACAAGTCTTAAGCCGACTCCGAATGGCAGATATTTTATATGAGAAGCATTTTCATGGCAGAAATAAATTCAGAGCGACCGCTGTTAGAAAAAACGTTTACTTCATTTAAGTGTTTCACGGAGATTCGAGCTTACGTACTCCAAATGATGGTCATGCACCAACCAATATATGAACAGGTAGAGAGAAAAGGCAAAGAAGACAAAGACGTAGTCCACTTAAACTCAGATATAAAAATCCTGTGATTTTGTGCGCCGTGTCTTTCTCTAACGAAAATCAGCCTTTAGAAACGGCATATGGTAAATATTTATCTTTAACACTTTTATCCAAAACACGTTGGCGAAACTTTCTTATTTTGATGGAGGTAGAATTTTTTGTACTGTGTTGAAATCAAATTGAAATTTGAAAACTCAAGCCAGGACGCACCGAGAGATTTGGTAACTCCTTAAATACTCAGGTTAAAAAGCTCATTCTATTTAAAGCTTTGGAAAGTGAAAGGGTAGATATGTAGGCCAGGAAGAAAGGAGAGAAGTAACAGAAGGAAAAATATAGGCTAAATAGAGGATTAGAAGTAGTTAGACCTGTGAAAATTTTCCAGATGTTTTCATAAATCTCAAATTATCCTCCTGTTTGAGAGAACGAATTTTACTTGTTCTAATGACATCGGAACCTAAAATTCGTAGCCTTGCTCCAGCAAATGCGGGACCCTCGCAGAGAAAATGCTCACTGCCATACGCCTCCTCTATATACATACATACGACGATATAAGGACGAGCTCAGATCTGCGAAAAATCATTGTTGATCAGCCAAGCTAAACTAACCCAAACTTAACCGAACTAAAAAACCTTAAATTAAATTTTAGCATTTGCTTTAGTTAAGCCTTCATTTATCCTTCTTTATTGGTCAAGAAATAGATTCAGAGAAAAGTTTCTGGCAATATATCCCTAAACTGTGTCCGTTTATCTACTTTTTCTTTAATGCAGCGCCGATCTAAAGAACACTATAGCATCTGCTTGATCACGAATTAAAAAAATATGCATCCTAAAGAGGGTAGATCAATATTTCTCTAGATATTAGAACAGCGCACCCATATTGATCAAAGCACAATGTGCCCTATGCGTTGCATTCTCTGTCACCTTTTTGAGCATCTCCGTACTATATGCGGAAACCAATGCGAATCATTCTTCCCAAAAACGTCGCTAAGTTGTTTCACTGACGCCAAAATGTTGGGCGGCTGACGATTCGACCCATTTGGGCTCTCGGCTGCACTTTCGCTTACCGCTTCGACCACTTCATTGGAACGTATTGGGCGTCCATCAAAGGCATTTGAATGATTTCCTACTGCAACAAAATTCGGTACCAAACGAGAAAAAGTATTACCAGATGTGCTTGTTAGTGAGGATAATTTTGCCACAACCGACTATTTTCAATGTATGTCAGTTCGCTGCGAAATCCGATTCGTGGTTAAAATTATATTCAATGAGGTTTCAAAAATATGCCTACTCAAGTCAATAAGTTGATGAATGCCAAAGCCATTCAATGGTTATTTTACTTTATTGAATTTCATAAAGACCGACGAACATGCTGGCGTTCCAACTGAGGCTACCACATCAGAAATTTTCCACAAAATTTTCGAGGATATATGAAGAATCAGGACTCGATCTTGAAGGGGCTATAACATAGATCAGCTTTGCATAAATATGAGGATAAAAAAAGGTATTCATAAGTTCGTTTAGTTTGACAACGTACAAAAATTATTAGCGCTGATCTAATGCAATTTTAATACATACATAAATGTCGGCGCCATTCCGGAGGAAAATAGATTCAGTACAATACGAGATAAATGAACAGTCGACGAAGTGGACATATCGTGCTGAATTGATGCCAAAGATGTCTGCCGGTCTTCAAGGTCACGGGATCAGTGTTTTATACACGATGTTTCACCCTCATTCATTAATAGAAAAAGAAAAGAAAGATCAAATCTGGATCGACTTGACTCCTCTAGAGAAGAAATTACTGTATTTTGTTAGAAAAAAGGTTACTCCATCAGTTCCCTAGGCAAACGTGATAAAATTGGATTACGATTTATTTGCTCGTCTGGCATATTCTCCAGATTTAGGGACTTTTTTATGAAAAACTATCTCAACGGTGGTAAAATATTAGCGTCAAATGAAGAGGTCACCGATGAAACAAAAGGCAATTTTGAGGACTTCGAGACCGCTTATTATCGTAATTCGAAGGCATCGGATAATCGGGCAAACTTTCGATGAAGTCTATCGAGTTAAGAGAGTGTTAAAAGAAAAACCCTTTGTTCCTCATTTGAATTTCCAGGGACTTATTACCTCACCCTCGTATCATAACAAACAATTGTTCTGCTAACCTTTCTAGGAAAATTATTTTCCTTTGAAATTGTTTTATTTAAATGATCGTAATCATACGAAATTCAGTCGAAAATACAAAAAAACCCGTACCAAAAAATCAGCAAATAAGAAAATCAAACAAAATCTGCAAGCGAGGCGGCAGATAACTAAGTGCAACGAAAGTTGAACAAAAGTCAGAAAAAGTACAACAAAAGTGCGGTGTCAAGTGGTGGTTAAGGTAAGGAATGAATATAGAAATACTAACCGCGCGCACGCGATAAAGCAAAGATAAAACAAAAACTAAAAGAAAAATGAGAAGAGCGAATAATCTCCAGCTGCCAACTAGCAACTGCAAAGGGACTATAATTCAGCATTAAACAGCAGCTGGCGGTGTAAAGAGAATGGACGCTGGGAAAACAACAAACAAGGAAATTTGTAAATACATAAAATCGGTGGCAAAAGGCAAACACAAACATAAACACAAATACAAACAGAAAAATACCAAGCTGGTGAAAAGTAAACAAAAGAGAAACAATTAAACTACAAACGGAAGACGGAAATGATGGCTTATCTAACAGTAACCCGAAAACATACACATACTATGCTCATACCATCGCAAAATAGCTCAAAGTCAGCTACCAGTAAGTTTAGTGAATCGATTTCGAGTGTAGACAAAAATTGGTGGCACGTACCGAAACGAATTGAATCGAGTGGCTTATACGGCTAAAATAGCAACAACAATATTAACTGCATAGCGGAAGGGATATACAATAAGTCCTAGCTTGTCCAGAAGTTTTTTATTGATTCAATGCAAACAACGGTAAACAGAGCTTCATCATACCCTTTGCGCCAGTGTCATTTGTCACCGGCATTTGAGTGATGGAGTGTGCTCCCATGGACGCAGCTGATGGGCAAACAACAGGAAATGAGCTAAGACGCGCTGTGACGAGCTGACGAGCTTTAAGCATAAAACATAGCTGGAGAGGAGGGCGGAAGTAAATGTTCAACAGAAAATAATGGTTTGTCATTGACGTAGTGTGGACTTAACAATGGAAGGAGAAAAGGACAAACTTTGGTTCAACACAAGGGAGTATCGCCAAAACTCTAACATTCGGGTACTTAGTTTTACAACATTATTAAAATTCTAGTATACAACTGAAAATTTTAATTTAAATACAACTGAGTTTAATTTGAATTTTTTTTTTACTAAATTTGTAGTAAAACTTTCTAGATAGGGTCTAAATAACTTCGAAGAACATTTCTTAAATTATTAGGTAATTTGCTTCAGGAATTAAAACTACTCCGCTTCTTCCTAGCTTTAATTTTCGTGCTCGCTACTGCTCTGAATTTGGACAATGAGTAGCGGAGCAGGTAGCCCAAAACGTGCGATTAATTGCCTTGCCGCGCTCCAAGCTACGTTTTGTTACTGCTAATAGCTGAGAGTAATAGTAAAACAACTTTCAGTGATATCTGTAGTTGGTAGAACTTGGAACTCGTCCGGAGCGCCACTCGGGAAATTATTCTTGTGTACTCCCATGATGGAAAGAATAATGAGATGGCGCCTATCGCGGTCCCGTTACCTTGCTCTCAGCGAATTTGACAACGAGTTACGTGATTTTAGCACCAGTATGGCCAGATTACCATTTTCGTAACTTGAATTAGCATATTTTTTTTTGTTATTTAGTCTCGGAGTTTTAGTTCTTTCTTAATGACATTTTTCTAGCCTGTTCTAATTAAAATCTAAGGTTTATAATTTTGCAAAATATATATTTTTTAATAATTAGTTAAACAATTCCCTCAGTTTTATTTAGCTTTACTTTTTTTTAACATCTGGTGGCATTGCGCGCGATTGCAGGTGTTGTTGGTGTTCTCTTGCTTTCGGCAGTCAAATCTCTCTCTCGCTACTGCAGTGTTGCCTAGCTTTGGATATAAAAACGCACTAAAATGCCCATTTAAGGAAAATAAATACCAAATCTTTATTGAATTGCTTAAAGAGCTTTGTGTGCGTGACAAATTATTTTTGAAATGTGCGTTCTTTTAAATAAATGTGTTATGGTTATGTATAATTAAATTTATTAGTTTTTTTTTTTGTTAAGCGAAACTCTTTTGTTAAGGGAACGACTTTTTTGATATATTTGAGGTTATGTAACTAGATAAGGTACTATTTTTATAAAAATGTCATTATGGTTTCTTTAGTATTTTCGGGTATTTTTTTTCTTAATGCCCTATGTCCCACTAAGGATTGATGACCGGAAGAAACGATTACACCTCTATGGTTTTAATTCGCATTCAGTAAGTTCAAACGCTTTATAATATGTGTAAAAAGGTTTTCAATCTTAAGAAGAGTTGAGGGAAGAAGATTTAATATTCTTGCATAATCTTAAAAGGAGCAAAAAATTAAATTCACACTTTCAAAATATGAAATTTTATAAGAACCAACAAATTTTCATTAGCACTAAAATCCCTCGGGGTTGCCTTTTTTAACCTTCTTTTGTATAAAAATACAGTTTTTTTTAACTTAAGGTTTCGGTAGCTTTAAATTAAAAAAAAGAAACAAACACGAAACTTCAAAATTTTCGCATTTTCGGTATAAAAAAGCACTAAATTTATTGCGAAGAGCAGTATTGCACAACTCGGAAAAACATGACGTCACGCACTCTTGATGGGCGCAATCTTCTTTCTATCATTCTTGGTGTACTCCAGCTACCGCTACTACTCTCACTTCTGTTACGCTCCTACTACTCCCATTGCTGCTATTTGAGTAATGATCGTTTTGTTGGTAGTAGAAGTTAATTATAATAATATATATTTTTATAATTAATATTGTAATACTAAATTTCGAAATATTTAATTTAATTGTTTTGAAATTTTGCTACTAAACTTTTATTGGTTATTTTTTCGGCCAAATCTTTTGAACTGGATTTCTTACTCAGCGCTCTTTTTAAATATAAGATACCAAAGATTTGGAATTTTTATGCCGCTAGCTTCATTTCTCTTCGTACAGTTCTCTCTATCCGCAAACTACAGTTTGGGGACCGTGCTAGTGTAATTTTTCCAAGTAGGCAGGAATGGAAGGAGGGGAAATCTGTACGGAAGCTGGTACACTGATGGTTCCAAAAAGAAGGATTCGAAGCAGAACTTTTTCTAAATTAACCAACTTATTTGTTTCCTTGAAACTGCGGAATTCCGCTAGTGTTTTTCAGGCAGAAGTCTTTTCGATCGTGCATGCAAGGCTCTGACGATGCCATGGTGCACATGCGAACTGGTCAACTCCTGCAAAGAGGAGATCAATCTCTGAGGTGTGCAGATAACATTTCTCTGATCTAATATAATTTTAAGTACTACTTTCGTTTACTATAAAATCAATATAAGTACGGAATTTCTGCAAATAAAATCTTTCGATTCGATAAAATCTAAATTATTCCTATAAATTTTTGGAACTACATAGTTATAAGATTCATTTGCCCATTGCTTGTTATGGGCCGTTATGTGGACATGCAACCGTCCACCGGTCATTAATTTTTATGTCCAAATTTGATGAAAAGGAGAAACACTGAAAATTATGTAGTAATGCTGTGAGCACAAAAACAAGATAGCGTTTCTAACTAATGAAAGTAGGCGCTTTGAACTGGTCACATACAGCTATTCATATGTACACATACATACTTATATACATAAAAGCAAATGCAAATGTGTGAAAGCATTACCAGCTCAGCAATGTCCGCCAGAGAATAATTGGCATTTATATTCATTACGTGCTAATGCTGGCACAGCAATTGCGATGTGCGATGATGATAGCGCTAATGTGCTCATGTTCGTTACTGATTGTTGAATGTTGTGTGTCAAGCAAGTGACTGCTGGTTAAGTGACTTGGCCAAGTTGTGGGTACAGTTCCGCCAAGCAATCACTGACACGAGCTGTCAAATGGCCAAATTGCTGGCCATTATTGCTGGAGTAAATTGAACTTATTGTAGATATGGAAATGGATATGCAAATTGATATTATGCAGTATTTCAAGCAAAAAATTAGTAAGAAGACTAAATAACATACAAGTACCTGTCAAGCGGGTATGTAGGTGGGGTGGTTGTCATAGAGACACGCTTCGGCCTTTCGCAGGTCCCTTGTGATACCACTGGAGCTTATCCTTACTCTACGTGTTCCTTTTTCAAACCATCCGGTAGCTTTAATAAACGAGCAGAGCTTCGTTAGTTTTAGATGGGCTATGTCCGCTACATCGGTTAGAAATGCTGTATCAAGAGTGCGCAGCCTTCTCATAGCTAGGCTTTCACACTCACATAAAAGGTGTCTGACTGTTTCCTCTTCTTCTGTATTAAGACACCTTCTACAGAAATCGAAGTACGGGAGTCCTAACCTTCTAGCGTGGCTGCCTATTAAACAATGACCAGTTAATACACCTATCATTTTTCTTATAGATTCTCTGTTAAATCTTAGCAAGATCTTCGATTGACCGCTGTTCCAGTTCGGCCATGTCTGTCTACTTAGTTCGCATGTTGTAAGGTTTTGCCAGCTTGTATTTACCTTTTTGATGGTTTCCCTGTCTATAAGTAATTTACAAGTGGCTATGGACATGGGTATCAGCGCCTTATCCGGTTCGAGATCGAGCGTTGTACCGGTTCGTGCAAGTTCATCCGCCTTACAGTTTCCTGCAATATTCCTGTGGCCTGGCACCCAGATAAGGTGCACCTTGTAGCACTTAGATACGTCATTTAGTAGTTTAAAACATTCTAGAACTATTTTTGACGAGTGCGTTTTTGATTCAAGCGCTTTTATTGCCGCTTAACTGTAACTGTTAACGAGTAAATGAAGACTTCATTTGTGGATAATACTCTCGTTTTTATTTCTGTAAGTCCCTCTTTTATGGCAGTGACTTCCGCCTGAAATACACTGCAATGGTCAGGTAAGCGAAATGATTGGCATACTCCGAGTTTATCGGAGAAATAACATTATCGACTCAATCCAAAAAGAATTACTACACAACGCCCCTCATCAGTTTACTATAAGGCCTCAAATTTATGAAATTTTAGCTTTCTGTTGCACAAGAAACAGATCAAGCCTGTGGTTAGCCTCATATTAGACGGTCTGTCAGACCTCCACCGTCGTTCCAGCAGCTTATTTATTGAACCAGCACAGGCCTTTAGGGTCTAGGCCAGAAGTCACAGAATTCTGTGGTGAGCATTTCCTCAAGCCTGCTGCCTAAGACGATTAACCTCCAATAGGCGATTTGTATTGACATAATAGGCAACAACTTTTGTGAACTGACTGATGCCCTTGATGAGCTTAGTGAAAGATGTGACTGATCGGAGAATACTCGTACCCTAGCGCTTGTCCGTTTATTTTTAGGCTACAAATAGTTGGACAAGCTGGATTAGTTTGCATGTCATGCTCTCTGCGCTACATAAATATTGACTAGCTCGGATTGCCCAATCTACCTGTCGTTCAGAAATTATGGCGAGTGTGCTGATAAACTGGAATATATGGCAAGCCCATACCTGGGTCTAATCCGCTAATGAGAGCCCTGGAGGGCTCAATGAATTCGGTAGATATGCAGCTTACAGTAATGAGTTAAAAGCACAGGGTTAAATATTTATCTCTGAAAAAAAGTTATTGCTTTACAAGAATTTGCTACAAATATTTAAATTTTACAACTTTTTTGCTCTACCGTTTTTACTCTGCAAACCTTAGAACTAAATTTGCGCTATTTCAACTAAAATACTAATCTGTTAGTACTCGAATTTTTAGTACTGCACTTTTAGCACCAACTTTTTAGAAGAACATTTTTAGTAGCTACGTCTAGCCACGGACCGTTTTGTCTAAGCGCATCACACTATGTTGAATCATCAAGAATATCTAATAAATATTATAAATATTATAAAATATGAAACAGCTTAAGATGCTTTCAGCGCAATTTCAAAACATTTTTTATATTTCTCTTGGCTTTAAAAAGTTCAGTGCCCCAAAATGAGGTGTCAACGCGTAGTAAATATTTCTCACTTGCGAACAATGTAATTCACCCAACAAAGTATTTAGTATAACGAAGCGTGAGCGATGTGTTTATTGTAATCAAGCTGTGCGTACTCGTATCATGACCCCAGCGCAATAGGTTGACAATCGCGCGTCGCGTAACTATTCTTACCGTTACGGAGCTGCAGCCCTACTCGACTTTTAATTCAATTTCTTTGCATAATTCTTTTATATATCCGCTCCTCCTCTTGCAATACTTACACAAATGCATACAATTGAAATAAAAAACCACCGTCCACACTCCTACCAGCACTTCCTTGTTTTCGCTTCCAATTTCCCCTACTCACTTTACTCCTTTAGTATATACTTAGTTGTTTTCACTCACCTGATGGCAATGCTTTTAGACTTCAAATTATTCCAACGCTGATTCATTTCATCCAGCCGACGTTGCAACATCACCGCATCCTCTTGCGAGGTGAGTGAACCCAACAATTTGCGGCCGGTGCCATCAAGACGATCATAGACGACGCGATGCGTTTCAATTTCCGATTGTAAATCCTACCAAACGAGAATGAGAAGAAAAAGCAAAAAAAATTATGTTAGCGAAGAATTGTAATGAGCATGAGAATTAAAGAAAGAACAAAAAAAAAAACATGAGCGAACTATATCCACGTTTTACAATAAAATACGGAAATATTGCATAAATTTAGGCGCAACAGTGCGCGTACACAACACTATTGTGGAACACACATAAAAGCGACGGATGTTGATGGATGTTGGATGTAGCTCGATGTGTTTGTTATTGTTGGTGGCGAAATATAAGTAACTTATGGTAAACAAGCAAATGCAACAACAAATCTATGACTTTTTATTGTTATTTGGCTTTTTATTGTCACATTTGTGTGGAATGTTGTGGTTGGCAGCTTGAAGTTACTTTTCCGCGACGAGTATAGAAAAGTGGTAAACTAAAATGGTTGAAATGATACAAAAACAGTTGCAAATGCTTATTTGGGCAAAAAAATACTCTTTGTGCAAAAGTTGAAAGAATGAAAGGTGCAACGAGTCGATAAAGCAGCCCACATATAGTAAGGGGCGCGCTGCGAACTGGTAAACGAAATTGCGCATAAGGCTTTCAAAGCAGTTTCAAATACGCAAATATTATACTACAAAGCACTTTGAGCGATAAAAAATATGCAAATGGTTCAAATTTACTTCACAAATCTCAAACATATGTTTGCTTACGCGCAGAGATATGGTTTTACACATATACGTATTTATGCAATTTGTATATGCACAAAAGGTCGGGACAATTTGTATGTAGATTTGAATTCTACATTAAATTTTCAGCAACACAAAACATTAGAGTATAGCTTTATTGTCAGTTTCAACTCGCCAAATTCGAAAAAAAGTATCTTTAATTCATAGGAAGTTAATATGGAGAATGATATTTTTTAAAGTATATACTAGGAAAAAATTTGTTTAGTATAAACGTATATTTGGGGATGTTTTATTATGATAAATTCTAATATCTTTATTATATGCATTTTTTTATTATTGTAATAGAAAAAGTCACTGATGTAATTTAGTTTATATGAAAAAATTTTGAAAAAACAATTAAAGCGGAATTACTTTAACATCTTCGGCCGCCGTAGCCGCATAACTTCCATACGGTGAGTCCCGGGTTCAAAATCTGCTGTGGGCATGAAATACCAAGTGATAGAAAAGGCTTTTTCTTAACACATTGACTGCCACGTCGGCCATATATGTGTGACACTGTACTATGCGGTTTACGCCACGTCGGACACATATGTCCGACACGACTATTATTCTCTCTCGCCATGTCACACAGCAACGATTGACGATAAATATGATTTTATTGCCATAATAAAATATATGGCTTCCCATGAAATTTCTGTTATAGTGGCTTCGGCGCAGCTCAAAAAACAATTGGAAAAAATTGATTTTGAAAAAAAAACAATTAAATTCATTTTATTGCAGTAACAAAAAATTTTTTACATATTATTTTTACAAAGTAGTTATACAAATGAACCCATTAAACTTGTTTGTGGTGATTCCCAAAACATTCTAAACACATGAATGGCTCTTGGGGACAATCCGGGCAATACGTGTATACTCTTTTAGCCTTCTTTCTGGCGATCTCCCTTCCTTCCATTTGTTTTATTCTGGAATAACATAAAGTACATGTGCGACGTAATTTTGTATTACTTGCACTTAGTTTTATTTTTAAAATATGAATATTGCCTGATTTTGGCTTCATATGTTTTCCTGGCTTCTGCAAAATTAGAAGTGATGAAGTAATTTCTTCTCTAAACCATCGTATTTGTGCATTTTTTTTCGTAGCTTTCTTGTACACTTCAAAAGCATTTACTACTGATAGTCAACGGATTCAAACATAAAAATACATTGTCGTCATATAACGTTGTTTGGTGTTTGTTTGCAAAAACAACATACTCCCAATTGCTTTGTTCTTGCAAAACGAAGTAAAGCTGGTATGACGACGATGTATTATGATGTTTAGCCAATGTTTTTGTCGTGCATATACGTCCGCCATGGCCCTGAGTTAAAAAAAGTCGGTACGCGCCACGTCGAACATATGTGTGTGACATACTAATTAGTTAAAAACTGCCTGTTTCTAAGCAGAAAATATTACCAGCACTACCCTAAATTCCAATTTTGACGTCTCTGATGAGATTTAAAAAAAAAATGCTGTGGCCCCAGAGCATCTTATTTGCTGAAAGTGCCTTGGCAGTCAATGTGTTAAAGCCCTCGCCCTTCGGCAGACGATGACACTTTTCTGAGCGTGTTTCTGCTTCTGAAAAAAATTCTCAATAAACCCCATTTGCTATTCAGAGGCGTCGCAAAACTGTAGGTTCACAAATAAGAGGAGGAACCCGGTCAAGCGCTAATAAAGAAAGCACCCAAAAATTATTGAAGTACTCGTATATACTCGACTAGAATTACAGGGAGGCATACCGAAGAATCAGATAGGCCCGAATTAGGCAGGCCTTACTGTGGCACGTCTCACTATTACCTTACCAGGCCCACGTTAGGCAAGGCAAAGATTGGCATGCCAGAACAATACCAAATTTGGTTGTGGTCACGAAAATCTGTGGGTGTCTCACTTAGGCATAAATTGGAATCCCTAACTGATTTGTAGAAGGGCATCCGGAGTATTACCGAAGTTCGGTTTTTCGTTTTTTTTTTTAATAAAATGGAATCTTCGAACGCGTATAAGAGGCATATTTTGTATTTGTTTTATAAAAGTGGTACAAATGCAACAACTGCTGCTGCAGAAATAAACTCTGTTCACGGAGAGGATACCAAAAGTGGTTTTCAAAATTCCGAAGCGGTAACTGCGACGTGGAGGATGCCCCGCGCACTGGTTGTCTTGAAGTCTTTAACTCGGACGCCTTGCTCGAACTCGTAGAAGCTGAGCTAAATTTCACAGTCGATATGATAGCTCAGAGGTTAAATTCATCGCATGAAATAGTTCACAGGCACCTGGTTCAGTTGGGAAAGGTTTCAAAGCTGGAAAAATGGGTTCCGCATAGACTTTCTGTCACCAACCTTCAGCAGAGATTGAATGTATGTTCTCAGCTCCTGCAACGACTTAAAAATAAAAGTTTTTTGAACCGTATCGTTACTGGTGATGAAAAATGAAAAATTTGGTGGGATATGGCCGGTATTGTTTATTATGAAGTTCTGGAACCAAACGAGACGATAACTGCTGATTATTATTCCCTTCGGCTATCAAACCTGAATGAGGCACTTAACAAAAATCGACCGTCTTTAGTGAATAGACGCAAAGTAGTGTTTCACCACGACAACACAAGACCTTATACCGCAAGGCAAACATTAGGCAAGCTGAACGAGCTCGGATGGGAGCTAATGCCGCATCCACCATACTCTCCGGATATTGCACCTTGTGATTATCACCTTCTCCGTGGACTTTAATCCCATATGAGTAACAAGAAGTACTCCTCAAAAGCTATACAAAATTTTTTGAGCAGGGAATTAAAAATCTGCCTAAACGTTGAGAAGGAAGTAGGATTCAGGGTATAACAATCTGATGTTGTTGTAGCAGTCCACAAAACCCTGCACAGAGCAGTGCAAACACCGGTCAGAGTG
Organism: Anastrepha fraterculus; assembly: GCA_037575425.1. Lineage (NCBI taxonomy): Eukaryota > Metazoa > Arthropoda > Insecta > Diptera > Tephritidae > Anastrepha > Anastrepha fraterculus. The sequence continues at coordinate 683,014 of JAYXIM010024594.1, read as the reverse complement.
GAACCAGAGGGGATTAAGTGTTTAAGGCAGGATACGAGAGATAGTTATTGCCGCGGAAGGTGCCTTCATTTATCTGAAATCTGATAAGTACATCTGGGTCAATTCTGAATAGGAGGAATTTAATCTGTTACAGAATCTGGCAGGTGTTAAGTGATGTAATCAACGCAACTTAAAATTGCTGATACCACATCCATTGCATAAGAGTTTTTATCTACAGCCTTGCAGTTTCTTTTGTCAATAAAACCTGGCGAATTGTAGTCATTAGACTTTCTTATTACGCATGAATGGTAAGTCATTTTGCAGTCCTAGGTGAAAGATAATAAGATAATTAATAAAAATAAAATGCTCATAAAATTTTATTATAACTGAACTGTTAGGCAGCATTTATTTTATATATCGCACCCTAAATACAAAAGGGTCACAACTCAAAATGTTCCTTCTGCTCAAATATGAACGAGACGTTATCAATAAAACGGTCCGCGGATGACATATGGCAAAAATAAATTTTTTGTTTTTAGGTAGGACTGTTACAAGCTTGCATGGCAAATTTCAGCGTGATATGTCACATAGTTTATTTTCTGTGCTACTGTAAACAAGTCAAGCTCGAGTGTGGAAAATTTTGAGTTGTGACCCTTTTGTATTTAGGGTGCGATATGTTAAAATTGTAATCATTTTTGAACAATTTTGATATTTCAAAAATTATCAAATATTCTTGAGTATTTACAAACGAAAAATTAAAATGGAATTGTTGATTTATTTTAGATCCTTTCAATTTCCCTCAAAGCTGTACCTAATTTCTTTCCTTCAGAAGCAAAACAAACTCACTGATTAAAAATTGCTGTAGATTTTCAAAAATTTTTTTTGTTTTTTTTTTTTATTTGAAAATTGGAAAAGTAATGAATTACAGTCGCAATGAATTAAAAAGCATTAGCGACTAGCCCATCAGCTTTCAAAAATTATTATCAGAAAGCGTTCCATTTAATTCGTTTGAATGTCGGTTCGGCATAGAATTTCATGTAGAACTGTCCACCATATACGAGTATGATAAAGACTCCTCTACTAATGAAGAAATGTTTACATTCAAAAGTTTCGAAATCAAACTTAGGTTTAGGAGCGACTTAGTACTTAGAGGTTCGCACAAAAAATTAAGAACGGTGCACACATGAAGCGATTATCTGCTTAGAAATTTAGGAACACATTGGGAGTATTAAACAATTCAGAAGTGTCTGACCAAGCATTAGCGTAACCATATGATTGGCTCCATAGGGCCTTATCTCCTCTGAAATGGTATACTGTCGTCAACGGTACTAAGTACAGAGCAATTTTAACCAACTTTCTGCGGCCGAAACTCAAAAACGCAAATATATCCTAGCTGTGGTTACAATTCCAACCATGACCAGGTTACATGCTATATAAGCTTAAAGTTATGAGCGTTCAGCGAGCGTCTATCAATGAGCTACCGCGGTCAGGCGATTTGATACCCAACGAATTTTTTCTCCCAGGTGGAGTAAAGTTCTTAGTCTCGCCCAACCACTTTGGATGAGCTGGCGATTAACATTCAAGAAGCTGTTGCTAAAATGAAACGAGTCATAGAAAATTGAATTATGGTCTATTCTATGCATTATGGCATAAAAGTAGCTTGAAAATAAAGTCAGAATCACTTTGCTATCCGATACTATTGTTGTCGAATGTAAAAATCGTTTTCTATTGTTCTTATCGAGTCACCCGATTAGTTAAAGATTAGAATATACAAATTAGAACTAAATAAAGTTAATACAGAAAATGAGTATCAGGACTCATTTTTCGGAATGTTGAATTTAGAAAAACTTAAAATTCACACTCAAGTTTAAAGAAGGTTTCTAAACTAAAGCACAGGCACTTATTGACAAATTTTGACAGCTTTGTAATTTTTATTAAATTTTAGTAGTCTTTTTAAGAAAATATACTTTAAAATACACTAAAAGTCAATCCAAGTTTCAAACCATGTGCAAATTAAAAACAATATTCAACAAACTTTCAGCAAAACTACAACCTCTTTAATCAGAATTTTTAGAAAAATTTCGAGTCTGCAATTTTATAGCCCACTGAATTTGAAGTTTGGCTTGATTTTTTTTTTGCTTGTTGACGGAGTTGAGTGCTTTTTTCCATATAAACAAAATGCCGAGCATGCGTTTTATGGATAAAATGTGCAAGAAGTTATCCTGAATCTCTTAGAAAACAATTTTCAACTTACGGATATAGGAATAGCTCGAATTCTTAAAGCTAAAGTAAGGAGAATAGGAACATTTCAAACACACTAAGCATAAGTCCCTTGAGTCTCGCCCCCTAAACACAAGAAATGCGCTACGAGAATACGATGTTGTACTTTTTCAATGTCACAGGCAGCGTTGTCCATTTACGGTTAGATTATATGTCTATACTTATACATATAAGCATAAGCATAAACTATACAGGCATTCACACTTGAAGATATAGGTAAGTTCGCCAGTGATCATAAAATCTTTTATAACCATTCACTGTCATCTAAGGCGCACTCATCCTGGCAGGCTGGTATCCTAGTATGCGCGCATATGACTTCATATATGAATTCATACGCCACTTATTTAGCTAGATCTCTTATGCCACGTACACGCAAAATACTTTTAGGGGCATATATCATACGCATACATAGGTACATACATAAAATATGAATAACGAGAATCAATGGCTCGCAATTTCGATGGAACACCCACCCAGCAGCCGAATGGGTAAGTTATGGAATGTGAGTTCAATTTCAGGTGTGTGTGTGCACGTGTTTGTTATCCAAGCCAGTTGTTCATTCCAATTCCAGCCGTTGTACCCAGTGAACAGCTGTAAGCATACTTTTGATGTAAGGCAATCTTTCGCTAGTGATCTGACATAGAAAGTTTAAAGAGAAAATGACAAAAAACAAAAACGAGTGATAGAAAAAGTTGAATGGGAAAAAATTGAAAAAGTGACAGCAAAACCCAGAAAACAAAACACCTGTAACGAAAACGAGATGACGCGAGCGTAGAAAACGACGCTCCCGCTGCTGCTCGACCTACTTCGAACTGTGCTTGTGTACACATGTAACTGCCTAACTGCCGTTTTGAACTGTTTAAAATATTAACCGCAGCTGAAATTTGTTGTGACCAAAAGTACACCTATCGCGCGCCATCCTGCACATACCGCCACCTCCAGCTGAGTTTCTATTTTTGTTTTCGCTCATACCCCACAACCGAACGTCGTTTGCAATGATATCAAAATTTTAAACTTTTGCCTGAATGTTGGCGCTCCGGCACTTACATCAAATATTGTAAAAAGAAGAAAGGAAATATATGAAAATAAGAAGAAGAAAACCAAAAACACCATCAATAAGGTTCACGAACACATCGCTGTGCCGGAGCACAGGTGTGCACACTCCAAATGTGGGATTTACTGCGGATTTTGCCGTTTGACATTTTACGTCGCTATGTCGCTTATTTAAGTTGAAAGGCTTTTACCTGCCAGCTTGGTTAGCTTGCACTCTGTGCTGCTGCTATTTGTGTGGGGAGATTCGAAGAAGAAGAATTAGAAACTAACCGAAAAAATACCCTCGCACGCATTTGACATAAATTGGACACATTGCTAGCTATGGGGGTGCATATATGTACATATAAGTATATCTTATTTCTTTAAACATTCGTTATGTTCCACTTCAATTTATGCTTATTTTATGACTTTTTAAAAGCTTCGGTTTTTGTTATTTTTGTTTTGTGGTTTTGAGGTCTCTTTTTGGCGTTCATATATATATTGAGAAGGAACTTTCAAGTAAACAACGGGCAGACAAACTAAAACACACTTTTAACACAAAAATAAAATAAAAAAATGTGCACAAATTATTTGTTCAAAATCCATTCTGTGCCATTTTTAAAATTTCAAGGCTTGGCTTATGATCTACCAAATTTTTATTATTTACTAAACTTTATTGAGTTGTATTCGATGCAGGCCTCTTATGAAATATTGTATGTACACTACACTTATGCTAACTAATAAACCAATCATAAAAACCCCAAACCTTTTTCAGACACATTGGCTGACATCCAGTTCAGTTTCCTCGCGCATTATCTTTTAAGGCTGCTATGGACGGAAAACGGGTATTTCGCAGTGGTAATTTTTTTTAGAAAGAAGAAACGACATGAATATTGTCTGCATACCCATTTTAAATGTTAAATAAACAATTACTTATAAAATATAAAAAATTAATAAAAAAATATTATTATTCCCCAGAGCGAAGTTTCCAAACGTAGGAGTAATGGATGTGCTGGTAAGTAATGGCTGTGTCAATGATTCTCGTTGTGCACTTTAATTTCTTAGTCAAAAAATGCCAAAACATTAAAAACGATGAATTTCAAGATGCCCAGGAAATGCGCAAAATGATACTCCATGAACACACTCACCTAAACTTTCCTAAATAAATGTGTTTGAAAGATTCAACAACTTTCAAAAATGCATTGAACTTTCCGTCAGGTATGACACTTTATCAAAAACAGTGTCAGCGGCGAGAAAAGAAGCAGAAGAAAGAATAACAGAGGAAAATATAAAAAATAAATATGCAGCCAGAGTCAAAGTATATTAAATACATATCTACACAGCAAGAAAAAAATAATGATTCAAACAGCAGTGACCAGCTAAGTTTGTATGTCTGAACTATGTGAGCCGGGGTGACCATGCTGGTATACAGGGCGTATGAGTAACCTTTTGGCTACTTATTAGAAGATGAAAGCGACAAAGCATAAAAAATAAAAGTGGCAGAGGAGCTAAAGGGGCACACTAGAGAAAAGCATGGTACATACAACAAAAGCAACAACAAACTATCTTGGATATAGCTCGTTCAATTAAAAAAAAAGATACTTTAGTTGCGCATTACGCTACTTATTGAAGTACCATGCACATGCCACCACTAGCAAACTACAAAAGAACATAGCAAAGCAAGTTAATTCTAACAGGGTGTATAAAATGCGTGTTACAAGTGACAGCATCGCAGAACCACAACAGCACAAAATTTCATACAAAGGTACTTGCATCAGTACAAAAAACACGAAGGCGAAAAGAAAAGAGAAGGCGACATTAGAAAAATTAGAAAAGTCCACGCAAAGCAAAGGCACGTCGAGTGTCAAAGAGATGACAGCAAAGAAGTTGTTTGGCTAAAACAACTGGCACTCAGGAGATCTAGGTGAGTGGCGGCGACAGCAAGCAAGGAATAGATTTTTTTAAAGAAAGCAAGGCAATAAACGGTACAAACTGTAATAAATAGCTCAGCGGGTAGCAAAGACCAACAGGATGCTATACTGAGGAGCTGTGAGGAAGTGGTTATCGGTATAGTGGAAGTCAACTGAAGGATACGTGTATTTCTATTGAAAACAAACTTAAAGTGCTGTTATATTGAAATGAGTATCTGTTCACATAAAAATTTAAGGCAAGCTGTTTCCTCAAACAGTTATGGAGACACATACATATGTGTAGGTGCGTACATATAAGGAGATATATGAACTGGGACACTTTTCAACAAAAATATAATATATTACAATTAGAGTAGTTTGAGAAAGTTTTAATACAGCCAAATTTTTGAACAGGATTGCCAACTATCTAAGAAATCAAAAAGAATTAAATAAGTTAATTAATTATGCAATACAGGTTTCTAAGGTTTCTGGGCACATTTTAGGCCATAAGTAAATCCAAACAAGGTTGCCAACTATTTAGAAAATGAAATTAATGGGGTAATATAAGTTAATTTAAAAGGTTTTTGATACTGCTTAAAACCAAAACTATTTTTAAAAAGGGTTGCCACCTGTCTAAAGGTCGAATAATTCATAAAAATATTTTTGTTATTTTTGTTGTACCCTCCAATTTTTTTTTATTTATAAAAAACCGTTTTTTCAGACTTTGCGCGGTAATCTAAGGATATTTCAGTCATTTTTTCACCGATTTTCAATATTTTATATGTTTTGAAAATGATATTGTCAGACCTTTCAAATGATGTACAACAAGTAATTATTCAAACTAGTTAGTTGTGATTTTTATTTGATTAAACCTGGAGAAAGTTTTTTTTTTATCATTTTTTTAACTTTAACAATTTTTTATTGCATAATTTTACTACAAAATTAAAGATGTTTGTTAATATTCTTTGAGTGCATTTATTAACGAAGAAATTAATGTATTACTTTCAATAATCGGACAAAAATTACGTAAACTACGCTAGTTTTCCTAGTTTTTTATATACATTTTTTTGTTGATTTTACATACATAACTTTTTCTAAAAATGTTTACCCGACCTTCGTCGGGTTTTTTATTTTGTTTTTTCCGAGGAAACGTTTTTCAATTGACGCAATTTCTTGATGAAACCTTTCCCCTTGTTCATCGCTGAATTTTCCAAGGTTCTCCGGAAAGAAGTCTAAATGTGAATGCAAAAAGTGAATTTTGATGGACATTCTACATCCCATGTCTCCGTAGGCCCGTAAAAATTCATCCACGAATTGAGAAACTGAATCCGGTGGAAAGAAGAGCATGGATGAGTTTCATTTCTCTTTGTGAAAACTTTTTGGGAAAAAAAGAAGTGACAACTACGTTGCCGTCGTGGATTGAATTGAGAAACTGAATCCGGTGGAAAGAAGAGCATGGATGAGTTTCATTTCTCTTTGTGAACACTTTTTGGGAAAAAAAGAAGTGACAACTACGTTGCCGTCGTGGATGAATTTTTACGGGCCTAGACTTCTTTCCGGAGAACCTTGGAAAATTCAGCGATGAACAAGGGGAAAGGTTTCATCAAGAAATTGCGTCAATTGAAAAACGTTTCCTCGGAAAAAACAAAATAAAAAACCCGACGAAGAAAAAGTTATGTATGTAAAATCAACAAAAAAATTTATATAAAAAACTAGGAAAACTAGCGTAGTTTACGCAATTTTTGTCCGATTATTGAAAGTAATACATTAATTTCTTCGTTAATAAATGCACTCAAAGAATATTAACAAACATCTTTAATTTTGTAGTAAAATTATGCAATAAAAAATTGTTAAAGTTAAAAAAATGATAAAAAAAACACTTTCTCCAGGTTTAATCAAATAAAAATCACAACTAACTAGTTTGAATAATTACTTGTTGTACATCATTTGAAAGGTCTGACAATATCATTTTCAAAACATATAAAATATTGAAAATCGGTGAAAAAATGACTGAAATATCCTTAGATTACCGCGCAAAGTCTGAAAAAACGGTTTTTTATAAATAAAAAAAAATTGGAGGGTACAACAAAAATAACAAAAATATTTTTATGAATTATTCGACCATATAAACAACCTACAGTGTGTAATTTGTCAGGTGTATTTTCAGTGTTGCACCGTGATATTATTTATATTCTCAAATAGTGCTGCCAACTATGAAACACCATCATATGAATTAATAAGATGGTACGAGGGGTGCCATTTATCTGTCGGGAATAGAGAACAAAGAAAAAGTTTAATCATCGAAAATCACTTTATTGTTTTTCGAAATATTCTCCATGAAGATCTATACACTTTTGCATGCGTTTGAACCAATTGTCGAAGCACTTTTGCCACTCTGAATGAGGTACCTCCAAAACATGCATTCTGAATGCCGCAACCGCTTCTTCAGGTGTCGAAAAACGTTGACCTCTCAGTTTGTTTTTTACGTACGGGAATAAAAAGAAGTCATTCGGTGCCAAGTCAGGACTATACGGCGGATGACCCATTAATTCGATGTTTTGGGTGCTCAAAAATGCAGTTGTTTGAGCCGATGTGTGAGATCTCGCATTGTCCTGGTGAAGAGTGATCCGTTTTTGGCGATTGGTTTTCCTAATTTCTTGGAAGACAACTGGCAAACAAATGGTAGTGTACCACTCAGAATTTACTGTTCTGCGTTGTTCTAGTGGTACGGTTGCGACATGTCCAGTTTTTCCGAAAAACCAGGCGACTATTTGCTTGGAAATGCTTCGTGCGCGAATAACTTTAGTTGCATTTGGCTCATCTTGAAACACCCATACAGTCGACTGCTGTTTACTTTCGGGCTCATACGCGTAAATCCATGATTCATCACCTGTCACGATGTCATAGATGTGTTTCGAAGCCACGCGATCGTATTTTTTGAGCATTTCCTTCGACCAATCGACACGAGCCTTTTTTTGAGCGATTGGCAAATTGTGTGGGATCCAACGCGAACAAATTTTTTTGACAGTCAAATGTTTATGCAATATTGAATGTATGCTGGTCCCACTAATGCCTAAGATTGTCTTAATCTCACGATAGGTCACATGACGATCTTGCAAATCAGTTCGCGCACAGCATCAATGGTTTGCGGAACAACACCTGATTTTGGACGACCTTCATGAAATTCGTCTTGGAGTGAACTACGACCACGATTGAATTCACCATACCATCGATAAACACTGGTGCTTGTTGAAGCTTCATCGCCAAAAAATGAGTTAAGTTCATCCATGCAATGTTGCTGAGTTAATCCACGTCGAAAGTTGTAAAAAATAATTCACGATTTAATTCCATTTTTGGACCGAGATGAATCTCTTAAGTTACTGTAAACAACACAAATAGCGCTGGTATTTCAAAACGTTCTGAGTACGTAAAAGCCAAAAAATGTCAAACTTTGCGATACAGCTGTCAGTTACCAGATTGCAACACCAGGGTTGCCAAATCCCGACATATACAAGGGCGTATAAGATGCGTGTCCCACAAAGAACAATTAAAAACCTTTTAATGCATCCATATTTTTAAGTAGACTTGCCAACTGTCTAACAAATGTAAATAAACTACATATGTAAGCTGGTTAAAATATTATCATATTAGTAACAAATCAAATAGCGGAAAGAACATTTCATCATAGAAATATCTTTAAATAGGAATAATAACTGAATAACAATTTATAAGTTAGTATCAAGCGATAGCTACTTGCAAGAGCAATAATCTACACATAGATTTGCCACCTTGATAAACAACTAAATGAATAAGACATTTGAGTGTCAGCGGCAAACTAAGAACCCTGAGGAGTACCTTCGCCCTGAAAACTACTTAAGTACGGTTGCTACCTTCAATACAAATTTTTAGTCAAATTGTTATTATAAAACTGGTTGAGAATTATTTCCAATCCCTGGTAATAATATGTATTGGAAAAGCACTTGCTTCGTTTTATTTAGTGGGATATCTAAAATAGGAAACTACCATCTGAAGACGAGTTATATGCGTACCGATAGTGTTTTGAAAAAAAGTTTCTATAGAATTCGACGCAAGCCACGTTGACCGAGCCATAAATCCAAAAATTCAAAAATAATGTGGCTGAGAAGATCAAACACCAAATTTTTTTATACTTATAGCATTTTTTAGTAAATTTCAAATTATAATAAAAATATAATTGATAAAATTTGCAACCAGTGGGATGGTTCTAATTTTCTCCACAAATGCACAGAATATAAAAAGGAGCCAACAGAAAGTGACTTTCTCCTATAAAAGGACCTGAAAAGCATTTGATTGTCTCTCATGCTCCTTCTTGCACAACAGCACTGAAAATGTATATATATATATATATGTATATATACATATATTTCTATATTGGAAAATAAACATTACTCGAAAACTGCGGTTACATAGGGATACACCATAGGTATCATGGTACTAGTAGTACTAAAAGATTGGCTAAAATGCTACAACTGCAAAGTTCTTTGATGGATAAAACTCTGTGAATGGGTGACCCGTACCTCCTGCCAGATAGTACCGAAAACGGCCACTTGAATTGGATTTTATGATAGGATAAAAGAAATTATTTAGATTATAATTGGGTGTAGTTGTACACTACGTTATATACATATATGTACGACAGGTGTTCTTAGTTAGAACCGTGGTTTGAAGGCAAACAAATGGTGTTGTAAAAATATGTTTGCGAAAATTTTAGCTTAAAAAATGATTTCAAATCCCGAATGTTTCTTTACTTTAGTAAAAAAAATACACTTTTAAAATAAATCTGCACTAAATCAGATTATTAAAAATGCTAGAGAAATACAAATGGAAGGCGGCGTAGGTGTCAGTGTATGCGTATGCTCTGCTGAGCAAACGAAACACCTTTAAACAATCAGCAGTAGGCTGGCAAACATGGGACTCACTCACACACATCCAAGTAAAAATGTACTCGTACGAGTATATATGCTTATAGGTATGTATGTTTATAGGTACACATGTTTACTTATGCATGCACGCTCAGCAGGTGTTGAGTGGCAAAATCAGCACAAAAAGGACGTAAAATAAGTGAATGAGCACACCTCATAAAACTGTGCATGTATGCGTATAAATATGTGTACGTATGTGCATAGGTGTGTGTATCAGGTTAGTCGAATTTATGCTAGCAAGTGAAAGAGGAAAAGCGGAACAAAAGGCAACAATTGCTGGCACGAAGCGGCGTTGGACGTTGTCGACGATAGCAAAGCAAAAAAAGCTGGCATCCGTTGTAGGTACTGAGCCGCTGGGATTTAAAGAAAAAGGACAACAATGGCCCTAAGCAACAGAGGGTGTGTGAGTATGAGGTGAAAGTGTGTGGGGGCGAAGAGTTAAGTACGAAGTGGAGGAGACATGACTAGTTGCATCAACACACATCTATACGTATGTGCGAGTATGTAATATAGATGTATATGTGTCTAAAGGTACATATGTACATATGTGCCCTGCAGAGAAATGCATCAGGTCTCAGTGACCTGTTCGTTTTCCTCTTCATTTTTAAATGGCACCATGTTGCTAGGTTCCAACATGCCATCTCGAGTAAGACCGATTGGAAAAATGTTAAATAATCTAATAGAAATCACTATTAATACTAGAAAGTATCAAGAGGAGATATACATCTGTAGGTACATTGGCCATACAAGAAATATTATCTAACTGCGAGCACAGTAATAAACTTTTGCAATACAGTTAGTAAGACTTTTTAATAATCATGACCAGTCCTAAATCACATAATTTAAATTGTAGAGTAAAGCAACTCTCAACGGATTAAAATAAGTAATTTGTAAAATCCATAAGCTACATTTATTTCATTTGAAAAATTACATTAACCAGCAGTCCGCTATTTTTTACATCGTGTATTTATCCTCGGCTCACGGCCGTAAAATGCAACGCCACTCGCGATACAAATAAAAGGTCAAAATTTCCGAAAGCTTATTAGGATTGAATTGGTAAAGGCTTTCCCTGCAGATCACTTTCAAGATCATATCTATGAATGCATACCCAGTAGGGTATTTAAATTAACTTTCATAACACTCAGTTCATTTTTCGGAAAGTCGATTGTGGTATCTATTTTTTAGTTTTAAAAGCCTTCACGCCACTCAACTTGCATTTGACTATTTTTATATTGTAAAATTTATACCTAATCCTAACAGAATGAATCGAGGGTAAGATGTGTGACATGCATTCGCGTAGGTTAGTTATACATATCTTTCTTTCACACTTCCAGATAGTGCTGCGCGCCGATGAAGAGCCCTTTGAGTCTTAATTAAACAAATTCTGCTTTAAATTATTAGAATTTTTCTGGTCTCCTTTTTTAAGTACGTTGACAGATTTGCTAAGAGAGCTAGCATACATAAAGCCAACTCCTTTGCAGTGTCGTCAATGACTTCTGTGCCATCGATGAGCTAATTTCCAACAGGGCAGTTTTGTGCCTGGTGCAAATCACACTCATGTATGAATTTGCTTATTTTGTCAACCAAACAAAAAGTGCTATGTCGCCGCTACATTGTAGCCTGTGTCAGCACTTTGTACTTCCTTCAAACAGTTGTGCCACAAGCAGGTTTTCCACAAACAATAAGAAATTCAAATCTAAACTACATACTCGGTGGAGAGAAAATTATGGTGAGAATGTGAAAAACGCGAAGGAAAATGTGACACAACAAATAAAGGATAAAGTGTGGAAAATGCACACTGGCACATGCACACATGAAATTGCAACAGCTGCAATAAGCAGGCAGTGCAGTGAGTTGCCAAACACATTACCTTATATACTTAAGAAAAGCGACAAATACAAAAAAGTAAAAACATCGGCAAAACAGGAACGTTGAGGCGGCTAAGTTAAGCGCGTTGGTCACCTTTGTGCACAATGTACCACCCTGTTTTTCTCGCTGGCCGTCAATTTTCAGAGCTCCCAGTTTTCTATTTTATTTACTTTTTCGTATGGATCTCTTTAAATGTTAGTTTTGAGTTTAGTTTGGTGCTGCATTTTGGCCACTGGTAGCACCCCTTTTTCGATTTTTTTTGCTTTCTCTGGTATATTTGGCTGCACTCTTCGCATGTGGAAAACGTTTATGTGGCAATACATGCCCATTTCCTGGCAATGAAGTGTGGAAATATTTGGTCATTGTTGTAAAATTGCTATTTTATATTCGTGACACTTCTGTCCCACTAACTTCTTTCAAATTGTCGTATAATCGAACAGTTTCTTTAAAGCTGTGAAATATTAAGCTAAGCCACTTTGGTCCACGTATATTTGTACGTGGAGAAAAATATATAAAAAATATCCTAATGCCCAAAAAATTTAACAAATAAAATTGAGACAAAAATTCAAGTAAATATGTATGTATGTGCATATATGGCGATTGGGGATGCGGCCAGGGGGAAGGGGAAGTCCAGTATACTATATACATACATAGTATATTAGCGACACACAGGTTGCTTCGATTTGCATGTAGTTTATTGTATTCTGAAACTTATCATCATAAAACTTGGCATAAAAAACTTTGCTAATAATTTAGTTTTATCAAAAAGGGAAAGAAAACTTATAACTTGTTTATAGCTGAAACAAATGAAATGAAATATCAGAAAAAAGAATGTAAGTTTTGTTTATACTTAAAAATAAGGCGAATTTATTGAAGGTGCAACAATAACGTCTACAAGAATTTTGTTTCTGCTATTTGGTAGTTCAATTGTCAAAACTTCAATGAGATTGTAAACAATCAAATAAGGCATTAACAAAGAAACAGGACACTTTAACATTCAAACCAAGAAAAAACATATCAGCTGGTGTGGTTGAATAATAGACATTTTAAATGTTCATGTCAAAAGTTATAGCTATTTAAAAGAAGCTTGCTTTTCAAAGAAGTCATAATGTAGCCTCAATATTTATATATCTGCAAATTTTTATGTTAATAAATTTAAATGCCTTCGAGGAAAAATATTTAGAGAGCCACTTCTTTCGATTTGCTGACTATGTAGAAGCCCCTAGGGATCGAATATTCGGCTAAACACTCAACAAAGTGGCTTTTAGATCAACAATTTTTCATGCTCAGTTATTAATATTACATATGCAACATTGCATATTTACAATATTATAGCCTACAATTTCAATCTACAATCTAAAGAATATGTCATCACTGTTTTAAACTTAATAGCAAGTCTAAAAAGTACCAATAAAGTCAGTAAAGTGATGAGCGTCGAACGAAAGATGAGTAAGAACGAAAACTTTAATCGCGTTTTTCTCGAACACGTTTTTTTCTGCGTTGCCGAATATAACTCAAAAAGTAATCAAGATATCAACTTAGAATTTTACAGGGCTATTCTTTAACATATTGGCCTTTGCATGTGCCTCATATTTTATATTAGTTATCACTAAAAATATCGTTATGATCAATTCGTTAAAAAAATTTCAAATTTTGTATTTTTTGGTTGAAAAAAGGTAAGTGCAAAGCGGAATAACTTATTTTAATGAAATATTTTTGTCTGGCTGATTTCAGCTGATTAAAAGAAGCACGACGTAAATTAAACGAGCCACGTTTGAACAGCTGTAGCGTCGCCATATCGTTCGTTTTTTTTTTATTTAAAAAGATTTTGACATATTCATTCATGAGTATTAATATGCAATTTATTTCGGGAGAATAAATACTCTCAGTTTTTCGCAAACATTGATTGATTGTCTGGAGTAGGGGGCAGCCCTAACTAAATTTCTGAAAAAAAAAATATAATAATTCCTAAAAAAGTCTCAAAATGCATGAGTTTTTTTTTTACTTTTCCACATTTATAGGAAATGCTAAAGATCTTTTACATTTAAATATAACTACAACATTTTTTCCCCCTTTATAGGGAGAATACAGTTCCATAGCACTCGCTTTTCAAAAAAAGTTTTAATTGGAACTAGTGAATTGTAAGGAAAAATATGCAGCCAAAATAACATAAAAAACAAGTTAAGCACAAAAAACGAAAAAAAGAAAATATTATGCCGAAAACTTCCAAAAATGTCAATTTATACGCCTTTGAACTACGAAATATTTTGTATCGAATTCTTCATTTCACTCCAAAAGAGAAAACCAATAATAATAAATGTGCAACATTGTGTATTCAATTGTTAAATTTGTGTGCAACACCAATTGTATTGTGTGCAAGTTTCCTTGTTATTTTTCTAACAGACTTGTTCATACACATATATGTACATATAAATATTTCTGCACTTGCTTGATACTAGTTTGAGAGTGTCCAGAATTGTACCAGTTGCAAAGTGACCAATTCTAACGCTAAAAACTAGTGCTTGTAACGTTAAGAGCGCTCTCAATAACGATTAGAAGCATATACCGGGTTTACAGGAAAGCTGAGAAGGCATGGCAGTTTAAAAAGAATTTACAGAATAGTTTCCAATAATTTTGTTTTATGATATGAAGAAAGAAATGCTTGGTCAAAAATCTTAAATTAAAAATTTTAGCAAGCAGCCGTTTTTAACTATTACAGCTTAGTTCAAATTTTATTGAGGATTTAACTAAAGATAAAAAAAAATCGGACCTTTGAATTAACATTTACAAGGAAGTGGAAGTACCAATAAATAACAAAATTTTTCTAAGTAGTCTTCAAAATTGAGTGTTTCGAAAACGGTTAAGTTTTGGTCATTGTGTCATACAAATAAATTAATATGAAATCGTTTAAAAAATAATATCTGGGACTACTTTCCCGGTAACTCCGCATGAGGCAATGTCGATGTAAAAAGTCGATCGAAAAAGAAGCCGCATATAATAGGAGAGTATTTAAATAAAATGCGAAATATAATACGAAATAAAATCTAAATTTAAGATATGTAAGCAAAAAATTTGAGCAAATTTTGAATAAAATAACAAAATATTTTTTAAGCCCCATGTATCAATTTTTTATGTACATATGCACTTTCTCAACTTTATTAAAACTGTCCAAAGTGGGCTAGAATTTTTGGTGTCAATTATGAACTAGTTCATTAATGCGCCTAGGGCAGATGCGCAGGCTGACAATTGACTTGTGTGACTGTGCAAAAATATCAGTTGTTATTATTGGCGAAAAATAGAAGACAGAGCAAACTGATAATAAAGTGGATTAGCATCAGTTGGTTTGATTGCAGGATATGTTCACACTAAAGCAAATGCAATGCGCTTTTGTTGTTTTCTCTCCCGATTTTCCCCGAACTGTAACTACCTCGATATAGAAAGGAAAACAAAACCGCAAAATCCGGTGAAATTTGGAAGGTAATGAAGAGGCAGTCAGCGAACAAATAGGGTAGATATGGTTATTGCTGTTGTGAGTACTGATCACCGAAGAAGGGACGATAACCGATGAATGCAGGGGGAACCAAGGTAGAAAACGATTTAGGAGGAATAAATTCGAGCATCGAAGCAATCAAGGCTCTGTAAAGAAGAAGAGACGGCAAATGCAAAATACCTGTGGAAGGCTGAGTGAGCGGTTGTGCAACGCGGGAAACAGGTGAGCCATAGGAACTTGTAAGCGACATGGGAGTGGCATTATCGGCAGCTATAACAGCAACCAAAGCGAAGAACGAAAAGTTTTTAATTAAAATAAGCTTAAGCTGAGCGGAGTAAGGTAAACGAAAACAAAGAACAGAGAGCACCAGAGCTATGAGGCAGATTTTGTTTGAAACGGTATTTGGAAGTATGAGAAAAACAATATAGCAATAGCGGAAGTATGAGAATATAGAAAAAATAAAGAAATGCAAATTTAAATAAAAAGTTACAAGAAAAAACAGATTTGAAATTGGCTTGGGCTGTGAAGCCAAGCAGTGGCTAACAACGCAATAAAAGATCTGTTGATGCAGAGCAAGTGTGAAAATCAGTGCGGAGGAAAGAAGGGTATAAATACTCAGTGTTTACAACTTTATAGAAACGCATGTGAGAAAGCAAAGGAGGGATATTATGAAAAAAATGGAAAAAACGAATCCACAAAACTGCAAGTACAAAATAATGGTGGAGTTTAGCGAAGAATACAAGAAAGAAGTCCAATTCAAGTTGGTACAAATATTACTGCGATCGATTTTAAACACAATTTTCAAACCCTGCATTTATTATTTATATTTATATTTTATATTTATACATACAAAAAGCCTTTTTGATCGGTCTGTCAAGATTGCTTAAAACGCTATTGAATTCCTTTCTAAGTGGTCACACTTTTCTGAAAATTTCGTTTCTCTTATTTGGTGTTTGATGTTCCCAGCGGACTTCCTAAAATAAAATATCAGTACATGAATTCGTAACTCATTTAAAAAGAGTTTTACTAAATATTGCAAACATAATAACAGCCATCAAATCGAATTGGTTGTACGTCATAGTGTACACCAGCCGTTGGTGAATACAACAGGCAATAAAAAACTATTTGCTAAAAGATATTATTAGCCATAGCGCGAGTAAATCGCCTCAGTATTTATTAACTCCTAAATATTCTACAAAAAAGTAGAACGGGCCCATCAATAAAATAAAAAAATATCAATAAATATTGCCAGTGTACCATTCAGCCACTAATGTGATCGTTTATTTTGTACACGTACAACATATTTCCATGTGAAGGAATACATATTTATTTTTTATTTATTATGCATGAGTATTCCCATTTCAAATTGATATGCAAATGTATTGGTTAGTGCAGCGAAACTTTTTGGGAAATGGGAATTTGTGAGTTTGCTTTTTATTTTCACTTTTTTCTGCACCGCTCTGACCTATTTTTTGTAGAAGTTTTTATTTATTTGACCTTTTTCCGTGATTTTGGAATACCAATTTAGTTTATGGCAAAAACATGTGGAATTTTTTGTACTCTTAAAATTACTTATCCACAGGCAGATACATGCCATGACTCCAAATAATCTAAATTGGTCATGAGAGAATTCAGGACAACAAAATTTTTTTGTTAAAAATGGAAGTGAAAATAAGCTGGAGGTGGAAAATATATTGTTTTTAAATACGAGAATTTTAGTTCATTAAATAAGTGACTAGAGAATTTTCCGCACATACACAAAAATATAAATTCAAACAAAAAGTGCTTAAAAAAAAATTGAATTAATTTAAATAAATACAATAAGTAAATTTCAATGTAAACCTGCTTGCCATTTGGATAGGACCCACTATGATGACACAGGAAAGAATAAAATAAATAATAAAATAAAAAAACATAGAGAATAAGATCGAATGGAAATTAAGGAGTTTTAACAAGCCTATAAAGATTACACTGTGCCATTATCTGGGTGAAACACAACCAATTTAGAATTAAATTACTAGGGTTATATAGGAAAATCCCCAAAGATTTTGCGCTCTGAGGAGAAATTTTTAAGTTACGTGATTAAGCGCCTTTCGAAAAAGATGAATTAATTAAAAGTAAGACAAATATTTCTGTTTAACATTCTAGCCCTTTAGTTCCTTCAAAATAGTATCCTTCTAACCACTAATGCCGCTAAAGAATTAAAATGTTTTAGAAAATGATTCTTCCGAAAATTTCACTAGAGGTTTTCTCAGACTAAATCTGCATACAAATAACGCAAAAGTATACAGTTACTAAAGTAGCAAATAGTTTCCCAGTTGTCCTCAAGATATGCCACACTTTTTATTATTTCTTTCGTGGGCATTTATGCCGCGAATGCACACAGCTGCTACCAGTGAAATATTAAATCATTTGTTGCAGTACCATAGACAAAAATTAGCTTACTTATTCAGAATTTTCGTTACGCCCGAATTCGCATAAGTACCTGGCTATAGTAATGAATATAAACAGGATTCGCTTACATAAGTTCTTATTAAAATAGAAAATTAGTCTTGGCTTGTTACCCGCTACGTGTGCGGTAGTAGGCTGTCTGTAGCTTGAGTAACCTGACTGTCAGACCAAACCTTGTTTGCTAAATGAGACGCTGACTATCTTTAAATTCTTATCTCATTTTCGAGTAGATATTAAGAATTCCAGGGCCCAGCACTACTCAATTGGGGGAGTGCTCCATTAATGCTTTCTGACAAAGCAAAGTGCTTGTGTGTGATGCTGGGAATGAATCTTTCGAGTAAGCCCAATATTCAGGATAATAAAGGTGTTATGAAATTTATTCTAATTGGAATTAATCGCCACTGTGTACATTCTCTACCTAAGAGCCTAAGTCTATGCTAGGTGTGGTACCCGAAGCCAGTTTCTCTGTGCAAAGAAAGTCAGTCGAATAAGCTAAGGAGTAGTTCACTGTGCATGATTTTGAGTTCCTGATATCCACATGTGAATCGGAGGCGATCGTGAGAGCTTCAGAAGCTAAAAAAGACGCAACTCTCGGTAGTGCCTTAACCGGATACCGTGAGACACAACACAACTTTGTTGCGGTAGATGTGTGCTTGAACATAGTGAGGTGGAAGAAACTCGTTAGGACCAGGTTTTTAGCACTCACTTTTTTACTATGACTGAAGAGTTTTAAGGCTTGCATATTAGCCAGCTATGGACTTTGAAGGAAAAGTGCGAAAAATACAATTTCATTACTGGGTTGAAACATGCGGACGCCTAGCTAGTCCCCTATTTTTACCTAAATAATTTCCAGATGGTTATTTATTTATTATTATTCGTCTACAGAGATTCTTATACATTCAACATTTTAAGTAAATTCAATTCAAAATTGTATATGGGTAAGACTCCGTCAGAAAATATGAGATTTGCAAGTGGTCTTTCGATTTCTTTGAAACTTTGGGACATATTAGTTCTAGGTAAGATACATTCGAGCCTAAAAGGATTTTGAAAAATATTCAAAATTGAGTCATCTACGCCATGTTGAATATCGGGACCGTGTTTTTTCAAAAATCCATATTTCTTGAACCGGTGGATGGATTTCAATGCAATTTACAGACAATATAGAAACAAATAAGTAGTTTAAATTAGTATTATGTAAAAAAAAATTTCGAAATTTTGACCAAAAAAAAGTCAAAAATTTTTTTTGAATCAATTTTTAGTTGATTTGGCCACTTTTTTAGATTTTCTGTTATACACGTAACGATTCCTTATGATTTAACCTTTATTTTGATAAAAAAAAATTTATGGTGTCTATAATAGTTCTCGAGATATTGCGATTTTAGTGGAAGGCGCACGCACGGTTCGCGTACGAACGCACGGTTCGCGCTGCGTTATGTGTTCCTGTATGAAGTGACTGGAGCAGACTGCTGCAGGTCTGTGCGCGTTTTTCTACTCCCGCGCTGCGTAACCGCGAAATTCACGGTGCGCGCTTCCACTAAAATCGCAATATCTCGAGAACTATTATAGACACCATAAAATTTTTTTTATCAAAATAAAGGTTAAATCATAAGGAATCGTTACGTGTATAACAGAAAATCTAAAAAAGTGGCCAAATCAACTAAAAATTGATTCAAAAAAATTTTTTGACTTTTTTTTGGTCAAAATTTCGAAATTTTTTTTTACATAATACTAATTTAAACTACTTATTTGTTTCTATATTGTCTGTAAATTGCATTGAAATCCATCCACCGGTTCAAGAAATATTGATTTTTGAAAAAACACGGTCCCGATATTCAACATGGCGTAGATGACTCAATTTTGAAAATTTTTCAAAATCCTTTTAGGCTCGAATGTATCTTACCTAGAACTAATATGTCCCAAAGTTTCAAAGAAATCGAAAGACCACTTGCAAATCTCATATTTTCTGACGGAGTCTTACCCATATATTTAAATTAAAGTGAATAACGTCGAAATACTTCTCGCATAATCGAATGTTTCTTGATATAGGATCATTATAAGCATAGGTACATTGTGTGCGGCGACCGTTAAGAGTTTAACATGCCTGAATTCGCGATTCTGATAATGAAAACTAAGCAACTCACTAATTTCACTACAATTTATTCTGCGATTAATGACGTTGTACATAAACAATAACGCAACAGAAACATTTATTATAAAAATTATAAGATATATATTTCATATTTTAGATATAAATTATTCACGGTGCACCACGCGTAAAAATTTTCCAGGTCAATTTCAAGACTACTACTACTACTACTACATATGATGGATTCTCAAAAAACTTTACATTGAAGTAAAATACTTTTTAGAATAAGATTGTGCTCGGCAATATTTCCAAAGCTCCTTCATAACAGTATAACCGCAACTCTCACATCAAATTATCAGAGAAAAGTGCAATATTACAATTTGCACTCGAGCTCACTTGAATAACGCAATTGGAAAAAATCGCACAAACATACTCGCACTTATAAGTCAATGGACACAATTGCTGCCTTAGTAGGATGCGGCAAGCATGCGGCTGGACTGTCAGCAATGCAAGCGAAGGAGGCATGTGGGCTAAGGCAATAAGCTAAACGAGAGCATTGAAGATCGTGACCGCTTCACAGATAGTCACTCAATCAAGAAAAATGTCACAAGCAAATGCCTACACTTCCGATTGTCATTTGGGAATTTCCGCTTGTTTAAATTTGATGGTTACCAGAATGTGCGCTCAGCCTCGGTGGCTCTGCTCCTGCTTCGTCTACGCGCCCTAACATAGGTACTGTCATATGAAGGATTTCTGTATGATTGCTTGTTCTAGTTGACATTGGGTTTGTGTGTCTGTGAGTTTTTAAGTTCATTTGTGCGGCTCTGCATGTTGCTCAGTATACAGTAACTCGTGCATTCGTAAATAAGTACGTGCATATGCTTTGTAAGCCCATACGTCTGTCTATCTGTTGATGGCCGTTTGCCAGCCCACTCAAAGGAGCTTTCATCTCAACGCTGTAATTACTGACACTTTCAATGACAAAAGCAGTGCGCTAGATGTCAGCTTTATTTAGTAGGTATGCATGGATGGTTATAGGCATAGGAGCATATTTTTTCTGGCATTTTTGCTTTAGCAGATTACCGTTTCATGTGTGTCTTATAAATTTAAGACTATTTCGTTTTGGCATTATTTATTTTTCCCCGTTTTCCGTTTACTCCTTGAAGTCGGCAGTTTTCTTCACACATTGGTCGTTTTGAAGTGTCAATGTTGACATAACGGAAATGTAAATATCCGCTTCTAAAGTGAGCTATCGCTATTTGCACAACCAAAGCGCACAGTGAACTAAGCAGAGGCTGGCTGGCTGGCAAAGCGTTCCCTTTTATTGCTTGCTGCAGCATCAACATTATGAATAAGCATTCACTCAATATTAAGTGTACACAAACACACACACAGTTAAGTATAAATATTTGTAGATGTAAATCTACTTAGAAATCTAAAGTATTTACATACAGCGTACAAATACTTAAATCTGTGAAGCTTTTGACTTTAATGTCCTATCGTTACAAATACATATGCGCCTTTGACTATGCTCTGTATATTTATTTTTATTGCCATACCCTTCTTATTCACAAAACGTGCGTGTTTATAAATCTAGGGTCATTTTGTTTCAGAATTTATTTATTTTTGTTTTGTATTTTATTTATGACTTATGTTTACTTACGAGTGTGTGTCTATGTGTGCAGATGCTTTTTGTGAGGGCTGCGCGTAAATCACTTCAATCAGTCATGTTAACAATTCGAAGCTGTTTTCTTTAAAGGTGAGCAACTCTATGAATGTATTGTTGAAGTCAAATTATGTTTTTTTTTTATTTTTTATCCGAAGGGGGAATCTTACATAGATACCGTCAATATAGACGGCATGTACGATTCATACTGATCGCTAAGGGTGCACCTCATTCGGGACCACGCACAGTCAGTATTACTACTAAACTGGACTTGCGAAACAGTGCACCTACGTACTAAACCCGAACTCCGACCTCTGTAGCTTTAGTTCGCCCTGCGGTACCGCCGTTTAAGCATTGCATCGCAGGCCATTATGGCTCTTCATTTATATTTCTCTCTCAGTCTACCCTTCATTACTTCTTTGCCTCCTTTTTTACTGCGTTCCCATTCCTTTTTCCGCAGTTCCTGTAACGCATTTGCGGACCATTATCTCATCTTCGCCCACACCAACTTCGACTGCAGCATGTGATCTACAATGTTGCCCGGGATTATTTTTTCTTTTATGATTTCTTCAATGCACATTCTTTCAGATGCGTATCTCGAGCAGGAGAAGAAGACATGTTCCATGTTCTCATTACCGTTGCCGCAGAACGAGCAGTCAGTTGCGTCCTCGTGGCCGAGTCTTTGGAGATACTCTCTATAGCATCCATGCCCCGTCAGGAACTGTGTGAGGTAGTAATCTGTGTCACCATGTCCTCTCTCAAGCCAAGCCTGTACGCTTCTGATAAGTGTATGCGTCCATCTCCCTTTTGTCGCTAGGTCCCAGCGATTTTGCCATTCGCTCCTCCACCGTTAATCGCCTGTTTAGGCTTTTGACTTTGTCGTACACTCTACCCAGTTCAGAAGCCATTATATCTGGTGGCATGATACCCTATATGACACATACTGCTTCAAACGACACTGCCCTGAAAGCACAGGCAACTCTAAGGGAAATAAGTCTAAAAACTATTTCCGCCTTCTTGGCGGAATTCTTGACAGTGCCGCCGTCACCATGGCTGCCTTTCCGCATGCTTTTTTAATGTGCTCCCTGAAGCTTAGTCGAGCATCGATCATTACACCCAAATCATGTATCACTTGACATTTGTAATTACATACCTATGTTGGAATTTTCTTCAGTTAGGAATTCTCATCACTAAGATTTTTTTCTTTTTTTACATACGTAGTGTGGCTATTAAATAACGACACTGACGCTGTAAAACACCTGATTTTGATTTTGTGCTTATTCACTTATTATTAGCTTTCAATGCACTTCCTATCCTGTGTCCCTACAACAGTCCATGCGAAGCTTCCATTGCTTGAAACAACGCTATATGTCTTTTTCATTCCAGCACCATTCAGTACCAACACCACGCTTTGGACTCAAATTCGTTTTTTTGTGCGGATTTCAACTTCAGAGCCAGATAGAAAGTATGCTCTACAAGATGATTTGAATGAGGTGAATGGTCTACTCGTAATAGGCTATACATCGCTAGCCAAACAATGCGGAATTAGTCGGCGCACAGTGCGAGAAGCATCGGGTCACACTAAACGGCAATTTGAAGACGACAATCTGTACTACAAGTGTCTCCTTGACAGTGTTGTGATCCTACGTTTCAGTCTTAAGTTATAGCGCGTGAAAGATGGAGTCCACCAAGCAAGAAATTCGTCATATTTTACGTTTTTTTAGCTTAGAGGTAAAACGCCAGAGGCAACGAAGGCGGCGGCAAAAATTTGTGAAGTTTATGGACCTGATACTGTAACGATTCGCACAGCACAGCTTTGGTTCGATCTATTTCGTTCTGGTGTAGTAGATGTCGAAGATGCACCCCGTACTGGTAGGCCAATCGTCGTAGAGACTGATAAAATCTTTGGAATTATCCAAAGAGACCGGCTTGTGAGCATTCGCTCAATTAGTCAGGAACTAGGTGTAGACCACAAAACCGTTTGGAACGATTTGCAGAAGATTGGATTCCAAAAAAAGCTGGATGTTTGGGTGCCACACGTGTTGACGCAAAAAAATCTCTTGGACCGAATCAACGCTTGCGATTCTCTGCTAAAACGGAACGAACTTGACTCATTTTTGAAGCGGATGGTGACTGGCGATGAAAAGTGGATCACGTACGACAACGCCAAGCGAAAAAGATCGTTGTTGAGAAGCGGCGAGCCAGCCCAAACCATCGCCAAGCCCGGATTGACCGCCAGGAAGGTTTTGCTGTGTGTTTGGTGGGATTGGAAGGGAATTATCCACTATGAGCTGCTCAACTATGACCGGACCCTTAATTCGGTCCTCTACTGTGAGCAACTTGACCGTTTGAAGCAGGCGATTGACCAGTAGCGGCCAGAATTGGTCAATAGGAATGGTGTTGTGTTCCACCAGGACAACGCTCGTCCTCACACATCTTTTAATGACCCGCCAGAAGCTACGGGAGCTCGGATGGGATGTCCTATCGCACCAACCATATAGTCCGGACCTGGCATCAAGTGACTATCATCTCTTTCGGTTCATGCAAAACGCTTTTGGTGATACCAAGTTGGCCTCAAAAGAGGCTTGCGAAAACTGGTTGTCTGAGTTTTTTGCAAATAAGGAGGGGGAGGGGTTTATAAAAGGGGGTATAATGAAGATGCCTTTTAAATGGCAACAAGTTTGCGAACAAAACGGGGCATATTTGATTTGAATCGGATAATTCTAAGTACGTTAAATAAAGCGTCAAATTTCGATCGCAAATACGATATTTCTTTTTCCTCAACCCAATAATATGTATGTATGTTCTAGCAATCAGGAGTTTTCTATACAAAGTGCCATCCAATTCCAAAGAAGTGCAGGCATATCTCATGTTTTAAACCTAGTTTGAAATAATTATATTTGGAATCAATAACGTTAAGGAAAAATGTTTCAAGATAATATTTGACATTTGAGTTTGACAGCACTTGTTTCGTAGTCGTTGCACAGTGAGTGACAAGACTGGCATACTGAGTAATTAAACAGGAACAATTATCAATATCGGAGTTATTACTCATTCCAGTGAAATTGAAATAAGTTTGTACTTCACAGTAGTTTTAGACCTGTACAAGGGCATGGTCATGGCTGAAACGGGATTTTGCTTCATTCTGCTCTACTTCTACTTCCTTTACAAGAGCTGCACCCGACAGTTCAATAAGATCAAAAGTGTCGGCTTCCCACGAGCCTCGGCCGATTCTGGCAGGCCTTTTTGAATTTCGAATATATCCTCGTTTACCAACTAATGCTTTATGTACTCCATTCGGACCCTTCCAAGTATGTTGCAATTTAATTCAATAAACATACGTATCTATTCATAAAGATACATACATATCTACGTATAGGAGCATGTATGTTTTCTGTGTATTTTGCTTACTAGGTGTGTGTGTGTGTGTATGTGAGTAGCAACGTAAGCTTGTTAATTAATTTTCTTTACGCTCACTAATTCAATTAATTAGAAACTGTTTATATCTCAATAAAAGTCCGAACGATTTGCAGTTAGACACACAGTATTGTGCAAAAGTTAAACAGCATCATTTATTTATTTATTTGAAGAAGTCAAGGCCGACTACTAAAACTAAAGAATAATGAAAAAATATACAAATTCAATTACAAACTCACATCTAATTGAAATATGCAAGCTTACCTCTAACTAACTAAAAGACAGATAGAAAATGAAAAATCTAGCAAGTTAGAATTAGAGATCTCATTAAAATCACGAAGAGCACGTTCAATAGGAGCATTGCGAACATAATTTATATTGAAGTTATTTAAATAGAAAGGAGAAGCATTGTGAAGAATTCGGGAAGTTGTAAGAAAATTAAATGGTATGGCTCCCAAATAAAGGCGGCGTATGCCAACCTGGAGGGAACGAAGACAGTAAAGAATAATTTTAAGGTATAAGGGACGGACCCTGAAAATTTGAGCTATTCCGTCATATGAAGCCTAAGACAGATTATAATTTTCATAAGATGAAATTAATGTGAAACGACGGTCGAAAATTACACCCAAATCTTTAGATTCTTTAACAGATTGAAATATTGGGTAGTCGAAAAAGTCTTTTCGTATTTTGTCAATAGATGTCGTTGGAGTCATCTATCTCCAGTGCTACCAATCACATTGCGTCATATCGTATGGTGTTAGAAAGGTGACATTTTAAGCTTCATTTAACCAAAAAAAAAATTAAATTCGGGGAAGTTGAAAAAAAGTTATAGCTGTTCAAAAATGGGTGAAAATAAAGAAGAAATTCGCTATATTTTGAAATTTTTGTATAAAAAAGGGAAGAATGCCACGCAAGCCACCAATGAAATTTCTGAAGTTTACGGAGACGATGCTGATTCTACACTTTACTGTCAACAACTGATGAGATTGAAGCAAGCAATCGAAAAAAAAACGGCCAGAACTGATCAGCAGAAAGGGCGTCGTCTTCCATTAGGACAGCGCTAGGCCACACACATCTTTGATGAATCGGCAAAAACTGGGAGAGCTTGCCTGGGAAGTATTGATGCATCCACCATATAGCCCTGACCTTGCTCCATCGGAATACCATTTGTTTCGGTCCATACAGAACTCCCTTAATGGAGTAAAGTTGGCTTCAAGAGAAGCCTGTGAAAATTACTTGTCGCAGTTTTTCGCCGAGAAACCACAAAAGTTTTACACTGATGGAATAATGTCTCTATAAGAAAAATAGCAAAAGGTGGTCGACCAAAATGGTACATATTTGGTTTAATAAAGTTCATTATAAATATAGAAAAATGAGTTGAAGTTTGATTAGAAATACGAAAAGACTTTTTCGACTACCCAAAACAATATTCGATGTGCTATATGAAATACGAAAGACAGCAGAGATTTTCAAAAAACTTACATGGCAGCATTTTTTGATATTTAAATAAAATTGAGATTGTTTACACCACATAACAAATTTTTCTATATATGTTTGAAGCCTGCATACGTCAGTTGTGGTATTTATAACTGACAATATTTTTAATTCGTCAGCATACGAGGGGTGCCTTTTATATGTCGGGATTAGAGAACAAAAACAAATTTTAATCATCGAAAATCACTTTATTGTTTTTCAAAATATTCTCCATGAAGATCTATACACTTTTGCATGCGTTGGAACCAATTGTCGAAGCACTTTTGGCACTCTGAATGAGGTACCTCCAAAACATGCATTCTGAATGCCGCAACCGCTTCTTCAGGTGTCGAAAAACGTTGACCTCTCAGTTTGCTTTTTACGTACGGGAATAAAAAGAAGTCATTCGGTGCCAAGTCAAGACTATACGGCGGATGACCCATTAATTCGATGTTTTGGGTGCTCAAAAATGCAGTTGTTTGAGCTGATGTGTGAGAGCTCGCATTGTCCTGGTGAAGAGTGATCCGTCTTTGGCGATTGGTTTTCGGTTTTCCTAATTTCTTGGAAGACAACTGGCAAACAAATGGTTGTGTACCACTCAGAATTTACTGTTCTGCGTTGTTCTAGTGGTACGGTTGCGACATGTCCAGTTTTTCCGAAAAAACAGGCGACCATTTGCTTGGAAGTGCTTCGTGCGCGAACAACTTTTGTTGGATTTGGCTCACCTTGAAACACCCATACAGTCGACTGCTGTTTACTTTCGGGCTCATACACGTAAATCCATGATTCATCACCTGTCACGAAGTCACAGACGTGTTTCGAAGCCCCGCGATCGTATTTTTTGAACATTTACTTCAACCAATCGACACGAGCCTTTTTTGAGCGATTGACAAATTGTGTGGGATCCAACGCGAACAAATTTTTTTGACAGTCAAATGTTTATGCAATATTGAATGAATTCTGGTCCCATTAATGCCTAAGATTGTCTCAATCTCACGATAGGGCACATGACGATCTTGCAATATCAGTTCGCGCACAGCATCAATGGTTTTCGGAACAACAACTGATTTTGGACGACCTTCACGAAATTCGTCTTGAAGTGAACTACGACCACGATTGAATTCACCATACCATCGATAAACACTGCTCCTTGATGGAGCTTCATCGCCAAAAATGAATTAAGTTCATCCATGCAATGTTGCTGAGTTAAGCCACGTCGAAAGTTGTAAAAAATAATCGCACGAAAATGTTCACGATTTAATTCCATTTTTGGACCGAGATGAATCTTTTAAGTTACTGTAAACAACACAAATAGCGCTGGTATTTCAAAACGTTCTGAGTACGTAAAAGCCAAAAAATGTCAAACTTTGCGATACAGCTGTCAGTTGCCACCAGGGTTGCCAAATCCCGACATATAAAAGGCACCCCACGTATAACAGAAAATTAGCAATAATGTCGAAAAAAATATGGAAAAATCCGCGTAAATGCAGTCAAATTGTTGCCCTGCTGAGAAGGCTCCAACAATAGTCACTAAAAACGGCGAGATCAGACATTGTGGACCGTTTAGTGACGAATCCATGCTGATTGCACGAAATTAAGCTTTTAGTGGCAAAGAACAACTTTTCTTTGACATTTGTTTCAGAAAGTTTAGAAATTGTCGTTTTTAAAAATTGGGGATATACTTGTTTCAGTTGTGTCCAGTCACCGGTGAAAATTCCAGAGGATAATAACTTATTTAAAATTATTTTTAACTGCCCAACATTTATTTAGAAAAATTACATAAAGCCTATCGATATCAGTTTGTGGGGAGGGTTTTAATCTTAGTATTCCAAGTACGACTTAGGTGTCTAAAATTCAGAGTTGAAGCTTGATTTATAGACCGATCTAAAATGTGATAAGAATCTGAAACAATTCTGAACAAAATTAAATTAGAAAAATTCTGCGAATAGATTGGCTGCTAATGGCGTGTTAGCAGATTAACTACCAAAACAAATAGCAGATGGAACATTACTATAGGATTTCTTAGATTTAAGGGGTCCCGGTGGACTAGAGCTCGAAAATTTAGAGTATTTTCAGGAATTTTTTTGCAATAAAAAAAGTGAAAAATGACATTTAAATTGTTTAGGCTTTTTATTCAGCTTCTTTTGCATACAAAAATTAAAAACAGAAACAATTTGTTTAATTTTAATAATTTAAAAAATGGCGCTGAAATGGATCCTACCGAAAAATTGGACCTGGACGGTGTTGTTAATTTTGACTCTTCTATGATATTTGTCTGAAACACAAAAACCAAAAAACTGATTAAGGTTTCGTTGGTTCAAAAAATCCATTTATTTTTTTTTCGCTTATTAATTTCTACAACATCTCAAGAATATTATACTAAATTTTCAAGTCGATCCGAATAATAAATTCGGAAATACAGCCTTTGGAATGTGTGCGCTCCAAGCCACTTTTATTGTTACTCAAAACTTTAAACGCGTTTTTCTAGGAACCGTGTTTTCAAAGTCAGTTGTCAAATGTTCTCGAAAACTACTCAACCGATCTTGATGTAATTTTATACAGGTGTTCGAAATACAATTTACTCGTGCTTGATCGAAGGATTTCGTGTTTTTTTTTCAATTAAACTATTTAAAAAAAGCTATATGTCAAGCAAATTTGACCGAAATTTTCATTTTTTTCGAAAAATGTCTGCCAAAATTCCAATTTTTACTTTTTTTTCTTTCCTTCACTCAATCAGAAGTTTATGGTCTTAACTAAAACACTTATTTTTGTTTTTACATTTTTGATGAGCCAGTCAGGAGTTATGCTGACAACGCGGACGCACCTTTTTTCGAGGGGTCACCGGAAATGACGTCACAATTAGACAAAATTACAGTTTTAATTTGTTTTTTTTTTTGATTTCAGAAATTATTCTTTAAATATGTATCTAAAAGACAGAACAAAGTTTGAAATAAATAAATAATTTTTTTACATAGAAAAAAAAAATTGAAAATAGGCCTTTTTTTACCCGACGAAACCCATGTAACCCCTTAAGCAGTATGATTGTAGCTATGTCCTGTACTAGAAAAAAAACAAAAAACAAAAAAACAAATTTGACAAAATGACGAGGTTTTGAATTTGACATTTTAAAAACGAATTTTTTTTCAATTTTTAATCAAAAAAATATGAAATAATTGAAATAATAATATGATTCTAGTACGGCCGATAGCCTTTGATGTTGTGAACAAAATATTTAAATTGCAGACGATTCAGTTGAATATTTTGGTTTTTTTGACAACACCAGACCGAAACAAGTCGTTTCGAGATAAATGAATTTAAAGTTTAAGGTACAGGAGCGCGCGGACCGCTCTCTGCCTAGTTAATGGGCTGCAGAAGCTATAATATTGGGAATTTCCGCGAATAAATTTATTTAAGCAATTGAGTAGAATACGTGCAGGGGGTTTATCGCCCTCTCGTATGTTCTCTTACATTCCATTTTCGTCCCTTTTCGTACGTACAGGAGACAAATGTCAGTGAAAGAAGTGCGCGGTAATCACTGCAATTTGCTTGTGTTTGCATGGGCATTGTGTATTAAAATGTATGTTAACTGTACTGCAAGCTGAGAACAACTCAAGAAATTACTTACTTACTTAGGTGGCCATAACAACCCGTTACCGAGTTACGGCCGACCTCACTAGCTCTCTCCAGGCGCCTTTGCTCCGCGCGCGCCTTTTACAAGTCTGTACACCAAGCGAGCATAGGTTTCCTCCACCTGGTCTTCCCAACTGAGCAATGGTCTTTCTCTGCGTCGGCTCCCTTGGACTTCGCCCTCGAACACCTTCTTTGCTGGAGCTTCTTCATCCATACGCACGACATGCCCTAGCCAACGCAGGCGCTGGATGGCGATGCGTTGAACTACGTCAATGTCGGCGTAGAGCTCATACAGCTCGTGGTTCATTCTTGAACGGTAGTCTTCGCCAACGCGCACAGGACTGAAGATCTTGCGAAAAACTTTTCTCTCGAACACCCCACGAGCGGCTGCATCGCTTTGTGACACTACCCATACTTCTGCGCCATAAAGCAACTCGGGTATGATGAGCGCCTTGTAAAGTGTCAGTTTAGTCATGCGAGAGAGGGCTCGACTACTCAATTGCTTACTTAGCCCATAGTAACACCTATTAGAAAGAGTGATTCTTAAGAAATACCGTTTGTTTAATTGACTGGCTTTGCTCTTAGCTCACTTTTTCGTTCTTTTGGCATCAATGAAACAGTAGCATATAATTTTGTGGTTCAAAGATATCCTATTTTCTTAATCTCATAAACTTTTATTAAAATCATAACCCTCTAACAGCAAAGGAGAAATGTTATCGTTTATGGCGAAAAAAATACGAGGATAAAAAAGTAAATATACCAAATCAAAAAAATATTTGATGTAAAAACTGTTCATACACAATGACTTTACTTTAACGGAAAACAAACTATTTGACCTTCCTTTACAAACTGTAATGTTGCTAAGTGGTTTAATGAAAGTATTTCATTACAATTTTTACAGCAACAGTAGCAAGGGAATTAGGGTATTTAAAAACTTTTACGAGTATTCACTTCGGTTAAGTAAAAACTACATTTAAATTACTTAATATTAAAAGTTGCTTACGTTTTGCACAATTCTGTATCCTGGCACACATAGCAGCTCGTACAAAGCGCAGGATAGCAGAACTCAGACACATGCAAGCTGTCGTATTTCACATTAAGTCTAATAAAAATAACCAAATAAAACAAACAAAAAAATCTATTGTAAGCAAAACAGTTATAAACCAGCATACCCTGCGCTGGTAAGGCTTGTTATTTACAGCTTTGCGCGCGTGAGAAATTAATGAGCACATTTTGCTCGACCCACACATTTACAATTACCCCCACATATGCAGGTACCCCTGCTTATACTTATGTGGTGACCATTCGTTTGTTTGACTGCCGAAACGAAAAAAAATTCCATTGAAATTTCTCGCATCCTAGTTCCCGTTAATTACTTTATTTAGCGCTATATTTGGGTATTTTTATTTCCTCATTTGATATCTGTGAAATGATTGCCTACAAAAAAGGATTTAGTACAACTTATATTCCCTACATTTATTTTGTTTTTCTGATTTTTCTGTATTGGTTTCGTTTGCTATTGCCAAATTAACGCTCATTTATGCGCCACTGGCAGCCATTAAGGGCCTGTAAGTATGCTACAATTATGCAATTTACCCTTTCGTCACGCCTGTGCGCGGCTGTCAATTAAAAATCGGCAAATCGTTAAGTGGAAGCTACTAGCAACCGACTCGAATATGTAACCTGTGTATGCACATTTATGTATGTATGTATGTGTGTATGTACGCCCTTAAATAATCAAAATTATTGGCAAATACGCTGCACGCGCTGCTATCGAGAATACTTTCACACTTATTTTGGTTTCTGTGTGAATTTTTGTGCTGCCAATTAGGGGAGAATGCGCGTCGATAAATGTCCACACAGAAATAGTTGCTTACATATGCACATTGCTATGTAGTGCCACGTTGCTTGGTTATATGCTATGGTGACATAAAAAGGGAAATATATGTATATCATTAAAATTATCCCACAAAGGTCCTGCAAAAGCTGGACAGCTGCCAGCTTATCCTTTAGCCGTAACCAAGCAATTTTTGCGATTTGTTCTCAGAGAATTTTTCTTCGTAGCAGTCGTCCAATAAATTCTCATGACCATTAATTACGCAGTATTTTCTCTGTAGTTGGTAGCAGCTGGCAAATATTTTTAATTCATAAAATAAGCAGCATCTTACGGTTTATTGATACTTACAGACGAAGCCACATGTACCCCCTTGAGAAAAGCTAAACAACTCAACAAAGATTCTAGTTTTTGAACTGGTGTATAATAGAAGATGCGGTTCTAGTTCGAGATTGTCCGGAAGTTTACCAGTTGAGCGATACCACGTAAAGTGAGCCAAGTATTTTGGACATTGAATCATAATTTTTGGTGTCTACTGTGAATTAGTTCACTATCTGGTACAAGGTGGATGTCCAGGCTGACAAATGACTTTTCGTAAGACTTCGTCACGCTGAAAATATATAAGACAAAGCCAACCGAACAAATGGCACAATAATAGTATTTTGTATTCTAGTATTAATGTAAACTACCGGTTCATTAACCAATGAAAATATCATCATGAACATCCTTTTTTAAAAAAGTTTTGAAAGTTTGTGTACATAGTCACTGGCGTACACTTGCTTCATCATTGTTTAATACTAATGCGATATTTAACTTATTTATGCATGCTGCAACTAATGCCTTCTAACAGAAG
Source organism: Anastrepha fraterculus (assembly GCA_037575425.1). NCBI lineage: Eukaryota > Metazoa > Arthropoda > Insecta > Diptera > Tephritidae > Anastrepha > Anastrepha fraterculus. The sequence goes on along the minus strand of JAYXIM010024594.1, from coordinate 650,083 downwards.
TTCGCGTGATCATCTTGAATTATCTCTTTTCAGCAGAACAACTGATTTGGGCCAATATCTTCGCAATTCATCGTTGAGTGAGGAAAGTACTCGACTAAACTTATTTTTCCACGGTTCCAAAATGCCTTGATAATTGGCTTTTTACTAAGTTTTTAACCAAGTTTCTCTGATGGTCGATGTTGCTCTACAAAAGTACGGGCCCACGTTTTTGGCACTGGTTTGGTTTTTTAAATTAAACTTTTTTTCATGGCATTCACATGGCAGTCACACTTTGGGCTTTGAATTCAAACTAGCTGAAAGATAGAAACAGGTACAAATCCACTCGGCTATGGGAGTCACTACTTGCCTTCAACTACACTAAAAATCGTCCGAGCTATTCAAATTATATTGGGTGCGATAATTGTCACACTCCGCAAGGGTGTGGGGCTCACTTAGGCCTGAAGGACCGTTGGAACACTACTAGTTGAAGATCAACTTCAACGCAACCACTTTGTCTTCATAATAAACGCTGAAATATTGCGGATGGATGCGGAGAAGTAGGAGTTTAGACAGCGGTGTTGCGCTCTGCCGCCTAAACACGCTTAGCGTCGCCAAGGCATACAGTAACCCTGGTATATGATATATCTGGTGCTATGTTATATCTGTGTAGAATGGTGTTTTTCGCTTTGTACGAAAATTTATATATTCTATAATGCAAATCATCTTTGAACTTCAGAATGAAATGGTTGCTGCAATCATATTTACCAAGTAATTTCGTATTCATTTCATTGCGTTTTAGTTGATCATAAGAGGAATTTAGATCTCATCAGTAGTCGTTACTAGAAAATACGCGACTAACTTTCCTGGCACAAGTGCTTTAAGTGCCAGTTGGAGCGGATGAAGGTTGAGCGAATTGTACATACAAACATGCATTCAAATAGAATTTAAATCGAGTTTTACTTTCAAATGCAATATTCCACATTATTATTAACCCACAGATAATAATATACTTATATATAGACTGGCATTACAATCTTTTTATGTTTTATAATTTAATATTATAGGTTTTTGTTGCCTTTATAGGAGGAATAGTATTCGATGCCGTCTTTATCTCATCAATCATAGCGTAGCGTCGTGCTTTCATGGGCCTCTTCAGTTTCGGGAGCAAGAAAAAGTCACAGGGGTCAGATCTGGGGAGTACGGTGGCTGTGGCATCATTAGTGTGTTGTTTTTGTGTGAGCAGTGGCGTTATCGTGATGCAAGAGCCAACAAAAATTGTTCTTCCACAAATCCGGGCGTTTCTGGCAGATTGCTGCGCGCAAATTGCGCATAACTTACAGGTGATATTCCTTATTGACCGTTTTACCCTGTGGCAAGAGCTCATGATGCACAACACCACTGCAATCGAAGAAAACGGTAAGCAAAACTTTTACATTCGACCGAACTTAGCGCGCTTGTTTCGGTATTAGTTCGTGCAGCAGCTTCCATTGAGATGATTCAGCTTTGGTTTCCACGACATAACCATAAACCCACAATTCGTCACCAGTTATGGCCCTCTGGAGCAAATTTGGATCGTCGCGGACAGAGTCCAACGTATCATTAGCAATGTTCATGCGATGCTGCTTTTGGTCGAAATTGAGCAGGTTTGGTACGAATTATGCGGCGACCCGTCTCATGTTTGAAATCATTGAAAAAAATCGAATGGCACGAGCCAATCGATAGGTCGAGGTTCTCAGCAACTTCTGTAATGGTTTTTCGACGATTGGCCAACATCACTTTCTTCTTTTCATCAATTTTTTCGTCTGTATTTGAAGTGCTCGGGCGTCCGGCATGTTTTTCGTCGTTCACATCTTCTCGACCTTCTGAGAATATTTTGTACCACCGATAAACGTTGCTTTGGTCCAAAGCAGTTTCTCCGTTTGACACAGTCAACATTCGGAATGCATCCGCGCCTTAATTTCGTTTTTCACACAAAATTTGATGCAGGTTCTTTGATCCATCTTTTTGAATAGGTAAAAATCGAAGACGCGCCGAAACACGTGCAAGCAAAGCAGCTGTCAACAATTAACTGAACATTCAAAATGGCCGAACTCGTCGGCATGAGTGAGAGACATGAGTACCAAACATATCGCAAAAAAAAAACCGAATTTCGAATATATGTAACCTGCGAAAATTCAAAATTCGCGATACTTTTTAACACTTTTATAAGAAATACTTAATAATTTAGCCGTACATATAGAACATTTTTAAAGCCTTTTTAACTTTTGTAAAATTTGAATTTATAAAAAATAATTTATAATAATTGAAATCTTAAACAAAATTTTGTAAATTTTTGAATACGCGTTTAATCGAATTTTGTAATGAAATTTGTAATTTATTTCAATACAAATAACTTTACAATAATATCAAAAAAAAAAAAAAAAAAAAAAAAATACAAATAAACGCACGCCTGTGGGACTGAGATTTTACTACTGCTGAAGTTGAGATTATGAAATCATTTTTATTGCAACAATATTAAAAAAAAATAATAATATTTAATGAGCGTAGGAACAGCGGAATATGTACGGTCAAATTTCATCCACAGGGCTACCTCGGGCCCAAAAAATTTAAATAGCAGCAAATTTATGGAAATTTGTAGGTATTTTTTTCATTTGAGTTTCTCAGAGTTTTTCGCTTAACCACAAATCAACTTTAAAATGAAGCCCCTTCTTAGACTATTAAGAAATACCAAAGCTTACACATTTCAATGCAACGACATGAAAACTAAATGTATTCACTTGCAATGTCGATTGCTATGAAATCTACACGAATCTGTGCATTTGTGTGTAAACGCATGACGTGTATTTGAATTAGTATGTTGACATGCTGTTTAATGTTATCCTTATGCCGCATGATTATCCTTTTGCCAACGTTGGCTGCATATAACAACAACCACAGCATGTCTACACAGTTAGCTTTGTCGCAAGGCAAGCAGGTAGCCAGCCAGCCAGCCAAAGCCGGCAAGAAAGTCAACAAGCTGTTGTTGTAGAGTGTTTTACTTCGGCGGCTCCTCTGCTCAACTTGACTTCCTAACTCCACAACCAATCTAACGCCCCTAACTCCACAACCAATCTAACGCCCCTAACACCTCGGTGCCCTACCAAGGCAATTGTCTTTTCTTGTCCTTTAACTGCATATTCTGCGACGCCCGCCGCCTTAAGTTGATTTTAACCACCAGATTATCTGTGAAATCATGGCAATGTGCAATGGCGTGCTTATTGTATGTACATATATTATAGCTGGATGGCTTGCATGTGTATGTGTGTGTGCATGTGCGGAAGTGCGGTATAAAAGTGTATATACTGGCATACCTTAGTGGGCACATATTTAGATACGTAGACACGCATTTTGTATTTAGCCCTTCAACTTCATCTCGAACCAAAGCACTCTGCCTTATTTGTGTCGTTCGTTACGCCTAAGCTTTACTCATCTTACTGCAGGTATTTACTTGTTTATGAATGTGTATGTGTAGTTATCCTATATCTATGTTTCTGTACTGCTTTTCTCTGTATTTCCAACTGGATTTTGACTTAACATTTACGACACTCTTAAGCATGTTAGCGACACGTTAACATTCGCCAAGTTTACTTATTTAATTTTTCTCTTCTTCACTTTACTTACTGCTGCTTTTGTTGCTATTGTGGCAGTAAATCTTTTAGCCACACGTTTCCTTATACATACATATGTACATGCGTATACATATAGGCACATATGTCACTGTATCGTCGTCGCGCAAGTCGTCGCTTTTCTTTGGCCTTTTATTTGTCTTTTCTGTTGCCTTCCAATATCGAGTTTTAATATGGCGCAAAGGAGGTATAACAAATCACAATGTCAGTAGCGAAATCTGAGTAAAAAAAAAAACCAAAACAATCACGTTTTTATTTCTGGAGTTGCAAGAGCCATCGGTGACTACATGAAGTTGTTATAAGATTGCATTTTTTCTTTGAATTTAGTCTCCTACCCTGCTTTCTTTTCTTTGTGCGTCAATAAACCTTTTTTAGTTACTTTATTTTCTTTCCTTACTGCAAGTTTTGTAGCCCATCTCAACTAGTTCACTGCCTACCCTCCCTTTTCTAGTTTACTCTCTTATTTTTACGCATTCTTTTCCTCTTCTATATGCACCTTTTGTTTGTCCCTACAGCCTTTACAAGTCAGCCTTCCCACACTACACTATTTTCTCCGAAGTAGATATATTAATTTTTTACTAAGAGCTCGACTGGCGTCTCTTATTTGTCAAAAAAAAAAAAAAACACATGAGCTAAGAAAAGTTATGCACACGCTCACTTTATATAGTTATTTTTTGTATTCTCAGAAATCTTTAGTAAATCCTTTTCCCTTCAGCACTTTCTCCACAATTATGTAGAAACGTTTTTCGTTAGTTTCCACTTCTTGGCAAAATAGTTACGTTAGCCACATGTCACGCAAATACATATGTAATGCACCCTCACCCACACACACGCATCACGTCACGGCTAGTCAAGTCAAGTATTTTCAGTCTAAGCAGCAGCAATTTGTTTTACTTGTTTGTTTCGTATGGATGTACTCAGAGTCGGCTATACTGCGGGTTAAATGCTCTGGCCCATGAAAGATGCAAAGCTTCCACAAAAAATTGTATTATTAATATGCAATAATTGATAAAGTGATTCGATATAAGAAACAATTTTCTTTTTTTGCTCAAAACATTTGATGCTGTCCGCTAATTCTTCCTCGTTGTCGTTATACCAGTAAAGCTCATAATTCTAAAGCTATGTATTATAAATATCTACAAGAGATAAGTTAAGATGCTTGGATATCCCAAGAACATAGCGAAATTGCTATATAGACTTGATGTATATGAAAGGGAAAAGGTCCCTCGTTGTGGAATTTGTAGCACTAATAGGAACGTCCATACATTTTTTGAAGAAAAAAGAGTGTCCAGACATCTCCATAGTCGAACGTTGTCATCAAATGGGTTGAGACGTCTCGTCGTCCTCCAAACATAGTCGGTTTTTTTAATCCGGTGCAGGATTATTACCGCTGAGCTAATGTACAGGCCGCGGTAGCCGAATGGGTTGGTGCATGACTACCAACCAGAAGTGCACAGGTACGAATCTCTGTGCATGAAACACCATTTAAGACAATTAATACTCAAAAATTTTCAACCCACTTTCCTCACAGAAAGATGCAGAAACATTTCAAAGATATCCTCTTTTTTAAAATGAACGAAATGATATCATCTCATTTACAATAAAACTTTAGATGTAAGAGAACACATATATGTACACGCACTATACATTACACTATAAATGTAGGTATACACTCATATTTACTATATCTTGATTAAAAAGTTTACGAAATATATTCAGAAAATTAAAAATACGAGTTTATTCCACGAAAGTAATATCACCAACGTAACATCTGCAACACAATTGAGCCAGCGTTTGATCTGGCTCTCTAAACAGTTCTGGAACTCTATTTTCGGTATAGCCATCAAAGCCGTCTTCGATTATTCCGTTACTTCCATTTAACTGTAAAAACTTGTCTCTCGAAGTAGTTTTTTGATTCGACCAAACAGAAAAAAATCACGGGGAGTCATATCAGTTGAATTCGATGGCTGTTAGATGATAGTCCCTTCGTGGTTGGTCAAAAATTCGAGGATAATGATGGTACTGTGCAAAGGTGCGTTATCATAGCGCAAAAATCCACGAGTTGCTTTCCTACAAATCTTTTCTTTTTTTTTGAGAATTTCGTAACTTAAACATCCAATAATCCCAAATAATAATCCTTACAAATTGTGTGGCCTTCTGGCGAAAATTCGTGGAGTACAATACCATTGTAATCCATACAAACCGTGAGAATCGCTTTCGTTATTGGCAGAAAACGGCGTGGTCCTGATTCATGCGGGGCTCTAAACTCTGTCACTACGTTCGTCATCCTCGATGTACCCACGATTTCTTCTAAAGCGTTCATGCCACTCGTAAACGGTTGTTTTCTTTACAGTATCATTACAGGCGGCCGCCGTAGCCGAATGGGTTGGTGCGTGATTACCATTCGGAATTCACAGATAGAACGTTGGTTCGAGTCTCGGTGAAACCTAAATTAATAAAAACATTTTTCTAATAGCGGTTGTGGTCGCCCCTCGGCAGGCAATGGCAAACCTCCGAGTATACTACTGCCATGAAAAAGCTCCTCATAAAAATATCTGCCGTTCGGAGTCGGCTTGAAACTGTAGGTCCCTCCATTTGCGGAACAACATGAAGACGCACACCACAAATAGGAGGAGGAGCTCAGCCAAACATCCAAAAAGGGTGTACGCGCCAATTATATATATATATATCATTACAGAAACAATTTCTCAACATTTCAAAGGTTTTCGCACCATTGAATCTATTTTTAATGTACAACTTAACACAAGCTCGTTCCTGCAAATTCAAAACCATTTTCAAAACTGATAAAATTTTGTCACGAATGTTAATCACAAATGTGACAACCCAACAAAAACAAAAAACACAGCTCAAATTCTCAAGACTTAGAGCGTCACCTGGCGGTTGTTCCGGGGACTTTTTCTTGAAGATGGTATGTACACTCATACTAGTGCAAGCATTTATTTTCTATTTTATATGGCATAAGAAGAGCTTACGGCCTGCGTTTCTATCGGTCTATTTTCATTATTTTTGGCACTGAATTGAATGCTCAAATATTTATGCGCATCTTTAAGGAATTTCTAATTTACCACATCTTCTTTCTCTCAATTATGAACCGATTGTGCCATTAGAATTAAGTTGAGTAGTTCTGTATTCTAATGATCATTACATTGGCAATAAGTTCCCACGCCCCTTGAACTATTACATAAATTTAGATACTGAGTTAACCACTGCTCTAATCACTGCCTGCCATTGTCAGTATAGTATGAATTATGAATGTTGCATAAGTGCAAAGATCTATACTTGGATTTGTCGGTATGCTTGCGCATGTATGATTACGTTTCTATGAGTTGTCGTAAGCTTGAAATAAATTTTATTGCCATTGTTACACTAATAGTGTAGAATGGAATAAAAATATCGCATGCGATTGTGACAATCCAAATACAGAATAAGGAATCTATTCATAAGGCAGTGAGTGAGGAGAAAGAGAAAATCGAATAGAAAAGTTGAGTGTAAAGCAAGTGTTACGCTTATGAGCTCTTTGTGTGCCAAAATACTGCAGACTATGAGTACAGTTAGTATTAATGAATGTGCATGTTTGAGTTTGTGTGTAGGTGAGTTGGATGCGACACTTTTGGTGACGTATGCAGAACAATCTGCCACTTCTTGTTAGTGTCATGTTAACACGAACGTGCCACCGAGGCAAGAAAGCATTCATGCAGATATTGCTGATGGTTTCACTGTTACTTTTTGCGAACGTTGTTGTTGTCGTTGCATACGTAGTAGCACGTTTCCACGTGTCACGTCACATGATTGCCGCTTTTCGTGACGCTGCTTGGCATGCCTCATTTCGGTGATATAAATCGCATGCTCGCGTTTGCTGTTTACATATGAATGTACTTTAATGTGTAAAAGATTCTTGTAGTCTATTTAAGCGATGCCCTGTAGTAAAAAAGTGTTAGCAGTCCTTTAAATAACTATTTCTATTCTGCCCATCTAGTGATTGTCTCCTAACAAGTGCGGATTGGATGCAGAGTGTATCAGTTGGTGGTTCTAGAATTTGCGTAGGCAGCGCTGTTGACTCCGGCAAATATTGTGACTGTGACGACGAATGTTGCTAGTAGCCTCGTGAGGTGTGCACGCTTTCTGATACAGTAGGTCGCTAGTTGGAAGCGTGAAAAAGGATGAGGCAATTTTTCGAATTCAGTTCAAGTAACGCTTCAAGATTTTGGAATTAGCGTTTTCAAGTGTTAGGACCTTGAAAACTATATTAAGGGGGACCCTCATTTATCGGGTCAAAAAAATCGATTTTTTGGAAATAATTTTAATCTATTCTACAACTATTTAAGAATATACTTTCAAAATTTCAAGTCGATATCTGTATTTTTGAAGGAGTGACAAAATTTTTAACAGGACGCGACGGGTGGCCTGATCGCCTGTATCCAAAACTTTAAACGCGTTTTTCTCGAAACATCATTTTTCGATTTTGTGTACACAATTGAGAACGCTGTATTGAACCAATCAGGCTTTACAAAAGCTCATTTTAAAGATAATTAAATTGTTTTCAATGTGACATTAAGTGTTTTTTAAAAAAAAAAGATTTTCATATTTTTTTGTAATTTTAAAGTCAATTTTTATGCATGAAAAATCACTTTTAACATAAAACTGGGTAAAAAATATCAATTTCGACATTTTTTTTTAAATCAAAATGTCACATCGAAGGTATTATCCTAAAGTTTTAAAAAAAATTTGGTTTTTTTATTTCAGAAAAAAATTCAGAGCGCTAGAATGTACACAGATAGAATGAGGTGCCATGGACGAGGTGTATATTTCCATACTTAAAATGTTTTTTTTCTTCTCCGAAAATTTTTGTAGACAGTCAAGACATTTATTAAAGTACTTTATGAATTACAAAACGTTTGAAGTTATTTTACCTGAGAAAAAAATTCCCAAAAATGATGTATTTTTCGACCGTCTAAATGAGGGTCCCCCCTTAAGTTCATTCTGTAACGGAACACATTTTTGCAAGATTCAGTTCTTTATTTGGTTAAAGCGTCTCGGAGCTGCTTGTCAGTATTAAATCTTAAACGCGTTTTTCTCTAAACCACTTTTTTCAAACAGGGCAGATACTTGAACACCGTTGCATGAAATGATATGATGTTTTTCTGGGAGAAACTTTGTACGTACATTTTATTTGAAAGAACGTAACTTTTTATAAGATAATATAAATTTATTCTTCTATAAGCAATTCACTACTCACTTTTCAACAAAATCTGAATAAGAAAAATTTTCTATATACTTCCGCAAGAAAAAATATACGAAACATTTTATTTATTATTCCAGGCTTTAAAGAGATGTTTCTGAGAATTGACTGTGTTGTCTTCATTTTGCACCAGAATGAACCTCATTTATTTCCATGCTCCAATATGTTAAAAATAATCTCTCTGAAATAAGATCCTGACCTCAAATTGTCAGACGGCTGTAATACCACTTAAATTAAATTTACATAGCATTTCTGCAGAACTTTCGCAGAAAATATTAAATTAACAGTGACTGCGATGTTACAGAAGTAAAAGTGTTAAAGGAGGAGTTTAAGGCACAGTCTCAGCAATAACTAAGCAACAAAAGATAAATCTTTGATTACTTTCGTGGTTCTTTTAGAAGCTTTGTTCGCTTATTTTTAGTATAAATGTGAGCAAACAGTGTGGTGCTGTTTTAAATTTAAAAATGCAAAAAATATGTAACATACTGGAAATTGAAATTTTTATACCTGACAGAATTGAAATTTCGTTTAGCGCCGAACCACTCATTGCATCAGTTCTCGATGTCGTGGTTCTTCGAGAACATTTCGCTGACAATCCAATAAGTCTCCATATAGCTTAGTATCGTATTAAAATGTAGGCATGAATATATTATATCAGGAGAATTCAAGAAATAGCTTTATAATAAAATCTTGAGCACGAGGAAAATAAACAAAGTTAAGACACGAAAATAAATGATGTTATGCGTGCACTTTGTAAACTGTAAATGTGAGCTAACAGAGCACTTAGCAGCAGTTAAGTATTCGGTGGAAATAGTTTATTATATATGAGTAAGTTCATATCAAGAGAGCATAGAAGAGGGGGAAAAACATTAAATAAAATTATCATAATTAAAAAACCAACCCAGAGTCGAAAACACTAATTAATGACCGAAGAATAGAGCTTTGGATATAATGAATATTAAGTCAATTTCTACCCTATCGGTATTCCCATCGATGCACCAACGGGAGCTAATTTCCATTTGTAATTTCTTTTCCGGTTCTTCCCACTTAATTTGCTATAATGGGTTATATAATGGATCCAAAGGAGAACAGTAGTTTATAAAGTTTGCAGAACGACAATTATCTGTATGTGGGACAACGTCGTTCAAACAAAAGACAGTTGGATACTTTACGGAGGACCATTACTACCTTCCGGTAACTGACTGGTTCGAAACTATGTTTACTGCCGGTGTAGATATATTTATATGCCTGCAAGTAAATGCTCCTATTGCCTGCCTATGTGCACGAGAATTGCATTGCCACTTTCTTTGCACTTCATCCATTTAACACCATCACCACTTCAACTACAAGTATTCATACATTCATGCTCAGGTCGCTACTGCCTAATGGTGTCATTTGTCATTTGTGTAAGTTTTTCTTGTTAGCTATTTTTTCTACATTTTTCTCCCATCATCTCCTTCTATATATTTGGGCATTTTATGAAGCGACTTTGCCCGTTTACTTGCCTCCTTTAACGCTCGGTCTGGCGCCTTTCAAATGAGTGTGTGTCTTTTGTTATGATCACTGCAAATAATTCATCTGGTAATATGCTCAATTTAATGGGTTTGCGTGTAAGTTTTGACAACTGCTTGGCAGTTTGAAGGAAATGTGTTTGAGAATTGTGGGAACTGTGCGAGCTGTGGTAAGGACATCGTAATGTCTGGCAGGTACAATATTTCGTAAGCTAGCACTAAATTTGTTGAAAGCTGTTTTGAATTATGAATATCAGATATTCTTAGCTACCGAGATGGAAACATTAAAACCAAAAAAAAAACAAAAAACAAACATCACAAAATATTCATCCTCAGGAATTTCCTTAGTCCTCCTCACCTTTTTATTAAAATAATTATCTGTCTAAAGTGTCTCAAATCAAAAATGTTTTATAAAAGAAGGCAGTAGTTTGCTGCAGCAGGAATCACTAATGTCTGGGATCAGAGCAATATTTGGTGCATGTAAACTTGACGGAACTGTGAAGAAAATTCGTTTTTATTTCAGGTTAGACAAACAAAAATCAATTAACTCGATGCATATTTTCCTCTAAATGAAGCCGAAAGTAGGCAAAATTAGCGGCTTATGCCACCAAGGACTCCCAATTAGTTGAAGAACAGATTCTTTAAAAGAAAAAGTTACAATTTGGTAGCTACTGTAGCCGTCAATGGCATACACCGTGAAACTAACTAATCTGCTTTGTAAGTCACATACAGCTGGAAGTTATGCTTCAATGCAGATATGCATTCTTCGAAGCTTCGCTGAAAGGGTCTTAAGTCGGGAAAGTGGTGCCAGCAGAGACCAACTCAACTAAGTGTGAATCGCTTTCTTCAGAGAGGAGTAATTCCCGTAATATTATCTAAATTAGGAAGACAACATTTTTTGGACGCGCTACATTAGCATTCTTGCTCTCATTGTATGGGTCGGTATTACTCTTGACCAGATTTGCCGAGGCTATACCAGGGCTTTACTTGTACAGGGTTACCTAAAACGTATTTCTGAATGAGTTAAAATGAGCCAAACTGACTTTATTCCGAAATATTACAACTTTATTTCTGGAACAAAATCAAGACGCACGCCACAATAGGAGGAGGAGCTCGGCCAAACACCTAACAGAAGGGAACGCGAAAATTATTTATTTATTTACTCATTTATTTATTACGGCTTTCTAATAGAAAGAATAAGCATTGCAATTATTAATGAAATACGATCTCATTAACATGGATGCGTACACTATTTGTGTACTTTAGAAAAAAGTTTTCAATACATCACAACGACTTTCAACGCGAAGGAATTTATTTCGATCCACGCAGGTATTTAGAGAAATAATATGAATAAAAGACTAACCAAATGGAATTCAAAATTAGTAGCTCTTAAAGTAAAAAGTTCCCGCTTCGTATTTCCATATGGCCGTAAAACGAAATTATATTTTAGAATTTCAAATCCATATCACTTGGCATTACATTCTATACACATTCTTCAAGTTATCCCCACACGACAGTGATTAATTTCATATTTTAAAATCTTTCGCATGCCACGCGAACGCATTCTACATTAGCTGCCACATGGATATGAAACACACGTACACATGTTTAGGTACAAACTCAGAGGTTTCATACACTAACACATAATAGTGAACTCACCAAATGGCTGTGTGAACTCTGCGAAAGTAAGTGGTGCGAAAGTTTTCCCGACCAAAGTAAAGAAAGCCATCATTATTTAGCCATTCAAAGTAAAGTAAAGTATTATAAAAAGATAGCGCCAAGAATGGATGAAGGAAAGTAGGAAGTGGTAAGTGGTAAAGGCCAACGAATGAAACGTGGCGAGCTTGAGAAGTAAGCAACCCGTACCACACTCACACACATGTTTATGATTGCGCGTGTGTGTAAATGCAATGCATTGCTCAACGTATGTTAAATGCAGGAAAAATCAAATCAACGCCGAGTATATGCTTTAATCCAAGTTCAGTTTAGAAAGAGTTCGGAAGGTAAGCTAAAGTGGAGAGCGGCTGTGACTGTAGCAGCGCGTATTAAATTCTACATAAGTATATCCCACAATGGATTACACGCCGAACTTATTGCAAAGCGTAAAAGTACGAAAAGGAGGCAACCGGAATTAGAATTACAACTTCTTAATAAACAGGAAAAATGCTAACAACTTTTTTTTTATTTCAAATATTTCTGCTTACCCCACTCTTGCTTACTTTGAGGTCAAATTGTTTTCTACGATGAATGGGCAATGCAAAATTTTAAGTTAGAGAAACCCTGTTCAATTTACTTTTATAAATATATGAACACTTTAAGATATTTTTCATGGCTCCTAATGAAATTTAGCCGACAATTGTTGATCCCAGACCTTCGAGATGCTTTTAACGTAGTCTTGGGATTTGGGTATTCGAAATTTGTCCCGAAATAAATTGTAACTTTTATAAATTTATGAAGAATAAGTTATGACACAGTTGGCGGTAACTTTTGATCCCGGAGTTTTGGAATTTTCATAGTTTAATATCGGGATTTTGGAAATTGCGCTCAAATATTCAAGTTAACCAATTTTTTTGAAGACTACAGAGTTGCTTTCGACGCTTAATTTGGCATTAAGTTGTATTGAGGTAGAGAATTTTGTAGATTTATGTCCACATTTAGCGTTCAGCATTAACGGTCTTTTGAAATCAGAAGATGGTTTTTAACGTCTGTGCCTAGGAAAATATTTCCAGCTTGGATGACCTGTGTGTTGATTTACGTGAAATGATTTAAAGGCAACTGAGAAAAGCAGACTTCATGCAACATTCCTGATATTGACGAATGTGGTGATCCCTAGAATTAAGTAGTTCGCAATGAAAACAAAAAAATAAAAATAAATAAATAAACAAACCAAGAAAATTCATCGGGAGCTATGTTTTCTTTTTCAACAGAGACTCCACTCAGTACATTAAATAGTGGAAGTACACTTCTTATGCTATTAATATGATATACATAATTCCAGCCGGTAACTCATTTAATTATTCACAAATTTTAGTGCGTGCGGCAAATTAGGCATCTCACTTGTAACATTGCTGGCATTAATTTTTACTTAGGAACCTAGGGCGATACGCATGCAGCATTATCACTTACGCTTACAGCTTTGGCACTTCGAATTTGGCCATTGGTCTAAGTACACGTGCACTCAACTCAACTGAGCAATGGTGCGACCGGCTAATTAAGACACTTAAGCCTGCCGCTCGTGGTTATAATGGCCGTAACAATAATCACACGAATAAATATTCAAGTGGAGGTAAGATGATGATACAGCGATAGGCAGAAGAAGAATCACTTTAGGTAAAGCCACTTACCAAGTTTTCTTATTAGCAGCTGGAGAAGCATCTCAGTGAAAGCAAATAGTTAAGTTAGGTAAGTATCCAATAGCATTTGTTGTGTCATTGTTGACTACAACAACAAATATTATTACAAGTGGCCACAGAAATTAGTATAACGCCTGTGATAGCCAAATTTGCGCAAACGGGACAAGGGAATTTTTTTTTTCAAGTGTCGTTGCCGCCAAATTTCAACAACGTCATTAGCTACAATATTCGCAACTTACAAAAATAGCATAATAAACAAGCAAAAACAGCTAAAAAGCTGGCTGTCGTCCCGCAATTGGCCACTCCACTGAACTTGACTGCCGCCTATGTTGGCTTAGTTCTTTGGCAGGCTGCCTAAAGATTTGCTTCCTTTTTCAAGGCTGGCTGCTGCAATGCTTGCTGTTGATGCTTTTGTTTGCTGGAAATTTCCACAAATTGAAGTGGGCCACTTAAGTCAGCCAACAGCCAACAACTTTAACTTCATCCGGCCACTTCTAAACTTCTCAAGTAATGTAAAGATTGAAGCTACAGCCTTTTGTGGCGAAAGATATTCACGTAATGAATGAGCGAGTAAATGAATACGTATGGAGGCGAGAACGGAAATGTAGCCATAACCATTTTTATCTACAAAGACATAAATATTATTTTTTGCATGAGTGTAAGTAGGCGCAACGTCGGGCTCGGGGAAAAAATTTGCTTCTTGGAAGAAATGATACAAAGAACCGATGTCTAGCCTGTTACTCCGCAGTGTGCACTACTAAGAACATCAACTAAATTTGGAGATGAGAGTGGATGCTGGAATAGTAATATCACAACCAACAAAAATATAACTACTATTTGCCAAACTACTATTTACAGAACAAGTGAAATTCACTTCAATCAACTCAACTTAGCTCAAATCAATTAAACTAATTTAACCAGCGGTCCCCCCTTTGCAGTTCTGTTGGAACCCCTGCCATATTACCAATGTGAAGTTCAATAGTTAAAACTCCAATATTTTAAGAAACTTTACAGTGCGTGGATCGGGAACTGTGGAAGCCAACCTCTTTTTATGACGTAAGACCTCCTTCTGCCGTTCGGAGTCGGCTTGAAACTGTAGGTCCCTCCATTTGAACAACACCAAGACGCACCCCACAAATAAGAGGATGAGCTCTGCCAAACACCCAAAAACGCCATTTATATATATATTTTATATAATGGGTTGGTGCGTGATTACCATTCGGTATTCACAGATAGAGCGTTGGTTCGAATCTTGGTGAAAACACCAAAATTAAGAAAAAGATTTTTCTAATAGCGGTCGCGGTCGCCCCTCGGCAGGCAATGGCAAACCTCCGAGTGAATTTCTGCCATGAAAAAGCTCCTCATAAAAATATCTGCCGTTCGGAGTCGGCTTGAAACTGTAGGCCCCCCATTTGTGGAACAACATCAATAAGCACACCACAAATAGGAGGAGGAGCTATGCCAAACACCCAAAAAGGGTGTATGCGCCAATTATATATATATATTGTATATTCCGTCGACACATAAGAGCCACTTTCATGAGAAGAACAATGGAAATATCAGTTTTAAAATTTGCGGAAGCAGAGGAACGGTTTAGTTAATGGAAAAATGAACACTGTTTCAAAAATATTTGAGCTAATCTTAACACCTGGAGCTGTATTTCGAAGATTGCCAAGCAATAGAATAGAAGTGGCAAAGTAATAGAACAAACGATAGGCCGGAAGGCAAAACAACTCAGCCTCAACAGAAGTTAAAGCCAATTTCCAGTTGCGTGAATGAAATCCTGAAGAAAATTTAAGCATTTTCTTTACTCATCACTAAATATGAACAATTTTGAGTAAAACCCGGATATAACTATAAATACAGTTTTGAATGTATTTTCGGAAAATAAAAATAACGTTAGCGATAGAGTGACAGAAGTTATCTAAGTTAAAAGGGAAAAATTTATTTCCGTTTTCACGAACCAAATTCAAAATCTATTTATCGTGTCCAAAGTACGAATGTCAAAAATTATAAACGAACCACACATATTGTCGAAGTTTGACTATTTATTTATTTTAATTTCAATTATATTTTTTGAAAAGTGTAGTTCATTCTAACATATAATCAAGAGAGCGATAAAAATAGTATCAAAGTTTATACACAATTCATACAAATTCGACAACTTTTCAACTTTTTAATCTCAAAGAAAAATTGGACCCTTAATACGATTAAGGTTTGTGCATTAGAGGGTTAAGATAAAGAAATTTAGTTTGTTGAAAATAAATTTAAGTACACACAAGAAAAAGTTGTAAGCTGCACCTTATAAAGATCTAAAAACAGATGGAATTTACAAAATATAAATCACCCGCGAACTTTTCAATAAAAAACTCTTATTTACACACCCATACGCAATTGCAGCACAATAATGTAATCAAAATAATAACGGTTCATGAGCAACTGCAGCCATGCAGTATATTCGCCATACAATGTATTCACTGGTACGCAGCCTAAAAGCTGGCAACATTTTAAAGCCTAAAACGCCAGTCCTGAAGCGAAGAGGCTTTCTGTGCTTAGTTTTCTTATTCCTTCCTGTATTTCTTTGTTTTTCATTTTTTTTTTTATTGTATTTTGTAACTTGCTGATTACAGCCGCCAACTTTTCTTTGGCAGATGAAAACAAAAAAATAATGTGGAAAAACTGCTGAAAAATTACTCTGCGCTGGCAAAAGTTTAAGTGGCTGCTATGCCGTCGTGCAGCTTTTTTTATATTTGTTGAATATAATTGATTACAGTTATTGTTTAATTTTCTCAATGTACAAGAAATAAAAGAAGAGCTGGAATGCTATAAACGCATGACTAACGTGTTCATGCAAGCCTACTTTGGAAAGGAATTTGTATTGGCTAATAAACTGAAAGAAGCCTAAAACAATATAATAATTACTATAATTGGACGTATTTTCTTTGATTCAGATGCACTATGAAGAAGATTCCGAATAAGAAATTTGCAAGTATAAGGCAAGAATCGGAACGAAATTATATTAAAAGAGTTGCTAAGAAAGAAAAATTATACGATCTTACACAAACTGTGGGAGTGAAAAGGGACGCAATATGTTTGAAGACTTACGGTGAGATTCTAAGCGAAAAACTAAGAGTCACCATTTCTAATTATATGAACCAAAATTGGTTTGGGGAGTTTAGCGCACAGCGGACATACACATAAACGTAAATTTTTTGAGAAAATGTAACTTCTGTTTTCACAATTTTAATTATAATAACAGCATTCTTTCACGCTGCCTCATTTTTGACATCATCAGTGGTGTAATGGACTGTCCTTTTCCTTTAGAGCGCATTTATTTTTACATTCCACAAAAAAACCTGTGGATTAAGGGGCTTATGAGGTCTAAAAATTGCATCTCTTTGCGATTTTTTTTTTTTTAAGGAAAACATTAATTTAGCACTGCAAAGTTTTTTCTATCTTTCAATGAACATTTAAAAAGTATAAAAAATTGTTCTACTGGTTAAAATAAGTTGAAAAAATGTGTAACATAGAAATTAGTAGAGCGTTGCAACGCTGGAGTTTCCAACTGGCGTACAAGATACAGCTCGTAATTATTATCTAAAGCAAAAAATTCAAATGGATTTCTAATTACCAGGATTTTTTATTCTAGATGAACTAAGACAACTGAGAGAAATTCGAAAATTTCAACTTTTTGGAGGTTTCAAAAAAAAAAATGCCTTTCCAAAAAAAAAAAAATCACTTCAACTTGGTATAAAAATCTTGAAATTTTTTTTTGTCGATTTTGTTAGTTCAAATGGAAGATAATTTAATACTGAAGGGAGCAAGCTATGATTCATTTCAAAAGGTTCATTCGTTTTTTTTTTCATTCATGTACGCCAATTCAAAGAAATCATAAAAAATAAAAGTCGAGAAAAGAAGAAAAAGTTTGTACTATAGCTGTCCGGTCACAGCGTAACTACCTAACGCTCGCCTACCTTTGGCTTTGTATCTACGGAAATATTGAGAATTAGGCTCTGTAACTTTGTGTGAATATTCTGAAATATATTAGGAATCGCTTAAAACGAAAAAAAAAATGATTTTTTTGACCTTATAAACCAGGCTCCCCCTTAATGATTTATGGTAATCTTTCTGGAGCGCGTTGGGCTGGTTTATGCTTCTTATGCTTCGCTAGTCATAACATAGAACGAACTTTTTAAAATTTGAAGTTCTTTGGTTCTCTTGATTTTTCAGCTTCTAAAAAAACTTATAAATTTTTACAAACTGAATTATATAGATAAGTATTAACTATTAGCCTTAAAATATTTGATTGTGGCTTATAAGAAATCATATATTTCTGGATTTATAAATAATAATAAAAAAAATTTATTGCTAAATTTGAATGATGCAAGAAGCGGTACTCCAATCTTTTGAGTTATTTGTAATTTGTTGCAGTTAGAAAGTTTATTTTATAATAACAAAAAATTCTAATTTTCTATTATCTTAATCTTATAGCATTGTTTCTTTTTTAATCTTGTGCAATTTCGGTGAAGACAAATCTTCTAAGAGATATTAGTTTCAAAATGTAAAAGCCTCAATGCAAATCGAAGCATTTTGTGCTTAGTTATTAGATGACAGCAGTTCATATTTTGGAACTTTAATTCATAAAACATAGATATGAACCACTTAATACATACACAGATGCACACATATGTTATATACACCCACCCGTAGACCCATGTGTATATTATCGCCACTATCCTAATTGTGTTCCGAATTGACTCGTGGCAAACAGTTTATTGCTTTGTCATTTTCGTCATTCAATTTGCCTGAAATGGGTCTTGCTACTTCCCTGCCCTGGCTGGCACTTCCTTCTAACAAAGTATTTAATAATAAATCTCCATCAGTCACTTGCTGTACTTCTCATTTGTCACTTTGCCGTCGCGGCTGTCACACGTTTTCAGCAAGAAATATGCGAAAACATCCACTTGCATAGGCACATATGTTCCTAAAGGGGGCCCAACATATGTTCGGTAAGTTTCATTTACAATTTCAGAAAAATCAATTGGAATGGAGGCAAGCAAATAAAAAATAATTAATGCAATGTCAGTTGAAATTCCGCCAGCAACGCAGCAGGAAATTCGTTACTCAATACTTTACGGCTTTCGACGTCAACTCAAGCCTGTGGAAATTTTCAACGAGTTCCAAACTGTATTAAAGGGGACACACCAGTTCCTAAGACTATTTGTAAGTGGTATCAAAAATTCCGGACTGGACATTTTTCTGTGCAGGACGAGTCTCGAGAAGGACGGCCAAATTCGTCGACCAACGAGACAAATGTGGCCTTGGTGAAGGGAAAAATTGACGGACTCACGAATAACACAGGAAACGATGTGTAGTGAATTCGGCTTGAATGCTATAGCAGTATCGCAAATATTCCATAATGATTTGCAATGCATCAAGAAATCTGCTCTTTGGGTTTCACAAAAGTCAAGTAAACTTTGCTCTATATTTTTTAAGAAAATTCCGAAATGGAGAGTCTACCGACTTTTATATGATCGTAGTCAGCAGAAAAAAGGGTTAATCTCGGTTTACTTCACCAGAGCAAACATTGTTGCTGATATTTCGTGAGATTCTTCTTAGACAGTAACTGCAAAATCGTATAGCGGAAACTGCTTACCAAAATGGTTCAAAAAATTAGTAGGCAACAACAATGAGGAACAGCGCCGCTACTTATCACACCAAGATAATGCGGCAGCTCACACTGCTGAAATGACAAGTAACTTCGTTGTTTTCGCTGGCACTTTAGAACTTAGTTCATTGCTATAAATTGTTATTTCCAAAAATTAAAATTAATGGCGATTATGTGGCGAAGATAAAAAATAAGGAAGATGAAAAATGAAAAATAAAAAGAAAGAATCCTTTTTTTTCAATTCAATTTACCGAACCTTTGATAGTTCCTCCGTATGTATATTCGCCAGGATTCAAAGAAATACAAAAATATACACGATATTTGTGAATATGTAAACATTTCTTGTTTGTATTTTCATTAAACTATCGCTCTCCTTTTGCTATATTCTATCGTTGCTATATCAGTGGTATTTCGAGTTGATATAAAAGATCGTGAAAGAAAAAATCGTTCATAGTGTGCTAATAGCAGTAACTTACTGGCGAACAATATGCAGCCACAAAGTTAGTCTGGTGTGACTGGCACTGAATCAAATATGTCAACTCAATCAATACAACTAGTTGCTTCTGAATGGAAAAATTCGTTATGAAAGCAAAATTTCAATGTAGGGCCTTATTTTCTAGAAAAAATTTGTAAACAAATATTACTTTTGTTTCGTATCCCATTTCGCTTAAGCTTCTTTAAAGATAACCGCTCTAGAAGACTTACGAATGACATTTCTGTCTAGACATTTTTTAAGAATGAAAAATTAGTTAAAAATGTCCAAAATATATATAAAATATCATATCTAAAAATCCCCATAAATCCTGCAGTTGTACCCACTTGTCCACGGCTCCACTCAAATTCTATGTGAATGCGGTAGCCGGAATGAAGATGGTAATTCCTGTGCAAGAAAAAATTGTTTAAAAAAAAATATTAAATGTAAAACACTTATCCCTTATTTGAACTAAGAAATACTCAAGGTCCTGCGGAAAAAAAATTGCGTAAGTTGTAAAACTACATACTCTAAAAACCTCGGCAAATTGTAATAAAAAATTCAGAGTTTTGTTAAACTATTATCGAATTCGATGAGTTTTCTTGATTTTTTCTTCGACTTTTAATTCAAGCTACTTTATATGGTCTATGACCTACGTATATAATATCGACTTAATATAACAACATTTTTATAAAAATATCACAAAAAATATTTAACGTAAAAATCAACGCAAATATTGTAAAAGTAAACATTGAAAGACTTTTGCTGCTGCGAACATTTTTATCAATTCGTTTTCCTTTTTATAAATATCTTAAAAAGCCAGCTAGACATTCGAACATCTATCTACATAATGCCTCGCTGTTGATGTTGTGTCTTCAGAAATACTATCGCAAGTAGTTTATATAATTTTTGCTACATATGCTTTCTAAGGTAAGGTATAAAATTGTAGCAAAAAAAAAATAAGTTTTTCAACAGCAGAGTTATTCCGTAAAAATGTATGGAAGGAAACATTTTGGTATGCTAAATATCAGCAATATTTCATATTGTACGAAAATATTTACAAAAAAAAAGTCACTAGGCAATTAATACTATTGTGGGCAAAAATTAAAGTGCATTTATTTGTCAAACTTCGCCACAGTAGTATTTATTATTAGCTACTATTAGAAGGCCATTACGCACTGCGACCAGAGTTGATCTATTGTGCAAGACCTATTTTGTAACCAAAGAGTTTCAGGCTTTTTAAAAATTGTAACACAATTTTGGATTTGCTGTTCCAAAGATTGCATGGAGATACTACGGTACCATCAAGGTGGTGAAGTCTTTGTCTGCCCAACGCAGGACATTCACAAAGCACATGTTCTGAGCTTTCTATGACCATTTCGCAAAAGCGTCAGACATTGGTTTCAGATAGACCAATATTATTTAAATGGTACCTCAGACTGCAGTGACTCGGAAGATATCCTGTTAAAAGACGCAGATCTGCTCTGCTTAATGGGAGTAGCTTGCCAGATATTCCTTTGTTTGGCTTGACGCTGGCCCGCACAGTTCAGTCAGTGTGTGGCAAATTTCCTTTTCTCTCATTTCCTAAGAAATTCATTAATGTGGCTTTTTGTGAGTCCACAGAAAGGCTCAGGTCCGGTAAGTTGCATATTTACTCCTCGTTTTGCAAAGGTTATCAGCCATTTCATTTTCCGCATGCCCTTTATGTGACGCAGTCCAGCCTAGTATTACTAATTGAGATTCTTTAACCTTTTGAGAAGGTTTAGGCAATCATTTGCCAGTTTGGATGTGATAGCGGTTGATAGAAGGGCTTTTAGAGCCACTTGGCTATCTGTTATTATGTACCATTTTGAAATAAAGATTAGCAGAGTATTCGTCTTACCTGTAACAAAGAGAAAAAAATTATTAGTTACCATAATTCTTACATACATACTTTCATTGTTAAAATACATATCTATCATACTTATATACAAAAGCATTTGGGGCAAAGATATTAGTTTGTAAACAAATGATTTTAAAATATTCAAATACCTATAGAAAGGTCGAAAACTTCACTGAAAATGTTTAAATATTACGATTAAAGATATTTTCATGTTTTGAGATATTTTTCGGCTATATGGATATAAACATCTAGCATTTCTTTCGCATGTAGGTGAAATCGAGCTATTAGTGTAACAATGCCGAGTCCGTCGACCTTTGTGTCACCTCGCAAATGTGTTTTCATTTTGCATTATATTTCCAACGAAATCTGAATAGAAGTTTACAACTCAAATTCAACTTTTTTACGTTAAAACATATCTTATTTACATACTACCGAAGAAAAATATAATTAAAAAAAATTTAATTAATAACAAAGTAAATGCGCACAAAGAATTGTGCCATGTTGCATTGAGAAGGAAAATTGTTAGGAATAAATGTTATGAAAGTCAATTCGCTTACGCCGCAAGTTATTAAAATCTCTGCTGTAATTAATTATTTTTAAAACTTGAGCGTTTTTATAAATAAACCTTTGTTGTTATCCAGGGAAATTTGCAAATGCTGAATACTCAGTTTTTCATTCCCTTATCAATTTAATTTTTTAAAGAGCTTTAAAGTTTCAAAGGGAAAACGTAAGCAAAGGCATCCATGGCGTATACTTTATTTAATAGTTGGGAAGTTCAACTACTTTTTTGCGTTTCTATAAACCAGCATGAAGAACGAACTTGAGGTATGTAGTACTCGTACTGCATATGCAGTGGTCACACACTTTATTTGCACACCCTGCGTAGTACATAAAAATCTTTAGCTTTGCGCAAAATATTTGCTGTGACAATATGCAATATTTCTCTTGGGACTCTGTAAGAATGTTACATTCCTGATGAATTGCCGCAAACAAAACTCCCGTTATTTCAACTCACACTGAGGGGTTCCAAGGAAAGCAGGTAGACGTAGCAAAATTCTGCAAAGCATTTATTCGTACACGTTCAGCTCTTGATATTGGTACTGCAAAAGTAACAGTAAAAATCGTTTGCGTATAAGGCAGATCGCCTCCGCGTGGTACACATTGGATAGCGCCAAATGATCTGCGGCCGTTTTTGATAATCTGAACGGTGACGACCCCTGCCTTCATCTTTGGACTACTTTTTTTACGTTTTTAAAATTTTCTGACCCCTGTGCTGGTGGTTGCGGCATTCTGCCACCGGAGTATGTTAGGGTGAAACTTAACCGAAATGGCTGGTGGGCTAATGCCGTGACCGCCCACGTCCCGTTAAAACTTTGGCGGGCCTCGGAGTACATTCCAAACCCGTCGCCATTGGGTTGTAGTGGGTTGAGATGACTCCCGTCTTTGCATCCCGTCTGGCTCTGTACGCACGTCTCATGAGGGCATGTGTTAACCTTCACATGGCTTCCTGCCGCGGCATAGGCAACCATGGGAACTCTAAAATTTTGCGAAAGGATTTAGGTGTGAATGCTTTCAAAATACAGCTGGTGCATGAATTGAAGCCGAACGACCTACCGCAACGCAGAATTTCCGGTGAATGGGCTCTTGGAAAGTTGGCCGAAGATCCACTGTTTTATCGAAAAATTGTGTTCAGCGACGAAGCTCATTTTTGGATCAATGGGTACGTAAATAAGCAGAATTGTCGATTTTGGAGTGAAGATCAGTCAGAAGAATTGCAAGAGCTACCAATGTATCCAGAAAAGGTCACAGTTTGGTGCGGTTTATGGGCTGGAGGTATCATTGAACCGTATTTCTTCAAAGATGCTGCGAATCGTAACGTAACTGTGAATGGTGAGCGCTACCGTGAAATGATATCCAACTTTTTTGCCCAAAATGCAAGAGCTTGACTTGCATGACATGTGGTTTCAGCAAGACGGTGCCACATGCCACACAGCACGCGTAATAATGGACTTGTTGAGAGGCGAGTTCGGTGAACCTTTTACGAGTATTTCACGTTCGGGATCTGTCGATTGGCCACCCAGATCGTGCGATATAACGCCTTTAGATTATTTTTGTGGGGCTATGTTAAAGCTCATGTCTATTCAGACAAGCCTGCTTCAATTAACGCATTGGAAGACAACATTAAAGCATTTATATGTGAGATACCGGCCGAAATATTGGAAAGAGTATGCCAAAATTGGACTAAGCGGATGGACCATTTGAAGCGCAGTCGCGGTCAACATTTGCATGAAATAATCTTCAAACATTAAATTATATGGACTGTACTATCGATTTAAATAAAAAGTTCATGCATTTTTCTGAATTTTACTTGTGTTTTTTTTTTTAATTTCCTATAGCTCTTAAAAAATCACCCTTTATATATGGTGCTTATGTATACAGACAATTGAGGAAAATGTATAGCAACTAAATTGTACGCATCTTTCTCTAAAATCACACGAGTGCATAGTCTTGAACTGTCTATGTCATAAATTATGCGCATACTGACAGGCCACCCGATAATTTTTTAGTTAATTTTTTAATTTCTTTGCGTTTTTTTCTACTCCAGGGCTTTTTACATACAATATTTGCCACCATAATTGTCCATTTGTGGAGAACATCAACACGCACATCACAAGTAGGAGGAGCTCGGCCAAACACCTAAAACGGGCGTAAGCGCCAATTGCATACATACGTATGTATGTATATAAGTAATTGTACGTACAACAAAAATATATTACGCATACACATGCAGACCCACATATTGCGTGTAGTCAACTTGGCCGACCGTATGTATGGCTGAATGTGTGTCGCTTGATAAGCACGACGATTCTTGTACCAACTAATTCACTTTGCCCCGACAGCCATGAATGCTGGTAGTATAAGTGTGTAGTATATGTATGTGCGCAGTGATGCAATAAATCTAAACAGCAAATTATCCTTAGCTGCCAGCGGCTAAAGCACACTACCACATACGTACATATCAGCATATATAGTAGTTATAAGCTGACAAACATATTTAGGAAGTATACATATAAATGTGCCTCTATGTCAACTTAAAATTATCTGCTACTGAGCACATTACTACACATGCAATATGTGAATGTATGTGTGCACATACCAAGAAACGCATGAATATAACAGTTTCTATGAATACATCTGCACATATTTATATACATAGGTCTATTGCTCGCCAGTCCATGTCATTGTGGGTCTCCGCGCAAATGTGCGTTAGGGGATTAATCAAAAATGTGTAACCGGGCCAGAAGCTAACACGTAGTCCGGAAGTGGGAAATATGAAGAAAAATGCACGAACTAGTAAAAGCGGAATAGTACTAACAACACCAAAGAATTGCGTGTAGAAAGTGGTGTAAGAAAATCTGCGAGGAAACCAAAGCACTCGTTAGGTTCTCACTGACAGATTCGTACAGAGTTTCGCTTCCATTCCGAGAAGTAATTGAGATTTACCCAGGCAGCCCAATGACTATGAAAGAAATCGCTTCGTTTAAGGCGAATAAACATCGAGTTCTCTTTGCTCACGAGCCCTGCTGTAAGATTCAACGAGTACTATCCATAACAACTTAACTACCAATCCTCTGAAAGACTACACTGTGTTCAGAAAAATACGCTCATGCGGTCCGCATCTACCTGCAATCGTGTTAAGGCACGAACGTTACGCGGCTACCGCAGCTTTAACATGATAAAACTTTCAAAGGCAGTGCGATACATACCTCCAACCGATTTATTTAGGTATTTATTTCAAATCAATAGAGTATTCCATATACGTTACATACTAAGATTACAATTCAGATAGAATATAAAATTAATAAGTTTGAGAAAATCTCAATGCAATAAAACAACCAAAAAATTATATTTTGTTAATAGGCTATTGAATTCTAACAGCGATCTAATGATAAAGCATAATTGGTTGGTGGACTGAATTTAAGATCAGAATGATGTAGTACGTTTAAGAAGTAAACATCTTTATGAGATTTACTAAGAAGAAAGAGCACAACACAATACAAATCAACAGATATAGAAAGTATGAAGAAACGAACAGCTTTGTCCGTTTATTCCCGACTATTAGAGTTTGACACACTGCGAGCTAAACCTCAAACATAACAAAACAAAAAATGCTCTTTTTGCTTTAAAATTGCAACAGAAATATGAAGTAGATATTAGTTGATTAATTTTATGGATGCAGAGTAATAGCTGTTCAGGACATGAGACATGAATCTAGTAAACCGCTTAGTGCTAAATTTAGCACTAAGATTGATAATGAAATTTGAAAAGGTCGAGCCAAGCAGCACCAGGAGATTTGGTGGCTCCTAAAACTCTCAGGCTAAACAGCGCATTGTATTTAAAGCTCTGGAAAGGGGGTAGATAGTCAAGGAGGGAAGGAGAAAAGTATCAGAGAAACAGATAGGAAAGAATAGAGACAGAAATAGGATAGTTAGTCCTGTGAGAATTTTCTAGATTCTTTGGCAAATCTGTAAATATCCTCCAGTTTTAGAGAACGAATATTACTCATTCTCATGACATCGGCACCCAATACTCGTAGCCGTGCTCTAGCAAAGGCAGGACACTCACAGAGAAAGTGCTCAGTGCTATCCGCCTCCTCCAAGCAAGACAGGGGCCACTGGGTCCTTAACGATTCCAAAGGTTGTCATATGCTGACCCCATGGGTTGTGTCCTGTAATGATGCCGACCATCAACCGAATGTCTTTCCTTCCCAGTTTTCTGTTCGGACTTGTCATAAAACACTTTGCAGTTCTGCAGCGTTCTAGACCGGACCATCGCTCTTTATGTAGATTGCCTACATAATCGCTGATCCAATTCTTGATTCCTGCGGAACTGATTCCGATTATTGGCTCTGGCCCCTGTGGGGGCACCGCTGATCCACGGTTGGCCAATTCGTCGGCAATTTCGTTTCCTTGAACACCGGAGTGTCCCGGAACCCATATAAGTACAAGCCTGTTTTGTCCTGCGACAGAATAAAGCTTCTTCTTACATTCTTGAACAATCTTTGAGGTTTGCTTCGCGTTTCGTTTGAAGACTCCAATCTGTTTCCCGCTCCATCTCCTCTCGATTATCCATTCGGCTACTTTCAGCATGGCAAAAACTTCTGTTTGGAAAACAGTTGCCATTCCCCCCATAGCATAGTGGTACTTATTACTATCGTTTAAGTACCATCCGGCTCCAGACCCTATTTCATTCTTGGACCCATCGGTAAAGAAAATATCCGTGAAACCTCCCTGCATGCATTCTGGACTGCTCCATTGCTCACGCAATGGAAATCTGACATCAAATTTCCTTCCAAATGAAACTGTGGGTATCAGGTCATCTTTGGGTGCCAAAAACAGTGGATACTGCTCCGACAGAAACTTAAATATTTCTCTGTGTCCCAAAGTTCTATCTTCGTCCCAGAAACCATATTTATGATTAAGATTACACCACTCTAAATACCCTAAGCTGCCAGGTAGGGTTATGACTGAAAGCTAAGAGGGCAGGCAGTCAGAGTTTATCTATTGCGCTGATTAGAAATTGTATTTGCCCCATTAAAGCCTATTTATTAAATATTTCGAGCTCAAGTTGCAAATTACTAAATAGCTAAAAGCAGTAGTTAAAACGACATTAATATGGAAAATTCAAATTGAGAAAGGGACAATGGCCAACACAAGAGAAAATCATGAACTGCATAGAAACTTTGAACATAAATTTTTTGATTGTTTGAAACTTTTCATTTATAAACTCGGTCTCTTTATAAGTTTATGCGATTTGCACCGAGAAACATCTCCCAGCAATAAGTAACTTCGAAACAAAAAAAAAAAAGAGGTTGTCTGTAAAGTTGGTTTACTGGCGAAGGGTTTAACGTGACAACGTCATAAGAAAATACTGATGTAATGGTTGCAATTTTCAAAACAAAATTTTAATTTTATTTGTTTGATAGATATTTTGTATGCATATGGAGACGGAGGTAAATGGAATCGGAATGGAATTGATCAAGTTACACTTACACAAACGTGAAAAATGACGAAACATTTATCAAATTCATGAAAGATATGTTCAATTTCGATTGTGCATCAGACGTTAATAAGTCAACAACACTAAGAGGCAACATCATCGATTTGCCTTTTTCAAGACACTTTACACTCGAAACACTCGCTTTCATTTCCTACTTTTCCTATCATCGTCCTATTCTCAACAGAGAAATGGTTCATTACCATGCAAACAGGAAGAAGGCATACACAAATACAAATATGTGAATTTATACATGTACATATGCGCATATATAATACATACATATATATGCTCAGTCAAGTAGGAGAAAGCCAGATGTCGAACGTTGCTGAATGCGGGGGCCGATTGTGTTCCTTGTCGTTCGTTCCGCGCTCTCGCTTGCAGTTCGAGCAAGGTAACGACGCATGAGCAAGATAACGACGAATGAGCAAGATAACGACGAATGAGCAAGATAACGACGATTGAGCAAGATAACAACGCATGAGCAAGATAACGACGCATGAGCAAGATAACGAAGAATGAGCAAGATAACGACACATTTTTTCGTGCGTACAGCCGGCTACATCGAATTATAAGACGTTATCACGTCAAAAATATTTGTGGAAATCTGAGCATTCTGTCCATAGTTATAAGCATCCACATGTATCTATTTTGGAATTTTAATTTATATGAGGTTGAGATGAGTGAACAGCGCAATTTTGCATTAAATTCACAATATAACGGATAAATGGCAAACCCTTTCGTGGATACTTCTCAGCAATTAAAAATATTTTTTGATGCCCCGATTCCAAGAGGATTGTTTTGTGTTTATTTGCAGAAGACAAAATATACTTAATACAACTAATTGCTGTACAAGGTAATCTGTACCGTCAGTAACTAAGCGAAAACCAGCGAACATTTTAAAACTGATTAAATAGAAAATTTCGTTGTGCGCTGGCAAAGTCGCTTAATATTAAACGTTAAATATGAAACAAGCTACGAAATATATAAAAACAAATCTATCAAGACGGTATTATTTTCACAACTACAGAAACCGCCATGTATTTTGTTTTCGTCTTTTCATGGCAGTAATACCAAAAATCGGAATATACCTTCGGCTGTAATATTAAACTCCGTCGTTTCTCTAAGAATTTAACATTGCACGCATCACGGCGTAAAAAAAATTACTTGACAAATAAAATCCATGACAGATTCGATCTTGGTAGCAAAAAAAAAAAACAACATAGTTACCTATGCACAAATGACCACCAACTTAACTTTTCTTATATGCTGTGTAAATGTAAGTTCATGGCGATATCTATTAAATTTGCTGTACTAAAACTCAACCACAACTCCCTTTATTGTTTATAAGTGACGACACTGATTGCATCGGAAGCAGGCTTTTAACATTTGTAACACGCCCAACTTCGCACTAAAAGTAAATGCAGGAGCTCGGATGCAACAACATTTTGAGGTGAATTTAAATATTAACCGTTTATGTACGAGGGGTGCCTTTTATACGTCGGGATTTGGCAACCCTGGTGTTGCAATCTGGCAACTGACAGCTGTATCGCAAAGTTTCACATTTCTTGGCTTTTACGTACTCAGAACGTTTTGAAATACCAGCGCTATTTGTGTTGTTTACAGTAACTTAAAAGATTCATCTCGGTCCAAATCGTGATTATTTTCTACAACTTTCGATCTGGATTAACTCAGCAACATTGCATGGATGAACTTAATTCATTTTTGGGCGATGAAGCTCCATCAAGGACCAGTGTTTATCGATGGTATGGTGAATTCAATCGTGGTCGTAGTTCACTCCAAGACGAATTTCGTGAAGGTCGTCCAAAATCAGTTGTTGTTCCGAAAACCATTGATGCTATGCGCGAACTGATATTGCAAGATCGTCATGTGACCTATCGTGAGATTGAGACAATCTTAGGCATTAGTGGGACCAGCATACATTCAATATTGCATAAACATTTGACTGTCAAAAAAATTTGTTCGCGTTGGATCCCACACAATTTGTCAATCGCTCAAAAAAAGGCTCGTGTCGATTGGTCGAAGGAAGTGCTCAAAAAATACGATCGCGGGGCTTCGAAACACGTCTATGACATCGTGACAGGTGATGAATCATGGATTTACGCGTATGAGCCCGAAAGTAAACATAAGTCGACAAATGTTGTTCGCGCACGAAGCACTTCCAAGCAAATGGTAGCCTGTTTTTTCGGAAAAACTGGACATGTCGCAACCGTACCACTAGAACAACGCAGAACAGTAAATTCTGAGTGGTACACAACCATTTGTTTGCCAGTTGTCTTCCAAGAAATTAGGAAAACCAATCGCCAAAGACGGATCACTCTTTACCAGGACAATGCGAGCTCTCACACATCGGCTCAAACAACTGCATTTTTGAGCACCCAAAACATCGAATTAATGGGTCATCCGCCGTATAGTCCTGACTTGGCACCGAATGACTACTTTTTATTCCCGTACGTAAAAAACAAACTGAGAGGTCAACGTTTTTCGACACCTGAAGAAGCGGTTGCGGCATTCAGAATGCATGTTTTGGAGGTACCTCATTCAGAGTGGCAAAAGTGCTTCGACAATTGGTTCAAACACGTGCAAAAGTGTATAGATCTTCATGGAGAATATTTTGAAAAACAATAAAGTGATTTTCGATGATTAAAATTTGTTTTTGTTTTCTAATCCCGACATATAAAAGGCACCCCTCGTATATGCCAGAGTAGTTGAAATTCCTATGAAAACAACTGGTATAAGCGAATAAAAATTACATCTATTTTCAAAAACTAGAGGGTATGAAGTTTAGTAGAAAATAACAAAATTTTACTTAGTACGTTTCTTGGAGGGCTGTTTGAGGATTGCTACAGAAGTCTCACATGGACCAGCGAAGGAGTAAAGTGCGACTTTTATCAGTAGTTAAGTGAAAACTGCATTTAAGTCACGGTTAAATTGCCGTATTGAAGCGAACTGTACCTGAACGTATTACAGAACTCTTTTATTAAAAATTGTGCGGAGATTACTTTGTTTCTTCAATTCATAATTCTTCGAGTGTTGTGAAATTCTTTACTGACTTCACAGCTTTGTTGACATACTGACAAATAAAACGTTATGACCGACATCGCCCACACAAAAAAAAAACGTCCACAATTACGACACGAAAGTGGCAGATGTTAAGAGATGAACGATGCCAGGAGGAGAAAGCGGATTAGCGAGTGTAAAGGTTTACTGGGTATGACGATGTTCATGCATACTCGCCGTGTATGTGTGTATGTTTAGCTGGCTTAACGTGCATGTGCTCTTATCAATCGCTGTGTAATTGCAAAATGCTTTCTACGACTTCCGCGGAATTTTAATAGCAACAGCGAAATTAATGGCGTTTTTTGTCTTTAGTTTCGCACTTCCCAGCAGGAAACTCTATGGTAGTGGAGGAAAATATTGCTGTTCCGAGCAAGTACGATTTCGCGTATATTGAACCACATCACGAACAACGTCACAGTCGTTATTCTCGTATATTACGAATATGCAACTCTTTAAATCTTGACTGTTAACAAGACCGCAGAAACTTTGCATGCACATGTCGCTAATCAGGCCAATCCTTACGTACGGTTGCGAGGTATGGACCCTTAAAGAATCAAAGATATCACAAATAATAGCTTTCGGAAAGAAAATACTCAGTGTAAGATATAACGAAGAGCTCGATCTACTTATAAAAGCCAACGAATAAGATGGCTGGGTCATATTTGCAGAATGCCAAAAAATAAATCTACTATTATAGTGTATCACAGAACACATGTGGGGAAAAAACAGAGGAAGACCGTGGAAAGGGTGGCTGGAGACTGTCGCAAATGATCTAAGGTCAATGAGCGCCGCCAATTGGGAGGAGCTGAATAATGAGCGAGTTAAATGGAGCAGCTGCGAAAGCTATGGTCTGCCAAGGACTGATGAGAAATAAAAGTAAAATCAAAAGCAAAACAGCGAACATTTTTTGCCCACTCCTCTACTACATAGATTATTGCAACACCCGCAACTTAAGCATTACAATTTTCCTGTACTGTCGTTTTTGGCGCTTGGTATGTTTTTGTATATCTACTATATAAGTGCGTGTGAGTGTAGTTATTATGATGCGCTTTGTTTAAGCTTTGGTTTTGCTTATTAAAAAAGCAAATGTTTGCTTAAATTAATTCGTGCAAGAACTTCGCTGAGAAGCCAGTAAACCGTACAGAGATTTACAGTAAAAAATGTCTTCAAAAACTCACACTTTTTTAAACCTCACTAGCGTACCCTCGCCCACTTCGCTAGGCGATAAATTCAATGATTTGCTGAAAGAGAATAAAATTAATACGAAACAAAGCAAATTCTTTGATACAATTTAATTCGAACTTTATTGTAACACTTTTTGGTAAACAACGTTTTTGGTTTTTCCATCTTTCGCGTAAATGAATAATGACGATGGTTTGCCTACTCGTGAGCAAGCTGCATACAATTGTCCATGAGAAAAAATTGGGTTACCTAAATTAATGCCGCACATTTGTAGAGACTGCCCTTGCGCCTATTAATTGTCATAGCGAAGGCAAGGTGAATAGGGAACTGCAAACGTTTGAAATCGAATGGTAAATCCGTTGGAATCAGTGGAATTCTGGGTATCAAAACGTCTTCTCCTTCTTTGTACTTCCCTTTCAAAGTCTGGTACCGTTGCAAAGTCGTGGCACATTAATGTTGCGCAGCATAATAATCGGTGCTCCAATTTTTAATCGTAAATTATGAGGTGGTAGGCCTGGCAAATCGAATGAGTTTAAGAATTCAGTTGGATAATTTACGACCTCATCTTGATCAGTAATAGTGTCCATTGACTTATACGCAACTATGTCACCAGGTATTTGATCTAAAATAGCTGAATTTATATCATTTACGTCCTTATTTTTCCCAGCTAAAATTGCTCTTTCGCTGAGCCAATCATTGTTTTTGTAGTGTTGAACTATGTTTGGAAATACACTCTGTATCAATGCCTCTTTAGACTGTGCAAAAGTGCAGAAATTGTTAGGCAATGTTATCATTCCTGTTGTTTTTGAAAAAAGGTTTATTTTTTTTGGTTAAAAAGTGTTTTTTGAAGTTTTGAAAAACACTTCGCTCTAACAAATTTCTTCTCAGTTAATTGCTGAAAATTAAATATTTTGAAAAAACTATTTTTTTTTTTAATTTAACGTTTTTGAGAAAATTTTGTTCTTGAAAAAATTTCATACTTTTGTAAAAGTTTAAATTGATTTGTTAAAAAAGATTTTTGTCCGCTTTGAAAAACACCCCCTCGAAAAAATGTATTCTCTATTAATAGTGGAATATGAAATGCTTTGAAAACACCATTTTTTTTTTAAATGTTGTTTGGTTTTCAGAAAATTTTGTTTTGACAAAATTTCATACCCTTGAAAAAGTTTTATTTTATTTTATTTGTTTAAAATTTTTGAAATTTTTTTTTTGTAATTTTAGAAAAACACCTCTTCGAAGAAATTTCTTTTATCTTTTTGAGGAAAATTTGGTTTTGAAAAAATTTCATGCTTTCGAAATTTTTTTATTTTACTTTATTTCTTCAAAATTTTTTAAAACAATTTTTTTTATAATTTTCGAAAAACACCCCTTCGAAAAAATGTTTTCTATGTGTCATAGTGGTATTCCATTAACTTTTAGGATTATAGTCAAATACTTACAAATTTTCTAAAAAAATTCTAAACAAACAACGTAATAAATTTAGAATTTTGTGTTCCCGAAAAAACAGTATTGTTTTTATTGTATTAACTGAAAACCAAAATGTTGCAAAAAATCAAAACAAAACTAAATTATTTTTTTGTGTTCATTTGGTCCATATGTTCCATAAAAAGTTGATATGGTAAATAATATGCAGGGTCTGATATTTCCATTGACCATTATAGTGACAAAATTATCGATCACCAATTCCAACAGGATTTCAAAATCAGAGTTGGAATGAGTTGTTGTGTGGTGTACTTCTGAAAAAAATGAGAAATAAACAAAATAAATCTAAAAATTCGAATTCTAACTTTATCTTGTGTATGTTCTTATTACCTTTGAATTTTTCCAATGAAGCACCATTCATTTTAAATTTTCCAAGAATTTTTTTTATAATTTCGCGTTTCTTTCCTTTTTCATTCGATTCCAACATTTGTTCATAGCCGAAAACATCGTTTGCAAACGCATTCATTTCCATATAGAATTGGTCAAAGAAAGCATTGCTCAATTGAATTGAAACATTATTTTCAAAAATACTTAGGACCTTAACTAATGCACCTTGGTACATACATACCTAACGCAGATATTCATCGCGACCTTGACATCGATACTATTGATGAAACAATACAAAGCACTAGCAGAAGACACATAAATAGACTATTAACGCATACAAATCCTATGATGAGAAGACTACCAAATAAAGAAAAATCTACCCAAAGTCGGCTTAACCGTCAAACACCAACAGATCTTGCAAAATCCTTGTAATCAATTGTCAACTAATCGTATATATCATTGTTTGTTAACCACTTGTTTTTAAATAATATGTATATATTTCTTCTAAATGAGCTTGGGGGCATTGGCCCTTCAATATCACTCTCATTCCATCTTTTTGTAAATCAAATTACTTATTGTCTAACGACAGGTGTAATATTTTATGGAAGAAATAAAAAAAAAAAAATTTTCATTCGAATCATTTGAAATTTCTGTATACAATACATTTCTGTATCACAATACAAATACAAAAAATTCAAAAAAAGTTGTACACATAAAATGAATGTCGATTCGAAACTTACTTTAATCTAACAATCGAGCAAGTTTTGTTTTGGACAATATTTTGATTTTTTCTTTTTTTTATATGAAGAAAATATTTAAAAGAAATTTTTTTTTGCTAAAATCCTTCCCCTAGTGGATCCCTATAATATGAAAAAAGAACGAATAAAATTGGCCTCGTATCGGCCCAAAAAAATGCGGACGAACGAACATCATTTCATTTTTATATATATAGATTATAAGATTCTTTTGACGATTTATAACAGTAAAACAGCTATATGCAAAAAGCTAGTACTTTCTAATTATATTTGTTTGGGGAAAAAGAAATCCATTATTTATATTTTTATTTTTTATTTTGCGCAAATGGTTTAAAACTGTTTCATGGTCGTTCTTTAGCTTCTGGGCTACGACTACTAACATGCCAGTCCTCTTCGATTATTTCTGTGATTTTATTGACAATATCGACATTTTCTTTAAATAAAATATGGCTGAACGGCATCGAGGAAACCGAAATTGCACGTAATTAACTACTAACTATTTCGGCACCATAGACGCCACTCACAATTTCAGCGCCCGCGCTTGCATTTTCATCTTTATCAAAGTAAAACTGTAAAATGTACCGAATTTTCTCTTTGTTGACTTCCATTGTTAACACCCTGTAACTCACAACTGAATGGAACAAACAAATACAGCAAAAGAATGTTTTTAGTGTGAAACGTCACCTTGAAAATGAGCATAAAGTTTAAATTGTTTGCTCGATACTTTACAAGATTTCGGTCAGTACAGCCGGGAAAATAATTTAATACAAGTAAACAGTTAATTAAGGTGAGCTAGTAAGTTAGGCTGTGGCATCCCAATGTCTATTGCCTACAAATGCTGCCCGTTTTGCTGCTAATCGCCTCAACCTAACCATTAAGATGAAATGAATTTGAGATTTATTTGATTTTAGCAAAAGGAGTTGAGGCTATTCTTAATAGCCGCTGTAACCGCGATTTGGGACGAGCTCAGTGAAGTCATGCGTCAAGTCATTTATTCTTCCCCGCACCATCTTACAAGTAAGCCCAGGTCTTGCACCAGCTATTATTTTTAATAATTTTTTTTTCTAATTACTAACATAAGCGGGTATTGAACCGCCAGCGGACCCGCCGAATCTGCACCCGCTTCCATCAGCCTATGTCGCCGTAGGATTTGAACATCTCATCCTTCCATTACCTATGGTAGTCACATTTATAAATCTTCGGTTAAACTGCTCTCAAAGACAGTACATGGGCCGTGCCATCGGGCAATGCTGCCATCCAAGTTTCTATGTCATCCAATAAGCGTTTACGCCCAAACGCCCGAAAACACCCGCCCGAATCCACACGCCCGAATGTATATTTCCCCGAATTGACAGTTTCCCGA
The DNA here is from genome assembly GCA_037575425.1 of Anastrepha fraterculus. NCBI lineage: Eukaryota > Metazoa > Arthropoda > Insecta > Diptera > Tephritidae > Anastrepha > Anastrepha fraterculus. The sequence goes on along the minus strand of JAYXIM010024594.1, from coordinate 614,046 downwards.
ATTTTTTTGCCCGAACGTCTTCGCCCGAACCCATTTGCCCGAATCCTTTTACCCGAAAAGAAAAAAAAATTTAAAATAATTAAGAATTAGTATACACTTGAAGTACATGCAAGAAAAGAACAAAAGAGTGCTATTCCTTTATTTATTCATAACAAATGTTGTCAAAATTCTTGTGTCAAATTCATCAGTCAGTCATTCGTTCTTAATTATTCATAAAAATGGAAGAAATTGAGGAAGTGGGACAACTTGTCGGAAAAAAATTAATAATCGGAGGATACATTTATGTCAGATCCAAACCGTCGAAAAATAATCAATTCTATTGGGACTGTCAATTGGTTCGAAGAAAAGAATGCAAAGCGCGGGCAATTACATTGCAGACAGTTTCTGAGTTAATAGTTTTAAAAGGCCCTAAAAAATCTCCTCATGAACATCCGCCCAATCAGGATACAGCGAAAGCGGAATTAGTGAAGGTTAATTTAAAACGAGTCGCGTGATCGTGATCGCCATATAATTAAAACTTGTTTACAAAATTTTGAATTTTAATTATTTATTAACATTTTTATATAAAATTTATTTTTATTTTTTCGGGCATTCTTCGGGCATTTTTCGGGAAAATTAATAAGATTCGGGTATTCGTATTCGGGCAAATTTATTCGGGTAAATTATTTTCGGGTGATTGGGTTTCGGGTGAATGTCCATTCGGGCATGTGTTTTCGGGATGTTGACCTGGAATCTCCAATAAGACGCGCGTAACCCTCTTTGTTGAGCGCAAATTTCGTTCCGGGAGAGTAGGCTTGTTGCCAAGAAGTGTCTTCGGTTGGATTTCAAGGTTAAAGGGAAACCGTTCCGCATAAACAAAAATTCCTATAAATTCGAAATTAGTCAAATTTAGCGCATTTAATGAGCCCAATAATGTTAACAATTGTCAGCACTTGCACACTAAGAAGGTGCCTCATTAATTCAGCTCTGCAACTCTTATTATTTTCTAAATGATAATGGAATCTGATTAAGTTAAGTTACTCTTAATTTAAGTTAAGTTTCACAGAGCGTTACTCTGTCAAAAGACTCATTTGGAAGGAGAAAATGAGGCCTACAAAAGGAAAGATATAACTGAATAAAAATTGAAATGCGATTTTAACTGTAACCGAAAGACACTCCAAAATGGCAGGGAAAAAAATAAAGAATTAGGATAGCTCAAAAAATGAAAGGCAATAAGAATATTACGAAGAGGAAAAATGTACAACAAAAATTTGGGTAATAATGACAACTTAATTTAATTTGTCAGCGCATCTGCAGTAAAAAAATTCGAACACTTCCACAATCTAACTCCGCCATAAAGCGGGGGGCGAAATTAAAATTGATGATACACAAGTTGAAAAAGACATGAAATATCTGCATAAAAAAGCAACACGCGTTCGCTAAGGTAAGCAATGAAGCATACTAAAGGGCGCACAAAGCATCGAACTCACAGCACAGCAGCTTAATACCTAATGACAGAGCAGAAAAATATCTCAAATTAAGAACATTTTTATTTTGTGAAAAGTAAAAAAAGAAATATGTGTAACTGAAGAAGAAATTGTATAAAAATTCTAACAGAAAATTTATTAGACCAATCAGTGCACGCGGCGTACTTTTAGGCTGGTGGTAGTCACATTTAATGTGATTATGTAAGAAGTAATGTTTGTAGGACGACGACATCAAAGCGTGTCGGAATTGAAATCGAATACAATAAGAATGATGCGACAAAAAGTGGAAAGTGTGAATTAAAGGAAATGGTGCCGGTCAATCAAATGTGCAGATTTCCCAAATCGTGCGTAAAACTTATCAAATGTTGTTAAAAAAGCAATGAATGTGGCTGAAAAGGAATTCAACTCAATTCCTTGAATATATGCAGGTATGTATGTGGCATTTCTAGGGAATCGCTATGAAAATACTTTTTACTTATAAGGGTTTAATGTAAAGGAAAACGAAAATTACAAACTTTTGGTGCCGATATGATAAATTTTTCGATATGCGGATGTCTTTATTACATTACTGAAGCGGTTATTAAGCATTATAAGCCCAAAAATTATAAGAACGTGAGTTAAATTGAAGATAGCATAAGGCTAAAATAGGCTACGGATATTTGCTAGCATAATTTAAGGAGCTATACACCTTTTTTATTCAAAATCAAACACCTTTTTAATTTGTTCACTGATTATTTCATGAAAAATAGGTAAATATGGGTATAAGATCTCGAATGTTGAGTACTTTTAAGAGCTCAAAAATATATTGACCAAATCTCAGCCGATGAGAGTTTGTTGACATCTTCAGATTCTCGAAATTCATATTTACTTTCTCTTTATAAGACAGCTACAGAAAACCCCCTGTGATGGTAAAAATATCTTAGGGAGGTTAATTAGTGGTTCGCCATTGTCTATTAAGATTTGAGCCTGGGGAACGCTGTAATAATCATGGACTTCTCGAAACGACTCCACGTGTTAATCTGGACAGAAAGTGAGCTGAAAGGGACGCACCAAGAGTGGGGTTTGCAAAGCATAGTGCTTAAAATCACTTGATCTGCCATACTAGTTAAAGCTCATAAGAAAATCTACTTACTTGGTAGTAGAGGCTATACGAAAAACTTGAAATATTTCGTGACTTCTACCACGGAAGCTCAATAAAAACTCAACATTTTTAAGCAACTTTTCTGGCCACGCGCCGATAAGGATTCCATGAATTGAAGTGCTTAAGCGAAGAGATAACATTCAAGGCATGTCAAACCACAACTAAGTAATAGATTATGTCTTCAGAAATTGAATTTGCATCTAGAAAGGAATGAATTCAAGGAGGACTATGCGAAAGAATTTCGGGACGCATCGTTTTTAAACTTTTTAGAGGAATTATGCCACTGAAATCTAAATTCCCAGAAAGTTCTCAAAGTCAATCAGGCCAAGGTCGTAAGAGTCACGAAGGTAGTTAGGTAATAATTTTCAGCATTTAATCGCAATCTAAAATGAATCTCTCACTTAAAATAAATTAAATTAAATTCCATTAGCACAAACACATCTTCTGCAGCACGAATTTGCAAACATTCCATGATTCTTTAAGATTTTAAAGTATATTCACTTAAAGCGATCCAAAATATTTTAAAGAAGTTTTATAGCCAACTCTTAACATATTTTCATTTAATTCACGAAATGCCCATGATAATGGTACCAATGATTTTTTGCGGCCAAGGGCAGCTGTGCTGTTAGCCGTCTGCAGGCTGCTAGTCAAGCAAAATTTATAAAGCGCAAGCACAAGAGGGCAAAGATGCCATCAAAAGATGTGAAATAAAGAACGGCAATCGACTTGGCGCTCGGGGAGGAAACCACATGAACAATTATGTTACAAATTACATCGCTTTAAATGCTAAATATTAACCCTTTTTATGGCTGTGTAGGAGAGGGAGAAAGATAAAAAGGAACGGCCAAAAGCAAAAACACTTGACTGCAGATCGGAGGAAAATGTAAGAATGAATAGACGCTAATAAGAAAACAGAAAACGGATGGGAAGGCTTTTCAAGGCGAAACGTAGTGCAACAGAACTCAGAGGGTAGAGATTTTGTGGGGTTCTGTATAAATTAAATTTTATTGTCGAAAGCAAGAGCAGAGTACCTCTTTGCAGATTGCAAAAATTTTGAAACTTTCAGCATTTAAACGTGGCAAAGGCCAAACTTAAATGCAGGATATGCATATATTCTAAAAAACAACTATACAAAACAAAAAAAAAAAAAATTTATAATAAATAAAAAACAATAAATAAAACGGCCAATGACTTTCATAAAAAAATGGAATTTATTCATTTGAAGTCTGCTAATAAAATAAACTCAAATTTGTATTTATTTCTAAGAGAAAATATATTAAGTGCGCAACTAAGTTCCCGCTGTTTGTCAATAGATGCCGCCAGCAGTGTGTGCTAGTCGATTCTAACATAACCTAAACGTCATAAACCAAGCTTTGACATATGGTAAACAAACTGCTTCGACACATTAGTGATTTTGTTAGGGCATCATACACTTTTAGTTTTGTGAAAATGTCTGATTTTGTGCCGAATAATCGTCATTTGCGGGAAGTGTTGATTTTCCTCTTTCATTCGAAAAAAAAAACGGCACTGAAGCGCATCGAGAGCTACAAAAAGTTTATGGGGATGCTGCTTTAAGTGAAACAACGTGCCCAGATTGGTTCCGTTGCTACAAAGACGGTGATTTTAATGTTGACGACCGTCCGCGTGAAAGAAGACCAAAAACTTTCGAAGACGCTGAATTGGAGGCATTGTTCAATGAAGATCCGTGTCAAATGCAAGAGGAGCTTGCTTGAGTATTAAGAGTTACCCGCCAATCCATTTCCAAGCGATTGCATGCTTTCGGAATGATCCAGAAACAGGGGCCTTAGGTTCCTTATGAGCTAAAACCAAGGGATGTTGAACGTCGTTTTTGCGCGGGATTAAAATTTCTGTCTAGTTATTTTTTTCATGAGTTGGCAGCACTGTTAATAACATCTAGGCCAACTTTCATGTGAATGTCATTATCAGTAATATATTTACACTTGTGTTTACCAAACGACCAAGAGTGCATTTTTCGATTTTTACAATGTCTGATTTGATTGAGCAGAGAAGTGCCATCAAATTTTTTTTGCGGAATGAAATTTCGGCTGCGGAAACGCTTAGCATGTTGCAGAAGGCATTTGGTGATTCGACCATGTCGCAGAAAAATGTTTATAACTGGTACAAAGACTTCAAAGAGGGTCGAGAACGTGTTGATGACTTGGAGCGCTCCGGACGACCATCGAAGATGTCCAACACGTCAATAAAGTGAAGGAGTTAGTGCTCAAAAATCGTCGGTTGACTGTTAAAGACCTTACTGATATGATCGGAATATCAGAAGGATCTGTGAAAACCATTTTGAAAGACCATTTGGGCCTACGAGAAGTCAAATCTCGTTTGGTACCGAAAACTCTCAATTTCTTGGAAAAAAGTCGTCGCGTTGATGTGTGTGAAAAAATGCTTTCGGACTATCAGGAGAAGCTCAAATCCATCATTACGGGAGATGAGACTTGGATTTATGCTTACGACCCTGAAACAACCGACCAATCAAGCGAATATCGTGCTAAAGGCGAGGCCAGACCGAAAAGAGCACGTCAAAGTCGTTCAAAAATAAAGGTCATGGTGACAGTTTTTTTTCGATTTTCGTGATGTGGTGCACTATGAATTCCTTCCACCTGGCCAAACTGTTAATAAGGAATATTATTTGAGCGTTATGCTTCGTTTACGTGAAGCAATTTGTCTAAAAATACCAGAAGTTTGGGCCAACCACTTTTGGTTTTTGCATCACGATAATGCACCGTCTCCCACTGCACTCGTTTTCGTGACCATTTCGCCAAAAAATTCCACGCATATCGTTCCGCAACCACCTGTGTTTGAATAATTTGTAAAACTTATAAAAAAAAGTATCGCTACAATTACTTGAAAAAAAAACTCAATATACCCGAGCTGCGGGTTCTTACGAGTAATTGTCAATTGCGCGAGCTGCTCGAAAATGTGCGAACAAAATCGAGAGCTCTATGCACATTTTGTTGAATTTTACCCTTTGCATAGAGTCAATATCCTTTTGATTGAGAATGCAGCAGTACTTTGTTTGCCAGTATTTGCCTAAAAAAATCCAAATGGACTAAAAAAGTCAGCATGCGGTTATTCGCCCTTTACTATTCCTTTTTTAATGATATCACAATGGGTGGCATTAGGACTCTCGTCCGAGTTATGCCTCTTCTTCTGTGGGGAAAGCATCTTATCTAACATAACTTGCTTATCAATCAAGGGGGAAATATGCTGTAACAAATAAATAAAATCTTACTGATACTGCTGATATTTCGTGAGTATGAACTGAAATAATATTGAAGTTTTTTTTGCGTCAGAAGAATTTCATAATGTGTATTAAATACCTCCCTTTGTTTAAACCATCGCTACTTTAACAACTGATGATAGATAAATTCTTGCTAAGAGATGTCCAGAACTTAAAAAGTGACTTGGATCCGTGATTCAATTTTGAAAAGTTTGCCCAGTAAACAAAGACACAGGTGTTACTAACTCTATACACATTGTGTAGAAGTGGAAAAAGGTAAAATTTTTCGAACAAATATTTCGTTGAAATCACCCATGCCATTATTTCTGCGTCCAGGCTTTAAGAAAGCTGTGATAGACGGAACAGGTTTCCAAGAAGTCTACCTTCACATGAATGGTTGGATTGTCCAGAGAAGGTTTAACAAAATCCAGGACCAGTTCTCTGAATACCGCTAAAAAATTGGAGGTAGTACTTAAAAGCTTTAATGGTATAACTGTGCGACACGGCGGCAGCTACTTGGTTCGAAGCGAAAAACCACCACCGACACCGCCTATTTTTTTTAAAACAAGCGGAAGGAAAGGAATAATTAAGTATGCCGAATGTTCCATCCCCGAATCTATCCAAGTAACGATTTGCCGGCGGCTACACTATTCACACTTCACTTCGTTACTGACACGCACTTTTCTTTCAATCACCAAAATTCCAATGAAACAAAATGTACTTTGGAATCGTCACTTATCAGACGCCTTTTACTGCCCACAGACCACTTTTACATTTCACAAATGTTGTTTTTACCTCCCATAATTTCACAAGTGTTTTCCTAACAAGCAGCGATTTTCTTTGGTGTACAAATTCAGGCTACTTAAGTTTTAAATGAAACTGAATTGAATTCATTGTGGAATGAATCATTTGACAAAAAATGGAAAAACATACACAATTAAATTTAAAAAAATACTGCTTTGGAAATCTTATGACGGAACTTAAAGCACTACTAAGTATATTACCTAACTATGCGAATAAACTCGATATTTCCGAATTGCCACTGTAGCTAATATTTAACCATTTCTTCAGTGAAAATACTTTCCATAATAAGCGACTTCAACTCTAAGGCAGCACAAAATAGTCGATCACCCCATTTGTGCGAAAATTCCACTAGTAAAAATAATTCGGCGACAATTTACATTAAGCATTTTTTATATCTTCATGAGTTTCTAGTACCCATTTACGTTATTCTCTATAACTGGTCGCATTTCCACCTGATTGTTTTGTTTTGGAATACGAATCACTGTACGAAAATATCCTCTCTGTCAGCATTGCCATTTTGGGTACTATTTTCTTGCTCTGCATTAATACAGTCGCCTATTGGTGTGCCCCATTAAAGCTCATGCCCTCAGATCGTACATTAAACTTAATCAAGATTTTAATAATTTAGATGAATTAGCGCGAACCGTCAATGCGTAAAATGGCACTACATAGCGTATGCGTGTTGCGTGCAGTTAGTGCTGGTGTGCTGCTAAGGCAAGAACCGACATGCTGCAGTGGTAAGTTACTTACAAGCTTAAAGCTCTGTAGATATATGTGTATGTATGTATATGCATATTTGTGTGTACGTAATTGTTTGCTATAAAATGTGCGTACTTTGCCGATAGGCTGTAAATGGATCTGACTGCCAAATTGCCGGCCGGCCGATCGACCACGGCCTCTTAGAAGCAACTATACATCCATGTTAGTTTGGGCACATTGTACACTAAGCGAAATAGCTGTATTTTTGTAATATAAGTCATGTCAGTTGAATAGTTTCCATTAGCAAATAATTTTCATGCGGTGAAAATCACTTTTTACGACACTACGCCAAGAGGAACGCAGCAATGTACCCAGTAGCATGCTAGTATTCATGTTTATATTGAATCGGGAGTCACAGTTCACGAAATAGCACTAAAAGTAAATCGTACCATCTACAACTTTTTGAAAAATCCTGATGGATATGGAAAAATTAAAAGAACTGGAACGAAGTATAAAATTGACTACAGGTATAACGGAGAGATACGACGGTTGTCAATAAAAACATCAACACTAACCAAAATATATGTGAACTTTCTCTCAATATTACTGAGAGAATAATACAGCAAATTTTGACTAAAGATTCGAATTTCAAATATCAAAATAGACGGGCTGAAACCAATCGTACACCACGCCACAAAGTGATTCACAGGAATTCGGCGACAAGCATAAGTTCTGGGTTGTTGAATGGCAATCCATCAATGAAAAAAATTTAATCTCGATGGGCCTGATGCTTTTCAAAAGTATTGGATAGATATTCGCGAACCACGACAAACGCGTCACTCTCGAAACTTCCACAGTGGCTCTTTTATGACCTGGGGTGCTTTTAGCTACCGTGGCGAAACCTCAATTTGTCTGGGTCTTGGCTAATCTTTTATTGAATTTTGTAGAAGAATTTGGGCATATCAACAGGATTGTCCTGTTCCACCGTTCCAATCTACTACGTGCAAAGGAGTTTTTCGCGTCAAAAATATTCCTGTACTGAAGTGGCCCCCAGAGAGTGCTGAGCTAAATCCAATGGAGAGCCTACGATGCATTCTTAGGAAGCATGTTTATAAAGGCGGACGCTATTACGCCTTAAAAAAGCCCTTCAATAGGAATGGGCAAAAATCGCCCCCAGTGTCCTTCAGTCACTCGTAAATTCGATACCACGACGACTAGTAACAATAAATAACGGAGTTTCTTAAGATTCACTATAACGGAGTTTCTTAAGATTCATTATTTTCTTAGGTTTTATATTAGGTTTGTCCCATATACCTATTCGCTTTTGCGCCCTAAAAAATTATTAAATTTTTACAATAAAAGGCTGTCATAAATCCTTTAACATGCCTTATTCTTACTTTTGCCGAAAGGTAAAAAAAAATTAATCTCTGATTATTTTATTACAAAAACAAAAATTGTTTGTTCAATGTGCCATATCTCTATTTCGATTAGTGTATATACCAATGGATGCTCGTATAAAGTCGAGAGTAAGTATCTACAAGCAGCTTAACATGTTCTGCACGGCTAAATGAAGCGCACATACACACAATACATACGCATATATGTATGGGTGAGTATGTAAGTTAAAAACTTAAATATTCAATACAACTGTAGACAAGCGTAACAGACAGGGAAACAGATAGGTGGCCAAACGGGTAGATATGCATATTTGGGGTATTACGAAAACGGATGGAGCGAGGAGCTGTGTGGTTGGCTTCGTGCTGGCTGCAATGGCCGCAAACTTAGACGAAAAGAGGCAAACCGAAACCTCTATGGTGGTCCACAGACATAGCAGACCTAAGAAGAGACTGCAGAACCAAGTATAACGAAGCGAGAAGAACTAACTCGTGGGATGGATACAAAGACTGTCAACGCAGATTTAAGTATGCCATTAGGGCAGCTAAAACGGCGTCTTGGAGAGATTTCTGTCAAAAGATAGATAGTACCTCTGAGACAAGTAGACTCAGGAAAGTTATATCAATGAGCCACAGCAACCCTAGTTACCTCATCAAAGAGGACGGCAATTGGACAACTAATAGTGAAGAAACACTAGAATTACTATTGCAGACACACTTCCCAGGTTGTCTATGCAATGAAGATGGTAGAACTCATCCTACAGTTCTCAATGGGGGTCCTCCAATAGATTTTATTACGGAGGACAATATAAAATCTGCCATTGGCAGTTTCAAACCTTATAAATCGCCGGGACCAGATGGAATCATCCCCGCCGACCTGCAACACACAATCAGTATGATTGCACCTAGACTCGTCTCAATTTTTGAGGCAGTAGTACGACTTAGTTATATCCCCAAGAAATGGGCGGAAGTAAAAGTGGTCTTCATTCCCAAAGCAGGAAAAACCACACATACGAGACCGAAGGACTACAGGCCGATCAGCCTATCATCCTTCCTGTTAAAAACTTTAGAGCGATTGCTAGATGGGCACATCAAGGGGAAGATTGGCAACAAGCTATCACCTTCCCAACATGCATACAGCAAAGGCAAATCAGTAGAGACGGCGCTTCACTCGCTGGTCGACACGATTGAGAAATCACTTCACTATAAGGAATACACCCTTGCTGTCTTTCTAGACATCGAGGGTGCTTTCAATAACATACACCCGGAAGCAATTACCAAATCGCTAACAGAAATGGGAGTAAACAGAGCGCTCGTCTCGCTCATAGAGCGAATGCTAGTCGGGCGGACGATTCGCGCAGATTTGGGTGAAACATCCATCAAGAAATTTCCGATCAGGGGCACACCGCAGGGTGGGGTAATCTCTCCACTTCTATGGAACCTGACCGTCAATAATCTCCTTCAGGAGCTAGAAAAAATGGGAGGTAAGGTAATCTCATACGCAGATGATATTGTAATAGCAATCTCTGGCAAACACCTTCCAACTATGTGTGATCTTCAACAAAGAGCTCTCAACAGACTATCACTATGGTGCAAGAGTCGAGGACTAGAAGTAAATCCGGGAAAAACGGAACTGATACTGTTTAGCAGGAAACACAAAACACCTGCTCTTCAACAAATTCTTTTGGGGGAAAACCCCTTAAAGTAACAGAAAACGCTAAATACCTAGGACTTGTACTAGATAGGAAGCTAAATTGGGGACTCACAGTCGCAGACAGAGTACGCAAAGCTACGACGGCGCTATATTCCTGTGGAAGGCTCGTTGGGAAAAAATGGGGTTTGAAGCCCAGTATGATACACTGGCTGTACACAGCAGTAATTAGGCCAATTCTCTACTACGGTATTGCAATATGGTGGAATGCCCTGGAGAAGGGCGTGAACATCAAAAGGGTTGACAGGGTACAAAGACTTGCATCTGTTCTTATCACCGGTGCAATGTCAACCACACCGTCGAAAGCACTAAATGTGATACTAAACTTCCTTCCGGTAGACCTGCAGGCAAAGTACATGGCGCGCAGCGCAGCAATAAGGCTGAGCACTTTAAGTAAGTGGTCAAACACAATTTATGGCCACGGCAAAATCCTGGATGGCACGTTGGGACTTCCCAGACAGGTGGACTACACAATTCCGCCTATACTTGCCACTACAACGTTCGTGACCCTCCTACCCACGAGGGAAGAGTGGGAGCGTGACGTGGTAAGACAGGGCGAGTCCATCCATGTATACACAGATGGCTCAAAGCTCGATGGCAGGGTGGGCGGGGGTGTGTATTCCGAGCATCTGGGGATTTCCTTCAGTTTTCGGCTCCCCAACTACTGTAGTGTCTTTCAGGCGGAACTGATGGCAATAATGAAAGCCGTGACACTGGTACAGTGTGATGCGATATCTGGTGATGATATCTACATTTTCACTGATAGCCAGGCGGCGATAAAATCCCTCACTAAACAGTCGACAACCTCTAAGGTAGCCATGAAATGCCGCACATCTCTTAACGAGATGGCTGAGTCATTTCACCTAACGATAGCATGGGTTCCGGGCCATTGCGACATAGAGGGGAACTGCAGAGCTGATGAACTTGCGAAAATCGGCACCAAACTGACTGATGAACACATAGACACTGATATAGGAATACCCTTGCAAACATGTAGACTACATATCCACGAGGAAATTGTAAGAATAGCGAATGAAAGATGGCGAAACGAAGCCACTTGCAAAATAGCCCGACAGATGTGGCCGACTCTCAATGCTAAACGCACAGAAATTCTACTAAGGAGAGACAAACATAGTCTCAACATACTGACTTCAGTCATAACGGGGCACTGCCTAATTGGTAGGCACGCCCAGAGAATGGGTGTGCAAACACATGACTTCTGCAGAAGTTGTCTAGACGAGGAAGAGGAAGAGACGATTCCGCACCTTCTGTGCCATTGTCCTGCTCTATCCAGACGTAGACTCGCCAATATGGGCAAACATTTCTTTAACGAATTAGAAGATCTCGGCTCTGTCGAAATTAAAGATCTAGCAAAATTTTTGAACAGTACACTGTGGTTTCAGGAGGGATAAGGGCTAGTTTCCCCATGCGGCATCACAATGGGCTACGAGCCTGAGTGTGTCCACAATGGACAACCGCTTCAACCTAACCTAACCTAGACGGTGTTGAGAAGCAGACACAGAACAAGGGCTATGGGTACACAGATCCATACAAACTTGTGTAAATGTATGGATGTAGGTACTATAAGACAACTGCTGCCTTAGCTGAAGCACTCAGCTAGTATTGGAGGAAATTGTTGTCAGTTATGTGAAATTTGTTGTACCCGACTTGGCACAGTTGAATGGTTCGTGGCCAGTGGTTGCTAGGCCAGATTTGATTATTCAATCATAATGCTGCGTTGTTGCTGTAACTGCTACTGCTATCAACTGTCAAATAATCAACACAAATTATTTTTGCGCCATTTTAGAGGCGCATATGACAGCACTACTTACAGGTGTATTATATACAAGCTCCTCCACCTGCTTGAGGTATGCGTCTTGATGTTTTTCCCACAAATGGAGGAACCTAGAGTTTTATGCCGCCTTTGAACGGCAGCCGGTCTGTTATGGAAAGCTTTTTGATGGTAGAAATACACCCGGAAACTGCTTTTGCATGCTGACGCGCGGCAGCTATTAGAAAAGGCTTTGCTATCACTTTGGTGTTGTTTCAAATACGCACGATGTTATTTTATGTAAATACATTTTTTATTTTTTGCCTGCATACACTGTAATGTGTTCTGGAGGTGTCAATATCGACGATCCCGATAAGCCAGGATTTCTTAATTATTGGATCTCATTTCTATTAAATACCGGATATGCCGAAATTAATTGACACGAATTTATAAATTTTTTTAAGCCAAATATTTGCTTTATATTGTTTGTTAAACTGTTTCCAGTTTTTCTAAAACAAAACACTAGACTTATTGAATGTGAATTAAATAAAATAATGTCACGGCGATCCGAAATGCTTTAAGAACATCCAGAAATTTAAAACAATTCTGATCAGCAACGAGTCCCGAATTTTACCTTTAAAATTATCTTAAAACTGGGTATTAACAATTACAGTTAATTGCAGCAAGTGACTGCAAGACACAGGATTATACAAATTATAATCATTTCAAGCCGTGCATCTTACTTTAGTTATTATTAGTTGATTTGCTTCTTATTGGAGCCCTACAAATATCCGTTATCATATCCTAATAGATCAATATGTATCAATATATGGCCTGAAAATATGAAATAAGCATTCTGCTGTTACAATTTTTCTTCTTTCTTGATTTTTCATAAATTCGATAATTCTTGGCGAAGTTACTAATAGAGAACTTTTTGTGTGGATGCCACCATCCATTCCGTTACTGAGTTCCAACATCGCGTATTAATGCTACTGGTAGGAGTTATGCACCTATTGGAATACGATGAAATTGAATTCATCTCCAGAATATTTTTCTTTTCATAGAGGCAGTAAAATCAACAAATTAAACTTTATAATCTCCGTTAAACTCGATGTATGCCAATTATTTCCTAATTCCATTAAACCTTTTGAAACAAAACGAACGCTTTTTTTTTAATTTCTACTTGTGTTTATGTTCTTCGTATGCTAAGCTCTACTAAGGGAAAATAAGGAGGGAAAACAAATATAAAAACTAACAGTAGACCGGAGCCGTTTAAGGAATTTATCTAAGTATAAGTGTGCATAGTTCCATATGTAGAAGTTCACGCAAGTGGGCAAAGTTACTGATCGCCACCCACTTGGGAGTGGCCACGACGATTCTTCTGCATATGGTTCAAGCAGCTCACAACTTCCGGAATTAGCCCAAGTATCCTCTGAGTAGCTTCTGAACACCCGTTCGAAAGCAAGCCGACGTAAAAAGACGAAGCATCCTAGGATAGCTGGTTGTGCGCTGGGTTTGGGACCTGTCACGAAAAAATTCCAACCAATGAAAACAGGAACAAAAACTTCCTGTAGAGATGACGGCCCTTCAAAAAAACTAGGAAAGAAACTTTGTAGCCAAGTATTGTCGATCACTCAGGTGGACGAGCATCTCGTAATAATCTGCATCAAAGAACAATTTTTCAACAGCTCCTTCATTTGCGCCACGCCCCAATGAAAGTAAAAGGCGATGCGACCAAAGATTCCTTCTATGAGCAGCAGGAACTTTCCTATGAGCGCTGCCACCGCCACGCCACAAAAATCGTGCT